>OX375868.1:2572213-2662044 GCA_947359475.1 Heligmosomoides polygyrus bakeri
TAATCAACAAACAATTTCCATCAACATCGACTACTCTCCGCCAACGTTACACAAGACTTCGAATTCCTCTGACGTAGAAATTCGGCGACTTGAAGACGAAAAAAGCTAGGAGGTCGTTTTCGAGGTGGTCACGATCTTTATAACGCTCCCCTTCCAGATGATGCTGAAGTGATAGAAAAAGGTAGTAGTCGCTTGGGACCAGATCTGGGCTGTACGGTGGATGCGGCAGAACTTCCCACCCGAGTTTCAGAATTCTCGGAGAAGTCCTCTACATGTGGGCGCGCGTTATCGTGCAGCAGTCGAACTTTGTCGAGCCTGGACCGTTCCTAGCGCACCTTGTCGGCCAGTTTCTGAAGTTGGGTAGCGCAGACCTCGGCAGTGACAGTCGTGCTGTCAGGCAGCAGCTCAAAACGAAAGATCCCGTTAACTCCCCACCAGACGCACAGCATGACTTTCCTCGCATGAATTTCATCTTCTACGAAAGATTTAGGCACTTCATCGCGTTGGCACCACGCCGTCTACGAGCGTGGTTGAAGTAGAAGACCCACTTTTCGTCTCCTGTGACAATGGTGTCCAGCAAGTTGAAGGTGCGACGTCGGGAGAGCAGCTGGGTACATATGTCCAGACGTCTTCGCCGGTTGTCGTCGATCAGTTCGTGTGGGAGCCACTGACCTAGCTTTTTAACGATTCCAAGCGGTCGCAGTTCATTGTCCACGGTGAATCGGAACAGCCAAGAGCAGCAGCAAAATAACGCACACCTTCATATGGATGCTGCTCAGCCAGTTTCCTCTCCGTCCAAAAATATCGTTGTCTGTCGACCAGAGCGAGGCTCATCTTCGAGAATCCTGTTCCCGCTTCTGAAGCGTTCGAACCAGCTATACACAGACCGTAAAGGAGCCTCAGAGCCGAATACACGACACAAATTCCGATGGCTTCTGCAGCGGAGTGCCCAGATTCAAACTCGTAAAGGAGTACGTGTCTAATATGGGTAGACAGCTCGGCCATCGTACAGTGAAATAGACAAGACGGAGCTAGATATGCCATGCAGATACAGCAGGATAGTCTCTTTATATAGCACGTTGAAATCTTCAGAACATTCTAGAACATTCCATGTTCGACTCTCGATGAACCTTGGCATCCTTGATGTTGCTATAGACGAGTGGTTTGTTCAGCGTAGCCAAGATTGGTACAACTCTTTATTGCGGCTTACGTTTCGGCGTCGTCGCCTTCTTGAGAGCCTGGAAAAGTCGAAGTCATCTGAGAAGCTACCCTCCCAAATGCCATTTCATTCTGCAGGAACCCATCCAGAAGGCTAAGAGACTACGAAAACGATGCCGAAAGAAGTCGAAAACATGGCTAAGCTTAGATGGACAAAAGGCGTCCAACCAGGGTGACGGTGGACGCCTTTTGTCCACATCTAAGCTTAGCCATGTTTTCGACTTTTTTCGGCATCGTTTTCGTAGTCTCTTAGCCTTTTGGATGGGTCCCCGCAGAATGAAATGGCATTTGGGAGGGTAGCTTCTCAGATGACTTCGACTTTTATAGGTTCTGAAGAAGGCGACGACGCCGAAACGTAAGCCGCAATAAAGAGTTGTACTAATCTTGGCTACGCTGAACAAACCACTCGTCTATAACAACATTCTAGAACAAATCTGGAACATTGCGAAGTTTTCTGCAGATACCTTCCGGACATCCCGACACCCTACATCACTACTTGAATGCACACCCCTGCTGTATACCGAATCATCAAGAACAACTATGATCTCATATGGGGCAGTTATGCTTATTTAGCTTAAATATTTAACACCGATGTGCACTGAACTAAAGTACTTACTAAGACAGGACATATTTGAGAGGTAGCTTGAGCAGAATCGACGACAATACTTCGGGATCATACACGAAGCCCATCAAGTCGCTCTGATTCATTGCGATGAAAGCTATCGTATACAGCGCAACAAGAAGAAGCAAAAACTGAAAGCAGTGTGTACTTGGTGCACTTGCTACTGTTGCTGTATCATTCTGTACCTTCAACAGTGGCGTCTTCATCACAGCTTTCGCTCTTGTTGGAAACGCTGTTGCGATATTAGGCGGTGAAGCGCCAGCAGAATATGGAGAGGCGTGGTCGTAAAGAACGACACTATGCTCAATGTGCCCACAATCTAAATCAGACAAGGTCAATTCACGAGGTGTTACAACAGTTCGCTCTATAATAAGATGATAAGGAGAAAGGACGGCGCTACTCAATCCCTACTGGGATGCGCCACGCATTCTATTTACAAGGGATGTTGCGGAGGCGATTTGAATACGTATTTGGGTATAGAATGACCTGTGGTGGCCAGCCGATGAACAAGTCAGCGCTTTATCCTGCCAAGACAAATCTGGTACCAATTGACCGACCCCGGATGGATGGAAGGATTTTGGTCTGGGCGCAAAACCCGAACTAGGAACCCTGTATCGGGTGTACGCGAGAACAGGCACCTCCTCCGACTGCGCTATAGTCGCCCACTGTATAATATAGCAGCAATATGCTCACCCGGTACGGTCGCTTCCACTCGTCGAGGCCAAGAAAGAGCATCGCCATGAACGATGCAACAATCTCCCAAACACAGTAGTTAACACCAACCAGAGATATGAGAAGTAGAAGAGTGTAGGCGAATTTCACCTGCCATCCGCATTGCCGCCGAACAGCCTAGAAGCTGATGGTGAGGACAAGGACTTACTAGGGAAGGTCTGAACGAGGAAAGCGAGTCATAAGGAAACTCCTGTTTTTGTTTGTTTTTTGTTTGCCGACTTGGCAAAAAAGAAACACATTTTTTGCTTCTTTCCTCAATCGTGCTTGATTTTCAGCCTGCAATTAGCTGGCTGTCTTGCGTGCTTCGTTTTAAATTTGCTCATGTTTTGACTTTTCTGACTGTGACACGACTAATGTGACGTAATCAATAAATAAATAAATTTTCCACTAACACAGGGATGGACATTCTTCCTATATGACTCATTTTCCCCGTTCAGACATACCTTTCAAGGTCTTCCCTTGTTAGATGACCGCAAAGGTGCTCTGGCTGTTGTACATATGGGTGGCCCCAAATCATCTTTAACAAATTCGTCCTACATCAATTCAGACTTGTCATTTAAGAAATGGTTTACTCTTCTTCTTTCTTTTTTTCTATAATTTTCAAAGTTCAAAACTTCCTGAGATTTGCCTTATTTTTCGGCAACGACATCTGCGGAAGAGCAGAGCAGAGTCTCGACTAGAACACAAAATCACACTTACGGTTAGAAATAATACGTGTAGTAATATAGAAAGAACGCTGATGACAATAAGGGCAGCACAGGCGTATATACGATCAATGCCTTGGAACAAATGGATATCCTGAGACGAGGTAGTGTTGTTCATTGCAGAAAAAGTTGCCTGTTTTTCCTAAAATTACCGTAATTACGAATCACGTATTTTTAGGACCGCGGCAGGTTTTACTGTTTAGCGATAGGCATAAACTAATATTATACTCTTCGAGCATATCTTTCATATCTTATCTTCAGCTTTCCCCGCTCCTATTCATTGTCGTAATGGATGCCATTTCGAGAGACCTTCTGAAGCCTGCCCCCTGGACGCTGCTGTATGCAGATGACGTAATGCTTGCAAGCGAAGAGAAGAGCGAACTCGAGCGACAAGCGCAAGCTTGATACGACCGCTTGGCGATGTTCGGGCTCAAGCTAAACGTCAAAAAATCTGAGTACTTGACGACAGACGTAAACGAAGCCGGGTCCATTGAGATCAATGGCACTGCGCTAGTACGAACGACAAACTTCAAGTACCTTGGATCTGCAATTGCATCTGATGGTAGTCTGACGTTCGAGGTGAACTCGCGCGTGAGCGCAGCGTGGTCTAAATGGCGCTCGATGACAGGCGTTTTATGCGACAGGAAGATACCGGAACGCCTTTAATCGAAGATTTATAGAACCATCGTCCGACCAGTAGCGATGTATGGAGCTGAGTGCTGGCCTGCAACCATCACCTGTAACATAGATGTGCTCAGAAAACGGCCTAAAGGGCGGCCGAAGCAGCGATGGCTTGATACGTTGCATGTGGACCTAAAGGTTGCTGGTATCCATCCCGATCAAGCATTTGATCGCGTAAAGTGGCGTCGCCACACCAGAATAGCGGACCCCGCCTCGAAGCGGGACAAACGCTGAAGAAGAAGAAGAAGAGCATATAAGAGTAGAGGCCGAGACAAGCGATTCATGTGGTACAATGACGAAGAGGTAAGTAGAATGGGCAAGAGAATCAATAACAGAAATGTCGTAGGCGTGGATCCGTACTCCTCGCTCCCTCAGTACCTTTTGTGAACCACATTGCACTTCAACGCATTGCCACCCCCACGCCTCGCTGAAGTGCTGAACTATGTGGGCGCATAAGCCAAATTTATTTATTTATTTATTTATTTGAGGGATAGAGAAGTCTCGAGCATGAATAGTGTAATAGAACAAAAAGAAACGACAATTAATTAAGAACATGTGGCCATGAGCCATGTGAACAACAGACCACAAAAAACGATTTTGCAGCACTATTTGATATTTAACGTCGGACAAATTTTCTGCAGGCTTGATGCAGAGATATGAGACTAGATCTGCGATTGATTACGAGGAAAAAAGTAGTCTGATAACCGCGTCATGTGCAAAATCACGGCAAAATATGGCCACTGCAGTTCTTTGTTATTGACGAATACCGAAGGTCTAGAAGTTCGCTATTTGTCCGATTTGCTTACACGGTTTAAAATGCCTTCCCTCGAGGCCTTATTTATTAATCACTTTACCCGGAGTTATGTGGGTTGAGGATAGAAACTGAAGTATTACCTGGATTTCACAAGAGCGTGGAGGTGGGTGAAGGTGCGATCATATAATTTGTCGAGTTTTATCATCTCATGAATACCAAACTTGCCTTCTGCCCACTATCCTCTGTAGGTAAACTTATTCAAGTATGAACACTTTTTGGCGGTGCGCGCTCGGTTTTAATCGATTTGCATGTTTTGCACGGGCGACGGGAGCGACGAGAGAGCAGCGCGGATAGCGCGCGGAAGTTCGTACTTGATCTTCTTGCTTGCATAATCAGGTCCTCGACGGATGCTTCCGATGCAAGCGTGCGGGCGTCGTAAGTACAGATCGTCATCGTAGTCCTTCTAAATTTGCGCAGCCTGGTTAGGCACTGAGATTTTAGCAGTCTCTCCATACTCGTCCTTCCCATCGCTTCAGATGTGGGGGCTTCTTCGGAGTCACGGGAATAAGGCCTTTTAATGCTGCTGTGATCTTCCTCGATAGAGAGCCTTTGTGCTCTCTTGTTAGGACCTGTTCATACTTTGTGATAAGAGCAACTCGTCGCCCGTGCAAAACATGCATATCGATTAAAACCGAACGTGCGCCGCCGATAAATGTTCATTCTCGAGCGCCGATGCTGTCGCTCCAGTCGCTGTTGTCGCTCTCGTCGCTTTATTTAGTCGCCTGTTCAAACTTCCGCGCGCTACCGGCGTTGCGTGCGTAGCGCGGAAGGCCTTATTCATTATCATTAAACTAGTACCTTACCATAAAATCGTTGGTTCCCTAAGCGTCATTGTTGTAACTTCGGATGTATAGTTGTGAAGCTCGATTTAGTCAATGCTTTATTGACATCGTTTCGGGCTTTAAACCACCAAAGCTACCAGGACAATCCATTCTCTATGCACCGCACCTCACGCTACGCACGTGATCCGATTCCGCAACTGCGAGTCTCGATTCTTCGCAGGAATCTCACAGATCCGGTGGAGAGGAAGATCAAGGAAGCGCTGGAGATGAAACACTGGAAACCATCAATCAATAGGAGTGAGGAAGTGAAGTGCGCAGTGAGGCTTATCACCCTATAAGGGCACACGGAGTGATCGGCTGACAATGATGGCGACATGGAGATGTGAGAGAGCGGTCACTATTCGCCGATGTTTATACGCACCAGAAAGAACACTGTTCTTCATTGACCGCCAAACCGCGCAACAGAAACCGCTTGGACCCCCTCCCCATCCTCCTACCCCACAGTTCCCAGGTCTGTGATGAGTTGTATATCTGTATGCTGTTGTACATAATCTGCAACACTGCTGCTTTTAGACCTAAAGAAGGGCCTAAAGCCCGAAGCGTTGTCAAGAAAGCATGGACTATATCGAGTTTCACAACTACACAACTGAAGTTAGCACTTTACCAGTCGTGAATCTGGCCTCAGCAAAAAACGAGCAAGCTATTCATGCAGTGGAAATGTGAACGCTCCGCTGCTCACTCGATCTCTAGATATGCGATTATGTGCTTTACAAATGTTGACGTTCGAAAGCCCATGAGAATTCCTTATTAGCGAAAAATGCAAAAAAATACGGTCTCGTTGGTTGGGCATTTCATGAGAAGCAGCCAAGACTCTGCGGCAAAGACAAGGTGTGGCCGAGCATTTCTGTTCAGCTACCAAAATTACTGTAGGCCTGTTGCCTCAGTAAAGCTATGCAGAACACTAGGGACAGAACTCTGGACGGCATACAAGGTCAAGTCAAGCGGAAAAGACGCAGTAGAGAGGCGGATCCTGCTCACCACAGAAAAATGGACAATAAGTGTGCAGAGGCGTCAGGAACAAATGCCTCAGCGCATGCAGTGACCGTTCTACCCAGCTAGTTGTTCACAAAGCTTGCCTATGCAGCTAGCTAAGGTGGAAATATTGCATAAAAATAAAACAGAATATTTAGTAAAATATATTGGTTCGCAGCTGAATCTTACGAAGGCTAACTTATAAAAAACGGTCAAGTTTCTGATTCCCACCCTCGCTCAAAGAAACGTGCATCTCCGTGTGCCCCAGCTCCGTGTATCTGGGTCGCGAAGTCAACATGGCCAACGACCTAGCGCCAGAGCTGAGCATGAGGAAACGAGCGGCTCGGGGTACTTTCAAGAGCGTCGAAGAAGTCGCGAAGAAGACGAAGAACGTCCGACTCCGTGCCCACCTATTCGACTGGTGGTGAGGCGTTGGTGAGGCGTTAGTAGCGTCGCGCAGCGATGGAATCGAGAGGACGACACTCAAGCAGGTTAGAGAAGGCTTCCGGAGCTCCGAGCTTCGCCGAGGTTCGAAGATCAGAGACGCTGTCGCATGAGCCAAGTCGTTGAAAATTAGGTGGGCCGGCCACGTACTGCGCTTCGCAGACACCCGCTGGCCGAGAGCCGTCACCGACTCCGCAGGATGTCAAAAAAAAACACCAGGGACCCATCGGGCGTTAGTCGGATTTCTTCGTTGAAGTCCTGCGCGAACGATATGTCTCTCGAGCGAGGACGATCCACTGGAGCACTCTAGCACGTGACAGAGGCGAATGGAGGCGCCCGCTCGAGCACCTCCAATGGCGAACGGGAAGACAGTCAGGCTCAGGCAGGAGTTATTCCGTTGCTCGTATCCTTCTTAGAAAACTGGTACACCATTTAGGCTTTTTCGTCATTAAGGGCTCATGAAGAATAGTACGCTTTTCGCGTAGATGTTATAGACGATGCAGGGCGCACCGTTTTTAGGAAAAGGAAAATTCGTTTTCAAGAGACGATTTGACCTACCTGCGTGATCATAATTAATACAAAACTCGTGTGTAAAGCGTTTCAAATGTCAGACGACAGAGAGGTACTGTTTCTTCTAACGACAGCTGACATATTGTCAGTTCTAAAATGAGTTGCTATTAAGCTGATGGCAAGCAAAGCAGATCATTCAAGATCTGAAAGATCCAAACCATTTAAGAGCAGCTGGCGTATTTTTGTGGGGTGTGAACCTGTGTAACTTTACAGTAGGGCAGGTGATGTCATGGGAAATATGCTGAGTTTTTTCATGGGAATCGTTGCAAGCGAAGGTTCAAAGTAATTGGAGATTCCGGTCATTTAATCAAAAAGCCTTTCCAATAGAAATCCTTAAAGTGCATGCAAGACCTGTAGCAGTTAAACCATTCCTGACGGATTTTTTTATTGCTCAAGATCACTAAAAGAGCAATAATTAAAGCCTGTAGAGATACTTTTTCCTTACATACGTATCATATATACCACTTTGCCGTCAAACTGAACACTTTTCAAATCAAATTGGACATTTCTCACGTCAAACTGGACACCATTTTAAACAAAATTGATGCTTCTGAAATCATAGTGAACATCTTCCAAACCGAAGCGAGCTTACAAATTAAACTACAAGCCCTTCAAGACGGTTAGAAAAAAAAATTTTCAAGGAAAATTTTGATATGGCTTTTTTTTAAAATTCTTTAATTTATCTAACCACTACATAAGTAAGCACCTTGATTGTAATTTTAGAAAATTTTTATTTTTCAGAAAATGGAACGGTTTAAAGTTTGTTTTAAAAAGCAGGAAGTCAGCCATTTTTAGCGCCATGGAAGGAAATTGTGCCATGCCCTCGTCTAAGACGTAGTGATTTTTATTCGATTAATAGATAGATATAGATAAATATACATATTAGATAGATAAATAAATAAATAAATATTTCTGATTGTGTAGAGTTTCAAACCTGCAACCATATAGTGAGAACAGCTGAAAAAAACACAGATATCCTCACTTTGATGCTTTATGCAGCATTTCCACTGTCAGTTAAACTAAAATCGTGACGAGCTTTTTGAATGGATGTCGCGATCTCGTCTTTTAATGTACCATTTCAAACTTGTTGTGGCTTGAAAAATTTTTTATTATTATTTCTTAAAAAATAAAAATTTTCTTCAATTTTTACACTTATTCTAGAGTGGCCTTAAGACTAAAATTCCAGGGAAGGTTTTATCGAATTTTTCTTTAGCAAAAATGTGTGAACTAACCGTCTCGAATTTCCGTTGTTTAACAAGTAAAAAGCTCGCACTGATTTGGAAGAGGTTCACCTTGACTTCAGAAGCATCCTGGTTTGTTTAAAATGTTGTCGAATTTAAAGTCAAAATAGTATGTTTGCTATTGTCGGCGAGATTTGAAGAAAAGGATAAAGGATAAAGGATAAAGGACGGCGTTAATCACTCCCTTCTGGGATGCGCCACGCATTCTACTTCTACGGGATGTCGTGGAGGCGATTTGAATGCGTATTTGGCCATACAATGACTTGCGGTGGCCAGCCGATGAACAAGTCAGCGCTCTACCCTTCCCAGACAAGTCTGGTACCAATTCACCGACCCCGGAGGGATGGAAGGCTTGGTTGGCCTGGGCGGGAAATCCAAACCAGGAACCTGGTATCGGGTGCACGCGACAGTCGCGCCTCCTCCGACTGCGCTACACGCGCCCGTGAAGAAAAAGTAGAGTTAAAAATTCTGAGAAGTGACGACATTGTGAGACACAATTCAATGCCCCAACCTAACATTTCCTTGAAGTCTAAAGGCTTTGTACCTACATTTCGCCTTTGTGTGGCTACAAATACCCCACTATTACAAAGGAATCAGATCATTAAACATGCGTTTTCTGTCAACTCTTCACCAGTCGCGTAAAAGAGAACTGTGGACTAATTGTGACACACTCAAAGGGAAGCAAAAGTACAATGCCTATTCAACCCTTTACTATCAAAGGCATAGTGCCAAAAAGAGCAATCCCATTCATCCCTTCATGATTAGTAGAAGCCAGTTAGCCTCTTTAGATAGGTCTAAGCATAAGTAACGGTGACAGACAGGATCCAGCCCTATCTGAAGCCCCGTAATTAGCTCTCAAAATGCAGCCAAATGTAATTTTCAGAAAATGTGTGCCGTCTCCAAATGGCTGAAAACATTTTACTGCATTCACTATGTACGTACATAAAACCTTCATAGCCCATCACAAATCCAACTATGTTTTTGAAAATCGACAGAGCTGACAATTTATAAGAGTGCATCCTGTACGCCGTTAGCGGATAGACGTGCTACAAGAATTCGTTTCCGTTTCTGTTAAAAGAGAGTTCTTCCTTAATGAAAAACGACACGTTCCAGTAATTTTAGATTTATCTTTAAACACCTGTTTCAGTTCAATAATTATTAGGTTTTGTTTGAGTTGCGTTCTTATGTGGTTTGACGAGTGTCCAGCTAAAACACGATATGGAATAGAAAAATGATGTTTGTGTGGACTTATACTCCTGTAAACAATACAGCAAGTTGTGAAGAACATGTATATCTCCACCTTGTTGTTTCATCAAAGCAACACTTACACTATTAGTTGAGTAGATGTCGTATCGAGCTAATCGAGTGCATGGCGCGATCTCCCTCCGTACTACATTAAATGATAGCCGCTTTGCTGTGTTTTAAGACAAAATTTAACCTAACGTTGCAAGCTGTTATAACGATGTTTTGTTGCGATCACTCTAGCGCGTAGGGCGCGTGTAGCGCAGTCGGAGGAGGCGCCGGCTGTCGCGTGCACCCGATACCAGGTTCCTGGTTCAGATTTCCCGCCCAGGCCAACCAAGCCTTAATTCTCTCCGGGGTCGGTGAATTGGTACCAGACTTGTTGTGAAGGATAGAGCGCTGACTTGTTCATCGGCTGGCCACCGCAAGTCATTGTATGGCCAAATACGCATTCAAATCGCACCCACGACATCCCGTAGAAGTAGAATGCGTGGCGCATCCCAAAAGGGATTGAGTAACGCCGTTCTTTACCTTTTTATCCACTCTAGCGCCACGATGGGCCCCACGGGGTGTGAGTGTTGCATTCGATCAAACACGTCCGATTGTGTAATGGCGTAGAGCATTCACGCCTTGTCAGCAGGGTTCGAGTCCCAGCGCATGGAGCTATAGTTTTGGTCGCAAAAAAAATCGTTGTAATAGCATTCAAGCTCGATACCAGCCACGAGGCTTAAGGAAACTGATTTGAATCACTTTGACCTAACATTTATCCCTGAAAGTTCAAAAAACTTCTTGAAATTACTTCACTTACTGGTGCAGAGAAAAACTGAAAAATTCCAAAGAAAGGTTAGCCAAATTTTCCCACAACAAAAGATTACACTGACTTTTTTGGAGAGTTTATAGTTTAATGTAGAAGAAGGTCATTTTAATCTCGAAGAATTCGCATTGATTTCAAAAGTCTTAGACAAGCTAAGAAGAGTGTCCAATTCGACGTGAAAACTGTCTATTTAATTTGAGATGTGTCCAGTTCCACAAGAAATTTAGCGGAATACCTCAACTCACAATTGCTTCTTCGTAAGCAAATGTTAGCAAATGCCCTGAATTAAGTGCATGGTGTTTTCCATCACGAAGCTAGTACTTATAGCTTATCAAGCATCGGAGGATTAATCTACGATGCATTAATGGAGCACCCTTTTCTGGTGTTTAAATATTGATTAATGCCCTTGGAAGCTAGCGAGTTTTCCCTAATTTTTCCATTGTTTTACTTTGTTCCACACTACAATACCTCTTCTGTCTTTCGGTTTTTGGTCGGAAAAGACGGAAAAAACCGCCGTTTTCGCCGATTTTCCATAACCTTCTTCAATGTACCTCGATCAGAAAACAAATGCAACCACCCGAATCCCCTCTGGATGATCTATCCACTCTGTATTATGTAGTTAGCATTAAGCGGTTCTTAAAAAAGTTGATTCGGTGACCTTTATTGTCTCGACGGCGGCGGCCTCCCTTCGTCGCTTGAGATAATTGCCCCACAGGGAATATCTCCCTAGCTGCTCAGAATAATCACTTTTTAAGTAAATTTCTTGCCTTCTGCTTGTGGCACGCTCTACACGGTGCAATTTTTTATAATTGACGAAAATTGTGATCATTCTGATAGAAGGCTCGCCTTCAGGTGGACGGACCGCAAAATGAGAGGTTCACGGTAGTGCTCTGCCTCCATCCACCTGTGTTCTCCCTAGCCTGAAAGTGGATTGCAGCACATGTAAACAAGCGGCCAAACTTCATAGGAGGCGTGAAATGGCTCAGGTACAATTTCGGCCGTAAAAATTGATCTAGAATGGAAAAATTTCTCAACCAGCGATCTCCCATGTGAATTCTTAGTCGAATATTGTTAGTTCTAAACGTTTCCATTACTTTAGCCATTTTTTGAAATTCTGTGATTGCTCGGAGTGCGGTCTGAGCCACGATTAGGGCGATCGTCGCTCTACCAGTGTGGTGACCTCACGCAACCCCCGTGTCTAATGCCGCCCAGTGGACTACCGCCTTCGAAGGTCCATTGT
The DNA here is from genome assembly GCA_947359475.1 of Heligmosomoides polygyrus bakeri. Classification (NCBI taxonomy): domain Eukaryota; kingdom Metazoa; phylum Nematoda; class Chromadorea; order Rhabditida; family Heligmosomidae; genus Heligmosomoides; species Heligmosomoides polygyrus. The sequence continues at coordinate 2,584,350 of OX375868.1, forward strand.
ACTCCGGCTCTTTATTGATCTTCTGCAAACAATTATCAGTTTTATCACAGTTCTCGATACTCCTAGTAACACCGTTGAAATCAGCAGGGAAAGTTCTATCGAATGTCATCAAGACTGGCCAATTTCGAAAACATCGATTTTCGATGAGGTCATCGTCCGTTTGCGACGGCCTGGAGCAGTCTCGTCCTCGATATGAAATTGTCAAAAAATCGATGTTTCCAAAATCGGTCGAAATTGACACTATTCGATAGCGCTTTTTACGCTGAACAGAGCAGTACCATTGTGAGTGTCGAAAACTCAAATCTGGGCGTGAAAGAACTCAAGAAACTCCATCCGCCATCTTCCGCCACTCTAAATTGGCAGCTGGGGCTAAGGCACTTCAGGAAGCTAGGAAGTTGTGAGCATGTCTTCGTAAACTACATTGATTGCCCTGCTCGCCTACGCGTTTGTAGGCCGTTAGGTCTCCGCCTTTTCCTGCAGAGGTCGACTGAAATCTGAAAAAATCGTGTTACACAAGGCTAACCTGCATTTTCGATTCCCTGTAACATTGCCTGTTCCTATGCTACACCATTATACTTTCATGTGCTACTAGACCGTTTTATGGCCTACAAGACCCACGAGTTGGAGCCGAAACGATTTGAACTTGAAAGAGTTATCGCTCAACGAACTCGGCCGTGAGTGCAATTTCCAGGCGGTCGCCCCTCGATTGAAAGCTTCGATTCTATATGCATTTTCGCGGCGCACTCCAATGGCTGGCTGGACAGCATTAGAGAAATTCCTTAGTAGGGCGGCTGGCGATTGAACTTCTCAAACGCTCACTCTACCAGTTGTCGAACGCACTCGATTGATAGGTTCATCTTCATATGCATTGTGCACGGCGCACACGTAAGTCTCGCCGGGACAGATTGAAGCTATTCCCAAGTAGGGCGGCCGGAAATTTCTTATAAAATTCTCAAACGGTGCAAGATAGTCTTGAAGGCTTTACATTTTATGTGAAACGAAGATAGACACCCAGAAAAATGCTTCCGCCCATTCGATTGATAGGTTCGATCCTATATGCATTGCGCACGGCGCACTCTCAAAGCATTTCGGGCATGACAGAGCACTGACAACGCACGCCATACTTGAGATACTCCGAAAACACTGCAAGTCACATGCACGTCCTAGGAAATAAGGTGCTTTAATCGCAAAAACCTGCTGCAGTTATTTTTAGGCCACCCACGGCGAAAACGAGGCGCTCTGGTAAAGTTTTATACAGGTTTTTGTAGATCTCGAGGAGACGAAGCGAATGGTTCTAACGGTTTCTTAAACTACTTAAAATTAAAAGAGTTATGAGCATGCGACGATTTGCGACGAACTTTTCCGTCGCAAACCATCTTTTTGACCGCGCGACGCGGGCGGTATTGTAGTGTACGTGGCGATAAAGTTATCGGAATGGAAGGTTCCATCTCAGTGGAAAACCAGCAAGGTCGTCTTGCTGTACAAGAAGTGAGAAGTGCACGACATTGGCGACTAGTATAGGTTTTCGGATCTATCCTAGTCCGGGGGGGGGCACATAATTAAAAAGAAGGTAACGAAATGAATTGGGACTTACCGAGCTGCTCCTGGGGAACAAGATGAAACCTAAAAGAAACCAAAAAACGAAAGAATAAACAAAAAATAAAAAATCGCCGCGGTTTTACAACAGAACCGGCGGGCAAAGAGCGACGGAATGGAGGCATGCCGCGTACCTACCGCCGGCTGACGTGTTATAACCAGGATCTACATGGTGAGGAGGGCGCATGAAGCCGCATGCCGCGTGCTGACCGCGGCCTGACATGTTATAACCAGGATCTAACATGATGAAGAGGGCACACAACTTTGCCGGCTTACAACCGCAACAAGTGTATTTTTTCTTTTTTTCTTTGTGGCTTTTCTTGTTTAGGTCCCATGTTGCTCTGTAGAAGCCGCTCGGTAAGTCTCAAGTGGATCTGTTACATATAATACTTTTTAGCTACGTGGCCCACCGGACTAGGATAGATCCAGGTTTTCGCCATTTTACAATTTTGTAGTCACCGCCTTTAGTAAATAGCCCTGAGAAAGATCGAAAAACTGTAGCTCGAATAAGTGAGCAATTGAACCTTGCTGCCCACGAACTTTTCATGATAAGACTCCCAACAGTGATATCGAGACCCGCCTAAGCTGATACCCTACATCCCGGATGTTTCAGTTTACAGATCTGCAGTCTCTATGAGAGGTCGGTTTACGGTGCCCTTCTGAGCTGGTGGTGGTGTTACCCTCTTAGGGTTCAGTATCCTCAACCGAATGGATACGTAGCCTTAATAGTGTCGTGGTCCGGCAAACGACGATGGTGACTCTGGTCTCCGCACAATGCGGACCACTTTAGCACAACACCTTCAGTGACGCTCTTAATTGGGAAAGGCAATGAATAGATCTATCCCAGTCGGGAGGGAGTAACCTTGCAGTGCCACCCCATGCGACAAAACCAAAGACCATGATTTCGCTACTTCAAAAATTAGTTCGTTCTCCTTCGTTCTTCCTCATATTGGTTAAGTTTGCGTTCAATACAAAATCTTATGTTTTTCTATCTTCAACGCTTTTCAGAATACCAACTCTTTGGTTCCTTCGCCGTGTTCCAATTGTACCTGCTTGTATTATTCGTGAGTTTGAAACGTTTCTTGATGCTCATATAAGACGATGAATATCACCATGGTAGCAATTGACGGCAGGTCACTAGTCGAATCTATCCTAATCGGAGAAGGGATATAGTGATTCGCGTTTTCACTCATTTGCTTAAGTTTTAGCGAGCTTCAGATGTTGTCTCATGCTACGAGAGCTTTCCTTTAAATTTAGAAGATACTGTTGGGTGTCATGGGATGACGTCCACAACTGACACTTCACGGTTACCCCTCCCGACTAGGATAGATCACCCTATTCTTCCTCTCGTAGAGTACAGAACCTCCAAGGGCAGAGGAGTCCAATCTATATGTATTTCCTCCCCCACAGGCAACTTTATGAGTTCGCGAATTTTTTAAGTAATTTCTTGGCTTTAAGGAAAGCGACAGATGCACCGCCACTCATACAAATTTACACGGGACTGTACATTATCCGCAAAAACTTCTGCATCAAGGCCAGCAAGTGAGTGGATTTGCCACTAAATAGAGAATTTGCGACGACTTCGACTGGTGGTTCTTTAGGTAGAAAGTCATGAAAAACGCCTGTTTGGACCAGATGAATCTGAAGCGCCTCGAAAGTCTCGGCAAGCTGTGCAGCTTGCGCCACCAGGAGGTGGAGAAGATGAAGCACCTCCAGAATATTCGTACGATGAACCACCTGCGCCACCTGGAACTGGAACACCACCAGAGTCATCGTCTGATGTATCACTCGCGCCCGCAAAACCTGGTATTGATCCACTTCCATCGCCCAGTGCCGCACCAGACGATCCGTCACTGCTTCCGCAATCTTCAACTGCATCTGAGACGCCTCCAATGGCTCAATCTTCGCCTTCACCAACTCGGTCAGTACAGGCTCCATCTGATATTCCTTCATCTCCGCCATCGCCGATGGAGCCTCTATTGCAGCCGCCTCCTCCGCATGTTCTTTCGACAACGCCACCTCCACCTCTTCTTCCACCACCGCCACCTCCATCTCTTCTTCCAAAGCCTCATCCGAGGCCTTTGCCACGTCCGCGACCACATCCACCTCCACACGTTCTTCCACCACCTCCACCTCCACCTGTTCATCCAAAGCCTCATCCGAGGTCTTTGCCACATCCGCGACCCCATGAGAAAACGACAATGAGGCCGACGAGGTGGTCAAGGAGAACGAGGCACCGGCCAAAGCATCCAAGGACAACACGAAAAACTACTACTACAACGACTACGATGACGACAACGACGCCAACTACAACAACGGCTACGGAGACCCTATCAGAAACAACAACAACAGAACTGCAGCCAGCTCCAGCTGTCACAGTCCCACCTTCAGTGCAAACCGAGCCACCTTCAGTGCCAGAAACACCAGGCGGCGAGCAAACTGAGCCACCTTCAGTGCCAGAAACACCAGGCGGAGGGCAAACCGAGCCACCTTCGGTGGCAGAAACGCCAGGCGGCGAGCAGCCTTCGCCACCACCGGCCACTGAAGAAACTACCGAAGATTTTGGCGGAGAAGAGGTAAGTTCAATACAATTCCAACATGTCCCTATAATTCCGAAGCCCGAAGCGCGAAGCTTTTATTAAACTTTTCCCACTACTAGCTCACCTTTGATATTTGCTGTACAGCTAGAAGCAGTGAAAGGCACTGTATGTCGGAAAACTACACTTGTAAAACGAATAACAGACTTCACTTCCTCAGGGGGCACTACTTCCAAATTATTATTTTAGCAGAAAACTAACTAGATGTGCTCCTGAAATGATGGGTGTCCTCCATGAGTTGAGGAAAAAGCCTTGACCGTTTTTTTCTCTTTTTTCTTTTTTTTCGTGTAGGTCATGTGGACCTATCCTATTTGGGAGGGCTGAGACAGCTATGTCCGTGCTATTATACCACCACACCATCTCGACTGAATTTAACTGATAACCATCCATTTTATGGTGCAGCAAAAGTAGCTTTCGGACTTGTTCAAGGGAGGCAATGGTGAGTGAAAACATCACGCTCCCCTCCGACTGGGTAGATCCAGACGCGTTAGAGGACTCGGTTCAATCCCAAGGGAGGGGCCCTTAAACTGGACTTGGATGTCCTACCGCTCGTTCTCGGAAGCAAGTCCAATCATAACGTGGCCCCCAGAGTCTTCTGGGAAGGCCATACAGTAACAGAAACATTGAAAAACACAGAAGCAAGAACAACGAGGACATAAAAAACATCTAGGCACGTCCTAGGCGTCTCTGGGTCGTCTCTACGTGTCGCCGGTGAATTAGCCGACGCGCACGCATTCGGACTGGCGCGGAAATTTAAACGAGGATTACGAGCGGAGCCGCTGGAGCCTCTTCATGCTTTTATAACTATTTTTTCTCAATATTCCAGGAACAAGACCCGCTATTTCCTCGGTAGGGCATCAGGTAAGCTCGTCCATATGTTATATTGCATGTGTTTATCCTAAAATAGGGGTGGTTTACAAGTGAATGCAGAGTGCTCCCCTTGGGATTGAACCGAGGATTCATAACAAAATGTGACAGATTACCTAGAGGAGTACATAAATTCATTATTGTCAGTACATGTAAAGCAATGACCTTGCTTGACCACAACCAGCGTCTACTATGAATCAATGCACGTTCCCTGATCGCCATCGATATTGCCAACATCCGCGCCGCATTCAAGGAAGAAATCGTCACAAAATCCGCTGTTCACCACCGCTTCCGATATGGCGATATTTCTTTCAAAAATCAACCATTTTCTGAACGCCCTACTGCTTCGAAAGAGACGAGACTCAGCGGATTGTCTTGGAAGAGAAGCCAAGTCTCGACGGCAATGAGTGGGACCGGTAGACCGAAGTCAACCATCTTCACGGAGTGCTACGTAAAATTATTCAAATTAAATCAACTTATTTTCCCGATTTGAATCCACATCGGCGTCGCGCCAGGACCTGATAGCAAACTCTGGATAGATGAGCCTAACGTACGTTCCAGTATCGATGAACTGGAGACAGACAACGACGACATACCTTTATAGAACAAAACGAACAACATAAAATTGTTGTATTCACTTCTGTGTTCTAAGATGCAGTTCTGGGGCCGGATTCATCAACGACTAACCCGCGGGTATAAGGGTAGAGATACTGCGTCTCTGAGTCTTGCGTTATCTCTGCCTGACTCTTATCTTATCTCTACCCCTTATCACCCGCATACCCACGGGTTAATTGTTGATGAATTCGGCCTCTGAACTAGACACTGCTATCACTCGCCCCGCTTCGTTCTTCGCAGTTGAAATGCAGGCGCGCTCCATCGCAAAAGTCTGTTCCCCCCCCCCCCCACCCCTCTGCGAAGCGTCGCGGGAACGACGGCGCGACAACTGACAACCGCTACACCCACTGCGCCGTCCACCACGGCAGTGAAGGCGCATCATTGACAGTTGTCCCGAGCCCGTCGTCGACGCGACGCGGGAGTATACCAAAGGCCTTACTGTGGCCAGTCAGTGAAGAAGTTCGTGTTTTTCCTTCCCAAGCAAGTTTGATACCAATTCACCGACACCGCAGGGATGGAACCCGAACCACGAATCTTGGTTCGGGCCGGATGTGGCAGCCGCCGCCTCCTCCAACCGTTCTAGTACGCGCCCAGTAAGAAAAGTTGTGGGTTCAACTCACCTTCATAGATTTGCACCCCAGTCAATATTTGTCGCAATAGGGTGGCTCTCTGACGTTCGGTATGTGTGTGTTCGAGGTAATGGCCAAAGTCCGACTTGACTACAACTTGACCGGTTAGCTACGTTCGACTTGAGTACTGTTCGCCTCAGATGGTTTCTGGAAACCACGCCACGCGGTGTTAACAAGTACACGAGTCGGTAGAAGCACAATTTACCTCAAGCTTGGGTAATTAAACCACTTTACAAGCATTACAATAAATCGATGATATTGCAGATGAAATAGCACCAAAACTTTGAGAATCACCTCAGGAAATACTTGCTTCCACTTGACTACTTGACTACTTAAAGTATTATGGCTAAGGAACTTGAAGGAGATCCAACGAATAAATCTTGAAAGAAAATAGAAGAAACTTGACTGACGAGCCGGTCGCCTCGAGCGGCGGTGAGCATTAAAAGGAGGAGCTCGCCTCCACGTATTCCGATCGGATCGTCTGATAGCTGCGAGGCACGTACTGAGAACAACAACATAGGCATTGATCGATTTAGACGGAAAGCTAAAGCACGTCGGTCAAAGCTGAAACATATAAGGCTAGAACTAAGGCACATAATGGCTGAATATCTGTTTACAACAACACAAATAACCATTTTACCAACTAATACTACAAAAATAGTTGTTCTCGACAATATTGGATTTTTTTAGAAGGCAAAAAAAACGAAAACCAGTTTGTTTGTTAGATGTCAAGTGCATACTTAGACTAACTACTGCTTATAGCTACCTTATTTTACTATTTACATGATTTTTTTGAGAAAGGATTGCATGGATTTTTACGTCGAGCTTTCCGGACAATTGTTAAAGACTCAGCAAAGAACACTGGTTCGCTAGTGGTCCTTCGAGTTCGTCTAATTCCAACGACGTTGAAAAGTTAAAGAAGTTTTTGACTCTTTAGAAATCGCCTATTAAATTCAATCGGGATGGAGAATCATAAGCTGCATTATAACTGCCTACTCATCCGCACATCTAACCTCATTTGTATAATTGATCCCGTTGTCGTGGCTTAAGTAAGCCTGGATAGCTACTGATAGTAAATCAGGGATTGGGGGGGGGGCACTCCATAATTACTTGTAAATCGCTCCTATTTGAGGATAAACACTCACATAACATACGAATGAGCTTTCTTGGTGCCCTTCCCAAGAAATAGCGGGTGCTGTCGCTGGAATATTGAGAAAACGAAGAGGCTCCGGCGGCTCCGCTCCTAATCCCGTTTAAACTCCCGCGGTGCCGTATGCGTGCGCATCGACTCATTCACCGTGGTGCCACGTAGAGGCGACCGGGGGACGCCTTGGACGTACTTTTTACTTATTACCAGCAGCGCCGCTGTGGCCTCTTTATAGTTTCATACCGAAATTTTTTTAATGTTTTAGCGTCAGGAACGGAGATTTTCAAGGGAGGGGATCAGGTATGGTAAAATCGTCCATGTGTTATATTGTGTGTTATATGTATTTATGGGTAACTAGGATTTTCAAGTGACTATGGAGTGACCCGCCCCTTCCTTGGGATTGAACCATTTACACTAACATTCAATCACGACAGTCTTGACGGAAGCATGGCGCAACTTTTATGTTTCATCTATTTTTATGTTAAAAAAATATGAAACTTTTTCTGGCTAAATGAGATGACATGTAGTGACTATTTGAAATTTTCTTTTCTTTTCTCACACCTTTAGAGCTCTTACTTCACTTTTCGAACCTTTTTAGTTCACGGGATAAGTTGACGTCCTTTGAGAGCAATGGAACCAAATCACGGTTCTCGGAGACAAAAGGGTTTTACACTAACATTTTACTATTTAGATGAAAAATATGCACTAAATATACCTTCACTCTAGATAGCCTGACTACTAACTTTATCCCATTGCTATAATATCTAGTAGGCCAGAGAAAATGTGATGATCCAGTTTTAAAACAAATTCAGTAAAAGAGTTCTGTAGAGCTTATCAGGGTCTTTACGCAGCTTTTAAATCTATGTTTTAGAAACCTACTGAGGAACCAAAGCATCAATTTAAACTAGGTTCAGACGGAAATGGAGGAGCTAGGAAGACGAGGCAAGCAAAGTAAGAACTAGCGGAAGACTTCAACCAAAGGGGCTAAGGGCTGTGAGCTTTGCTCTCAAAGGCCACCTCTTTAAGCATTGTTTTCCATCTCTAAGCTTTGTTACCTTTATTACAGGAAAAACCTCTTTTACTATATTGAATAAGGTAGTGGGATATGGTAGGGTAGAATTTTATTATACACTACTTTCTGGATGTACCTGTTTCAGTGGTGGGGCTATAGCCCTTCTTCTGTGTGGAACTTTGCTAACGATTATTCTTGCTGTTATCGTTGGCATTCTCGTCAAGATGCTGCTAGGAGACAAACATGGCACAAGTAGCAAGGCATCTAAAATGAGCAAAATGTCAGGAAAAAGTGGCCTGTCAAAATAGGTGAACACTGTTGTAAGACAACGGAATATGTGACGGTGTAAGCAATAAACGGTTAAATGTTAGAAGTGTTATGCGCACATTTACACATACCCAAAGCAGAACATCCGCTTTCTAAGAAGCGGGATGCTGCACAAAGCCTCGTTAGCGGCATTTAGAGCCTGTTCATACTTCGCGACAGCAGCGATAAGAGCGACGAGAGCGCAGCGTGCGTAGCGCGCGAAAGTATGAACAGGCGACAGCAGCGACTGAAGCGACTGAAGCGACAGCTTTGGCGCTCGAGTATGAGCACTTTTCGGCGGCGAGCGCTCGGTTTTAATCGATATGCATGTTTTGCACGGACGACGAGTCGCTCTTGTCGCCAGACCCCGTTTATACTTTGACGCCGAGCGACGCGACGCCACGCATAGTGGACATATTGATTGAGCGACGCGATCGATCAATTTGGCCACTTCACATGTCGACGCGTCGCTAGGCGTCGAACTATAAACGGCCCTTACGAGATCGTTTTCACGCCCAATGCGCCCGACGACCGGCTTCTTTTTGATGCGCGCGGGTGCCAACTCATTTGTGTGGACATCGTCCCTTGATATGCCGAGAAGAAAGATATTAAGAAGAAGAAGATAGATATATAAGATATAGGGATACAGATATTAAGAAGATATATTGGATATAGATAAGATATAAGATAAAAGATGTTGCCAAGGAGAGTCCATACGCGCTGCTCCAGCTGCGAAAAATGTTTTTTGATGTGTTTCAGCGATGGAAACTGCTCTTGTTGAATGTTTGTTTATTGTCATAATCACTCAGAGCCTAGATTGTTGTTCAACTCATGTTCATCTGAAGTTTGCTCATTAATTCTTATCTAAAAGAATGTGCGTTTATTGTGAATCAGTAATGGCAAAAGTTTTAGAATTGTTAGCTACGATGAAGCGAATCATTTTTCTGCCTGCGCAACCCCAACATTGACTTGTTACTACATATATGTATTTTGCGAATTTGAAGAACAATCGAACAGAAACATCAACAAAGTTCCTCCCAAAACTTCCCCGTCCACTCAAATGAGTGGACACCGTCGCGAATGTGCAAATAACATAGTGGTACTAAAGTGTTTGAACTTTGCCCAACGTTTTAAGAAGAGTCGTGTGCCAACTGAAATGCATTACAATACCACTAGCTATGTGCTAGTTATAACCGCCACGAACTGGGAGACAGGTTTTTGCTATTGTTAGTGGTTAGTACGATTGCATAAGGCAATTAGAAAACAAAGAGAATAACAATCACAAAAAAACACAGCGACGCAAATAGACTAACAGCAATAGTTCTTACAAACAATCATACTATTCAACCAATTTCAAATCTAAGCAACAAACTTTCAACTCGGCTTCTGAATTGTCTCAGTGATAGGGGAAGCTGAAAGTGCTTAGAGAACTTCAAGTACAAACTACCTACTCTATAAGTGAAAGACATTGTTCGCAAATTGGTTCTTAGCCGTGGTAGCTGTAGCTTACGGAAATTATGGCCGCTATCATAAATGACCATAAAGGCCGTTACACTCAAAAACCCGTATATTGATTTGGAAATCAGAAGTTCTCGAACAGCAAATTTGAACAAAGATGAAAATGGAAGCTGAAAATTTCCACGGCGTTGAAGTAATGAAGTAATGTCTGGCCTTGAAAAGCGTGGCCCTGACCTCAACACTGTCCTCCCCTACTCGCGCTACACCCAACATAGAAGGAACGGCTTTTCAGGCATTGGGAGTCAGGAAGCACAAGTGACACTGAAAGTTCATGTCTGCAGGAGATCAAACGGTTTTAAATACTGAGGGCACAAGATAGTCCACCGCGCACAGAAGAACAGATCAGTTGATCAGTTGGGTGAAATTGCTTCCAGTGGATCAGGCACCAAGAGGGGAAAAACAGAAATTCACCGAAATCATAATTATAATTATAATTCCATGTCTTTATCGTCTGAAACGCTGCACTTTATTGTCGGCTAGATCTCTATCACGTCTACAAAATTTGATCGGTTGGAGCTGAAAGTTTCTAGTAGACCCGGCAGCAAGCGGTAATTGGAATAATGATGTTAATCACCAAGACAGATTTTTGTCACAACCCGAAAATGCGTTTTCGATTGCGTTATGTTGGACTGTTCTATCACCGTCTGCACTGGGAAGGATCCAGGAAGCCACATTTCACAGCTGCGAGGCATAATTTGAGGCGAAACTTTTTTCTTATGGGAGCTGGCACTGAGTTTGAAAAACTGATGAGGAATTACGAGATTCCGCTCAATTGCAAAATTATTACATCAAAGAGCTTTTTAAATAACGGTCTGACATACTGGTTTATTTCCTTTTTTCCGTTTAATTTATTTCCTTTTCTATTAAACGGTTTTAATCTCTAGCAGCTTTTCTGTCATAATTGCCAAATAGGCTTCAATCTTCTGCTGAAAGATAACAGAACTGAAAAGCTTTTATATGAAATTCTGATGAGATTCAGATATTTGGCGTTCGCTTTAGTCTTGTCCTGCTTGTTATACCGACTAAATGCGCTACAACTAGTAGAGACGGTGTGCTGTTCAGCTATGTTGGCCTTTAGGTCAGGTCACTTGCGCAGATCAGTGGCCGCATTCATGAACACTCCCGCAAACGTTCAGGACTTCTTGCGGGACTCGTATAAGTTTAAGGGAGGAAATGGTGTGTCAAGTGTTTCACCTCCAACTAGAATATATCCTAAATAGCTGTTCTTGTTCTTCTTACGAATATGAACATGAAAACCAACCGCGTTTCGAGAGGCCGGCAATGGGGTGGCGGCAAGAGCAGGAAGATAAGCAAGATCCTCCTCCCTCCCGCCGCTTCAATTCGGCAGCAGGAATTCTCTATAAATAATCCCCTTCTTTTCGTTAAGGATTTTAGTGAGTCATCATTCTGTCATATATCATTTCTCCGTCGATGACGTGCATTTGTTAGCTAAGGCGTACGCGAGCGGATTGTTTCTCCGAGGTTTATTACAGCGATTATCACTAAAATAACAGGGCATCACCTGAATTCGAGGAATACTGACTGGTTCACAATTAAGTCGAGTAAACAACACCGCTTAAGCAGTATTCGAAAACACAATGAAGGGGCAGGGGCGTAAGTTCTGTCGAGTTCTACAAGATAAGCTTCAGAAAAGCATTGAAATCCAGGCCTAATACCTTAATTTTGTTTGTCTCGCGTATAAGTTTTCTGGTGAACTGGTTACACTTGTTGCTTACAGTTGTCTGTCGTGTGAAGGACAGACTGTGAGGCGCTCAACTATTCCTTGATGCATGCAAGTACCAGACAATGGCTAAGTGTTACCGTGCAGGGGAGTGGAAGAGTTGGAGCGTGTGAAAAGAGAACATGAGTTAAAATACGAACTAATTCAGATCATTTCAGACCTCCTCAGCCGCTAAGGCGGTGAAATTAAACACGGCGCGGACGAGGAGTCGGCTGCACCGGGTCCCGGATTTTCGGGGCCAGATGTCCTAGTGCCGGTGGCTATGTCCGTTCCTCCACGTGCTGCCACTGGAAACTGTTTGCTTTGTGAGCTAAGCTAAGCACGGACACTCAAATGCAGGCGACAGGTCCTTGTGACAGGCCGGCCTACGAAGACCCATGTCACATCACATAGTGTCATGTTTTTCGAGATTGTGCTACGGCGTCCGCGGAAGCCGATGCGCGAACGTCAAGAAGACCGAGTACCTAACGACTGACGTGAACGAGTCCGGCTCCATTAAGATTAACGGTACTGAACTTGCACGCATTTCGGTGTTTAAATACCTGAGATCAGCAATAGCGTCTGACGGCGGTCTGATGGTTGAAGTGAACTCACGCGTGAGTGCAGCTTGGTCCAAGTGGCGTTCGCTGACTGGCGTGCTCTGTGATAGGAAGATCCCAGAGCACCTGAAGTCGAATATTTACAGAGTCGTCGTGCAGACAAAAGCGATGTACGGTGCTGAGTGTTGGCCTGCGACTAAGGAAGTTGAAACGCGCCTCAGCGTCATGGAGACGAAAATGCTGCGCTGGACGGCTGGAGTTACCCGCATGGACCGCATCAGAAATGATGCTATTCGGCAAAAGTTCGGTGTCACGCTGATAGCGGACAAGATGCGCGAAGCTCGCTTACGATGGTACGGCCACGTTCTACGTGGAAAGGAAGACAGCGTCCACAAGATAGGCCTTGAGTTAGAAGTGTCAGGAAAGTGGCCTAGAGGACGCCCGAAGCAGCGTTGGTCGGATACGTTACACATGGACATGAAAGTAACTGGCGTCCACCCTGATTAAGCACAGAACCGGGAAAGGTGGCGTCATGCCACCAGAAGAGCGGACCCCGCGACGAAGCGGGACAAACACTGAAGAAGAAGAAGATGTCCTAGTGCCGGGACGACTTCCTCCGCTCTCGCCTCGTCTTTTTGTTATTTCGCCGGAAACGACCGAGCCGCTGCTGTTTGCCTATCTAATATTTTCTGCATTCAGGAAGAAGTGTTAAGAGGCATTAATCAGTATTGATTGTAACGTTGTAAATTCTGTAGTGGAAATTCTTTTTGATATGTGTCGATAATTACTGTTGTTCGCTTTCCGCAGTGTTTTGCTTAATATATCTTTGTCTATACGTGTGTGTATATTGGTGGTGAGGCCGGGTGTCCATTCCCATTGCTGATCCGCCACAGTGTTGCTAGAAAAAGCGGCACCAAAAACTATTCTATAGTTCCTTGTAATGTTGTATTTTGGTTTTGGCAGAATCTGCATTCTTTCCAGATTGATTTATTGCTTGTATCAATGACTGAAGCGCAATATAGCACACCAAATAGTAATTAGGTGAAATTGCGAAGTTAATCGCTTTGTGCTTCTTGCATCACCATCAACGCAGAAGAGCGTGACACGAGCATCACATCGCACCTAGAGAGGCGTTCGCGAGAAGCTGTGCAAAAATCTGGTTCTTGGAGTAATGAGGCGCTGTCATAGAGATGTGAGAATGAGAGTATAAAGCATTTAACCGTTTATTGCGTAGACAGTCACATATTCCGTTATCTTACATCAGTGTTTATTTAATATGACATTCCACTTTTTCATGAAGATTTGCTCGACTTCCTGCTACTTGGGCCTTGTTTCTCTCCTAGCAGCATCTTGACAAGTATACTAACGATAACAGCAAGAATAATCGTTAGTAAAGTTCCACACAGAAAAAGCGCTATAGCTCCAACACTGAAAACAGATCTTTGTCTAAAAAACATTGTGAATCATCATATGAGGCACTGAAATCTTTAAACTGACTCCGACTGACGATTGACGTAGCGGAGAAAGTCCGTTGATTTAGTGTCTACAGCGCTATCTTACTGCACATAAAATCGCCAATTCTCTCTCACTTCGTCTGTCTGCGCCAACCCACGTTTAGGCTCGCTTGCCTTCGTAGCTTTGCCTTCAAGCTCACAACTTGATTTTTGTAAGGAGAAAACGAACTTCCGGAAAAAATTATTATAGTAATATGGCCACTAGAAGGGGTTATCAACTAGCTACCTAAAAGAAAACGAGGAAATGTTACAAGCAGCATGACTGCGCTTGTGGGCGCAATTAATAGAATCAACGTTATTTATTTATTTGTTTCCTTGTTACGGCTATTTAAGGTAGTCGTATGTCGAATTTGGTTTGTGGAATATCCAATAACAGGTATCACTCAAAGCAATAGAGAGCGATGAACTTTTAATTAAAACTGCCCTCAAGCCTTCTTAACGACAAGTTTGAAACAAAAAAAAATTTATTATTGTGTAGATCACTTTTAGTACCAGATATACAGATCCGCACCTGACATTATAGCTGAGCCTTACTCTTGATTACCTACCTCATAATTAGTGTAGAATTTGGAATTCCCAATTCTGATAATTTTCTAGGCTAACTATGGTTACGATGAGTTGGTCCACCTTTGAACGGTATCTATAGCTTGCTGAAGTCATTATTCACAAGTTTTTGTTTGAGGTTAGGTAGTCTGCAAATTTCTAGCATTTTGCATTGGAATCCTATTACAAAACTGGCAGCTTATGTTATGTGCAATCTGTGGTGTGCGCGGAAGAGATAGAACTCCTAAAAGAATATATTCGCTGAAGTCAATATAAGTGCATACTTTGTTTGCTTTTTCTTCATAGGTTCTTCTCTTCTGCCTGGTTTCTCTTTTAGGCTTTGATTTGGAGCTTCACTTGATCTCGTCGTACCAGAAGTAACAGTAGTAGAAGTAGTAGTGGTAGTAGTAGTAGTTGTGGTGGTGGTAGTTGTGGTTCCACGTAGTTTCTTTCTTGTAGTCTTTTTCTTAGGTGGTCGCGGAGGTAGCCGAGGCGGAGGTAACACGGTCGGAAGTCGAGGTGGCTTTGGTCGCGGTGGTTTTGGACGCGGTGGTTTTGGTGATGATAATGGAGGTAGAACAGGAAGAGTTGGCACTGGTGGTGGTAACACAGGTGGAGGTGGCAGAGGCACTGGACGCACATGTGGGGGCTCCACTGATTCTGGTTCAGGCGGTTGAAACGGAGGTGACGGTGACTTTCGATGCGGTCCACCTCTACGTGGTCCATGGGGTTGCTTTGGTTTTCCGCCCTAAAATGTTGCCAGTAGAAGAGCGATATCTCCTCTAACAGTAATAAAAAACTTACATGTTTGCCTTCATGTGGATGTCTCTCTGGACCATGCACATTTGATCCGTGTACGCTTGTGCGATTAGCAGCGTAGCTGGCGTCTTCCTTAAATTTGGCGATTATTTTAATTACGCACACGTACTAATAAAATAAGAATGCACTTTGGTGCAAGTTGTGAACAGAGGAAGGTCTTTTTCTTATTTATAACACCCGTAGAATCTAAAAAAGACACTAAATGAAGCCACGCTACCTTGGGGGCTCTAGAAGGACATACATTTTTGCTGCAGTGCTTCGGCGACACGTCGGCGACGCTGAGTGTCGGCGACGGGAGCATATACCTCCTGCGACGCTATCAGTGACAGCGTTGGTGCCGCGCTCGGCTACAGTGTTGTGCGGTGTGTCACGCAGTGAGTAGCACCCGCCTAGGATATTCAACGAATGTCGCTGTCGGCGAAGCCTCGCCGAAGTATAATATATGCCTTAGGCCTCGTGCATACTTCCCGTCGCCGCGATGGAATCGCGGCGTTGAGTTTTGCAGAGCGACGCGAAAGAATTTGAACTTATCAGCGCTTGTCGCATGGTTCATGGCTCTGCAAGGGAGCGTGACGGCGATCCGTCCAGGACCAAAGCTAAACACCGCGCGCGGCGCGAAAAAGTATTCCAAGCCGGCGATGGGCTCCGGAAGCTGTCGCGCATGCCGACCGCCACTGTTGCGGCGGCCGCGGCGAAGGTCCCTTTGACTATTCGACCGCGTGCGGTGGAATGGCGATGAACTGAGCCTCGCGATGGCATCGCGGAGATGGAAGTATGCCCCCGGCCTTAGCCCTTGTTTAGTGTGCGCGCGACGAGCGACGCGATACCGTGTGTAGTGGCCGGATTGATCGAGCGACGCGATTGATCAACTCGGCCACTACACATGGCATCGCGTCGCGCGTCACGCGCACACTAAACAATGCCTCAGGCCTATGGTATGCTTCCGTCCACCGCAGCGACGCGACATTGTACAGCAACGGCGATGCCTCGCGACGAGCGGTCGAAACAAGTGCAAAAATAGTGCACGACGGGAGCTTCTCCCTCCGTGACCGTCGCTTGTCGCTATGCACTGCACGGCGATGAGCGACGACCAGTGACGGCGTAGCGCGGGAGTATTTTCAGTTCCCGCCACTCGGAGGTATAACACGCCTCTGCGACGCGTCACGGTAGCGACGGCGCGGCAACTGACAACCGCGACACCCACTCTGCCGTCTGCTACTGCAGCGAAAGTGCATCATTGACAGCCCAAGCCCGTCGCCGGAGCCACGTAGAAGTATACCATAGGCTTTATCGTGGCTGCCGCGCCGCCGCTGTGGAGTGTGCATGCGGCTTATGACTATTGGGCCACGCGAGTGAGAAAGTTCATAAACTGATCATCATGATGGCATCCAGCGATGAAAGTACGCCCCGGCCTTGAGGGGGAGGGAAGAGGTTCCTGATGTGAATATGACTTTCCTTCATTTTAATTGCTATAGTCTCATATTCAGTGAACAGCACCATTGGAAGCACAGCTTTCTGTTCTAAGAAATCCATGTCTAAGATGGTTTGCTTCCCTCCTATCCCGCATACCGCCCACGGTTGTAGCGAACCTGGGCTCCTATGTGGAGATTTCAGGCTCCTGTCACGATCAATGGCAGTTGGTTGCTCTGTCGCTGATGGGTTCGCTGGAGTATATAAGAAGCTTCATTGCCCTGGCTTGCCACTACGCTCATTAATATCCCTTACCCACTCTCTTCGTGTGGAACCGCACTTCTGCAGATTTCCATTACGCAATTACACAAACTTCGCTTCATCACACGTCACAACCTCAAGTCTACATCCTCGTCGAGGTGTAGTCTATTATTCTATACGAGTACCAAGAAACTTTGCGAACTCACAAGTACTAATACAAGTAAGCATAGTTGAAACACGAGTTGATATTCTGAAACAAGGATTATGCGTGGCTAGGCACTGAAGATGAAGAAGTCACTTTATCTACATTACTACTTAAACAATGGGAAAAAGCACGAACTAGAGCCGACGCAAGTTCTATGGGATGGAACCGGGGAAGAAAATGCTTACAACTGTGGGAAAAAATACCCGCAATCAGAGGAGAAAATGCCCGAAAAAATTCCAGGATCGACATGCAGCACACCCGAACGTGTAGTATGGTCGTGTAGTATAGAAAACACGTATAGTTCACCAGAATATAACATCCTACTATATATAAAGCAGCAAGCGTGTGTGTGTGTGTCACTGTGTGTGTCACTGTGTCACACCGTCACACTGTCCGTCCGTCCCACTTTGAGTTGGGGCGCGGCAGCCGAACACGTCGGCAACCGTGCATGGCGAGCCGTAGACGTGCCCAACACGTCGGCAACCCTGCATGGCGAGCCGTAGACGTGCCGAGCACGTCGGCAACCGTGCATGGCGAGCCGTAGACGTGCCGAGCGCGTCGGCAACCGTGCATGGCGAGCCGTAGACGTGCCAAACACGTCGGCAACCCTGCATGGCGAGCCGTAGACGTGCCAAACACGTCGGCAACCCTGCATGGCGAGCCGTAGACGTGCCGAACACGTCGGCAACCGTGCATGGCGAGCCGTAGACGTGCCGAGCGCGTCGGCAACCGTGCATGGCGAGCCGTAGACGTGCCAAACACGTCGGCAACCCTGCATGGCGAGCCGTAGACGTGCCAAACACGTCGGCAACCCTGCATGGCGATGCCGTAGACGTGCCGAACACGTCGACAACCGTGCATGGCGAGCCGCAGACGTGCCGAACACGTCGGCGGCGCAAAACTTCGGCCTTGGGGGTAATCGAGGTCGCTGAACACGAATCTGAAGTCGGATCAATCGATATCTATCGATATTATCGATTTTTTGAGGATGGCGTTCAAGTGGCGCGAAACATCGGCCTTGGGGGTAATCGAGGTCGCTGAACTCGAATTTGAAGTCGACCAATCGATATCGATCGATATTATCGATTTTTTGAGGATGGCGTTTAAGCGGCGCGAAACTTCGGCCCTGGGGGTAATCGAGGTCACTGAACACCAATCTGAAGTCGGATCAATCGATATCGATCGATATTATCGATTTTTTGAGGATGGCGTTCAAGTGGCGCGAAACTTCGGCCTTGGGGGTAATCGAGGTCGCTGAACACGAATCTGAAGTCGGATCAATCGATATCTATCGATATTATCGATTTTTTGAGGATGCGTTCAAGTGGCGCGAAACATCGGCCTTGGGGGTAATCGAGGTCGCTGAACTCGAATTTGAAGTCGACCAATCGATATCGATCGATATTATCGATTTTTTGAGGATGGCGTTTAAGCGGCGCGAAACTTCGGCCCTGGGGGTAATCGAGGTCACTGAACACCAATCTGAAGTCGGATCAATCGATATCGATCGATATTATCGACTTTTTGAGGATGGCGTTCAAGTGGCGCGAAACTTCGGCCTTGGGGGTAATCGAGGTCGCTGAACTCGAATTTGAAGTCGACCAATCGATATCGATCGATATTATCGATTTTTTGAGGATGGCGTTTAAGCGGCGCGAAACTTCGGCCCTGGGGGTAATCGAGGTCACTGAACACCAATCTGAAGTCGGATCAATCGATATCGATCGATATTATCGATTTTTTGAGGATGGCGTTCAAGTGGCGCGAAACTTCGGCCTTGGGGGTAATCGAGGTCGCTGAACACGAATCTGAAGTCGGATCAATCGATATCGATCGACATTATCGATTTTTTGAGGATCACGTTGAGGAAGATCAACCGATCCATCTCGATTAACATAATGGTCAGAAGGCCTAGGAAAGAATAGGAAACCCGTAGCGGCCATGGCGTCCTATTCTCGGGGTTTGGGGGCGAAGCCCCCAACCAGTCGTAGGCGGCCGCTAGGCCGCCGAACGACTTGTCACGTGATAACTAGCAAAAGTGTGATGGTAAAGCAACCACCGTTGGCGCTAAACGCTATTAAAGAAGCTCGGAATAAATTCGAAACTGTTGGGAAAACCGCACATTCGAAGAGTCTTAACCGAATGCATCGTTAAATTTTTACATCGCTAATCTAATTTCCGTAGCGTTTCAAACAAATTTAAACTTCAATAAGAAGTGAATTGGAAAAATTCCTACATGAAAAATGCTCTGAACTTCAAAACAAGAGAGCTCGACAGAAGGTACTGTACCGTAAGTTCTGTTCAGTTGATGGTAATTGAAAGCTTAGAACGGTTTTATTTCAAGGTTTTTTGTAAACCCTTTTATAGAGCAACCGACCATGTATTCTCATATTCAAATCTTTATGCACTTATGTGGAAATACCTGAAGAAGAAATAAGCAAAGCAAGGTTCTCAATTTAACTCAAAAGAGAAATTCTAGAGACAGAAACTTCTAGAGAAATTCAAGAGAAACTTCAATAAAAAAGTTCAGAAAACATTTACAATACCAGCGGTGTTCAAAGAAGAAATACTTCAAAAGCAAAGAATCGTCGAGCGTACCTAACATCTTCTAAGACCGTAGAGTTCAGAATCTCCGAACAGGTTCAGTTCCAAAGGTGTCGTCTTCGGAAATTGTCACGCTCTCAACCCGTACAAATGGTCAATACACTAACTATGGCTTTTATTTTAGCATCGTCTAAATTTTATAAAAACACAGTAACAATATTTATAATAAACGGCGCCTTCAATTTTTACTTTCTCACAATATTCTGGTTTACTAATGGCTTGTACTAACTGCATTTGAGCAGAGAATGTTATAGGCGTACTTCGATCGCGTAGGAACAATTCCTAATTATCTTGTGTTCCACAGAAACCTTAGCGGAGCTCCTGGGCTGACAGTAGGGACCAAGAAGAGGATCTTTTATGAAGTAAGTACCCCTTAACTAGAATGCATGATTACACCGTCACATTCCAAGAATACGCAAAATTCCTTTTACCTTTACAATAACAGGGGCTCCATATCGCGCTGTGTCAAACATTTTCATGCATCGACAGCCACGGCATACGTAGAAGGAAACATTGTTGTTCTTCCTCTTCAAAGTGTATTCGTTGCACTGCCGTCAATCAGGCGATCAAGTGCAATTATATCAATAAATGCACACCCTTTTCGAGACGGGCTAGGCTTTGCTGGTGTGGTTCGTACGACATTTCGTGAGACTTAAGTGATAGAAAATGGCCACATTGCCTTTTTTGAATATGCGGATGACGTATTGCACTCACGGCTACAGTTGCGACGCCCTTCACAGGCTGTGTCCATGAAGGAATGAGAAAATACCGTATTTTTGTTTATATGACTACCATGTGTTTTGTTGAGCGGGTTTTATCACGCTATTCACAACCGCTCAGTGGTCGCGGATGTTTTCTCTCCTGGCAGGATAGCCATTAGAACTAACCACTTGCTTCGCTGGCAATATGTCAGCTCCTGCTGGAGTACCACGCAAACTTGCACATCAATCCGTGCCGAGACTGCTTTCGCCGCTGAGGGGGACATCGGAGATGGGTTGGGCCGAAGGATTAAGGCGAAGGGCGGCTGTTGGCAACGTGCCCAGCGACGCACGTGACGCAGCCGCTTGCACTTCACTTCGACGACGGAGCGCGGAAGCCGTGCGGTTTGTGCCTCTTATAGGGCCTCTACAGAGTCTCGCGGCAGCACCCCGAGAACTCGTCCATATCGCTCCCGCCGCAGTGAGACCCACGCTGCCACTGTGGTGGAAGCCGCGGCGCAGACGAATTGTCGCGGAGCCGCCGCACGCAAAGGTCCCCGAGGGCTGCCGCAGTTCACGGCGGCTCTCACCCGCAGCGCCAGGAGCTGTGGGTGAGACCCGCCGGAGGGCGTGATAGATGGGTGTCCATTATGGTTCATCTATTCTAAACATTTTTTAAACGAATCTACATGCTAGGATATAGTAGGTTGTGCATAATTTCTGTCCATAAAGAAGCTTGACAACCAACAATATAATCACCGGTAGTGTCGACAAATGGAGGTGTATGGAATCCTGCACTCAAAACGTAACGCAAAAAAACCTTGGTACGATGTTAGGTAACCTTAATTACTTGGAAAATCTCCGTGACCTTCCAGTCACAAGTTAGTCGTCTGAGGTTTAAGGAGAACCCTTGCACAGAAACGCAACAAGAAAGCAGACCGTCCTTTTTAGTACGAGGTATAACTACATCGATCAGACCTCCCGGACTCAACAGGGCATCGGACGGAACGCCGTCATCACAAGGGCTAGCACATTATCTTCGAGCTGCTTGACAAGCGAGGAACTTTTAGGGATGCAGATCGACAAAAAAGAGAGCAAGCGCAAAATGGCACAGAACTGTTGAGTTATAAGAAGTGTTCTATTAGATTTCGGGGCTTAGATTCAAGAACTCCTAACTTGACTTAGAAAACGCTTCTTTACAAAGGAAAAAGCGTTCTGCTTACTTCATCTCTGGCATTCTTAGAGGTTGTAACTGCTGGCAAAAGTACGCAGTGTTGCGTACAGCAGTCCTTGCGGCGCCGCACCACCCGCCGTTGTCATGGCGGGTCCGCGGCACCCGCAAGACTCTGCTGCCGGCCATACACCCGCGAGGCCACATCCGCTAGGCGGCTCGTGGTGCAGTGGGTAGAGCGTCTCGCTCTGGCGATGGAGGTCGGGGGTTCGGTTCCTCTGCATGTCGGCGTTTTTGCACTTAAATTGACTGGATGAGATCTCAGGAGTTTTAACGTTTACTCAATTTTCAGGCGTTTTCTGCCCATTTTCCAGCTGTATGCGGTTTTGCAGAGCCCAGAGCGACGAAAGCAGTCTCCACACGAGCAGCTTGATCGGAACCCACCCTGGAGTCCCTTCCCTAGCCTGGTCCTGCGCTCGAAGAGCGCAGGACCCAGCTGCGGACTCGCCCTGAGCGACGAAAGCAGTCTCCACACGAGCAGCTTGATCGGAACCCACCCTGGAGTCCCTTCCCTAGCCTGGTTCTGCGCTCGAAGAGCGCAGAACCCAGCTGCGAACTCTAAAGCGGCTTTCACACTGCTGTTGCTGCTGTTGCGCAACCGATGCCGTAATGATGAAGCGGCTTTCACACTGCCGTTGCTGCTGTTGCGCAACCGATGCCGTGATGATGAAGCATACCGCAGAGACGCAGAGGAGCAACAACAGCAACGAGGGGGGCTTTCACACTGCTGTTGCCGCAACCCCGCATCAGCAACACCGGCAACGTTGCGCAACGTTTGCGCGGGCTCAGCAACAAGGAATGATCGACATCATTTCTTGTTGCTGATGCTCGTCAACGGAGGCATATCACAAGTCTTATCACATTATCTTATCTCGCGCGTTGCGGCTGCAGCAAGCATCGAACTCCACCCCTTTTTCGTTGCTCGTTGCTGCAACAGCAGCAACGGCAGTGTGAAAGCCGCTTAAAGCATACCGCGGAGATGCAGAGGAGCAACAACAGCAACGAGGGGGTCTTTCACACTGCTGCTGCCGCAACCCCGCATCAGCAACACCGGCACCGGTTGCGCAACTGTTGCGCGGCCTCAGCAACAAGGAATGATCGCCATCATTGCTTGTTGCTGATGCTCGTCAACGGAGGCATATCACAGGTCTTATCTCATTATCTTATCTCACGCGTTGCGGCTGCAGCGAGCATCGAACTCCACCCCCTTTTCGTTGCTCGCTGCTGCAACAGCAGCAACGGCAGTGTGAAAGCCGCTTAAGGATCAGCGCTACCGATTTCATTTGGCGTTCACGCGTGTAATGATAGCAGTGAACGATTTCGCGCTCCGCGGCGAACGTACGCAGGGCCGCCGCGCTGCTGGCAAATTGCCAACAGCCGCCCTTCGCTCAACTAATGCGGCCGATGAGTTGTGCGTTCTTCGAGCTAGGGAAGGGACTCCAGGGTGTAGGCCCAAGGTGCTCGTGCAGGAATTGCTCCCGTCTCCCAGTGCTCTCCTGTAGCGGTGGCGGATCGCGGCTCTTCCACCGCCGCTACAGGAGAGCACTGGGAGACGGGAGGAGTTCCTGCACGAGCACCTTGGACGCACTACACCCCGGAGTCCCTTCCCTAGCCGAGTTGTGCGCCCGAAGAGCGCACAACCCATCTCCGATGTTCCCCTCAGCGACAAAAGCATTCTTGGCACGAGCCGCCTGAATGGCCCACACCCCGGAGTCCCTTCCCTAGCCGAGTTGTGCGCTTGAAGAGCGCACAACCCATCTCCGATGTACCCCTCAGCAACGAAAGCAGTCTCGGCACGGATTGATGTGCAAGTTTGCGTGGTACTCCAGCAGGAGCTGGCATATTGCCAGCGGAGCAAGTGGTTAGTTCTAATGGCTATCCTCTGGGGGCCACGTTATATAACTGGTCTTGCATCCCGGAACGAGCAGTTGGACGTCCAATCCAATGATAAGATGCCACCCCCCCCCCTTTGGAATTGAACCGGGAGGCAATAAGGGTGATGCAGAAAACTGGTCAGCATTTTTACGAAGACCGGAGGCTCCCTCTTCGCTTCCCGTAATCCATGACGTTGATAAAGCAACGCTCTCACTCAAGAATTTTTCCTCAAAAACGGAACTCTCAGAGTGTAGCAACACCTCTAGCTAATAAAGGCGACATGAACCGACCTCTCATACAGACTGTAGATCTGTGAACTGAAAACCATCGAAGTGTAAAATCACGAGCGGGTACGAAATATAAGATTTGTGCCCAAGATCCATATCAGTTTGGAAAGGCTTATCATGGAATTTCATGAGCAGTGAGGTTCAATTTATTCATTGCTAAGTTGTGTCCAACAGTCCCCATCTTGCAGCTAAAAACAATGTTGCTCTAGCACCAGGTACTGGCCCGCTGAAGAAGACACATGGCCAACCCGGAGTCAGAGCTAGGCATGGGAAAACTACAGAAAAAACTGTAGCAGCAAAAAAATAAAAACCGAAGCAGCTTAGGGAGTTTATCAAGACGTAGAAAAATAATTGAAGAAGACGAAGACGTCCGATTCCTTGGCGACCAGGTCGACTTCACTGATCCTCCTGCGTACGCCGCAAAGACGTGAGCCATACGAAAACGGGATGGACACGCGATCAGCGCGGGCTGCGTGGAAGGAGAGGACGATGGTCGGAGGGACACCACTGAACATAAGTGAGAGAAGTTCTCCGGAGTTCCGAGCTTTGAGGACGTTCGAAGATCAGAAACGCTATTGCATGTCGAAGTCGTCGAAAATTAGGTGGGCCGGCCACGTAGTGCTCTTCGTAGAGACCGTATGGACGAGAACTGTCACCGACTGGATTCCTCCGGATGTCAAGAGGACATCAAGACACAGGACAAGGACGAATGGAAAAGCTGTTAGAGGCTGCTCGAGCAACTTGATGATCAACCAGACGACAGATTACAGAATCCAGTTAGCCCGTTCATTGGGTAGTCTCTGAACGGCAGTCATGACTCTTTGTTTTGTTTGACTTTGTCAGCCATGGAAGACACTGGGATGCTTCGACACATAACAAAAGTGGAGACGACGCTACTGAGCAAACTGACTGCCAACGCTACGCCACTTGAGACTTGTAGTATAAGCTTAACCACCTAGAAAGGAGGGACAAAGGCTGCCGTTAATCATTGCCTCTTGGCGTGTGCAACACATTCTACTTCTGCGAGATTTTCGTCGGCAAATTTACGTTGTAATATCTCACCTAAAAAAAAGTCGGTTAACTTAAGCAAGAACCGTTACAATCCATGCACCTCTCCCAATGACATACAAAAGCATTAATTCCATTTCGGAAGAAATCTAAATCCCTAGAACCAGTGAAACCTTTAGAGGTAATTGCGATATCTGCTTCGTTGGAAAAGATTTTCCACTCAAGGGAACTGGCGAGATGTTTCAAAAGATTAAAATCTGTCAGGTCTAGGTCCGATAAATAAGCGGAAACGGGAAAAATTTATACCTCAACTGGTTTATTTTCTGGATAGTCAGATGCGGGACATGCAGGCGGGCGGCACCTTTACTCTTCCTTAGTTGGTTTGTGGGGCTCGCACTTATCCTGCTTTTTCACCCTCCCTACACATCTAGGCCTCGAAATGGTTGTACGACTGACCCGAAGTTCTCTTCCTATTTCGCGTACCGTTTCTCGTGCAAAGGGTTCTTGTCTTTCTTTCAAACATCCGTCATCACGCTTGGGGGTGGTTCCTAACGGTCCCCGCCTTCGAGGTCCACTTCTCCGAAATAGAACTTCTGGTTCAATTTGCGCTCGTGCGTTTATTAGCGAAGTCCTCTCCTCAGGCCTTCTTGATGTTTTGATCTGTCTCGCTCACACTGTGGCCAAGTTTGAACTCACGAAGCATTATTGCCTGGAGGTGCATTTTTTTATGGTTTTGTCCAGCACATAAAACGATGCTACGTTTACGACTTTTTAAAAGCAGTACTGTGAGCTTTATAGAGCGAAGCAAGCGCTACAAAATGGTATACAAGTTATACACAGTTATGTTCTCAGTCCATGAAAAGAACTATAACAAATTGACCCTACCGTAGTCGGACAGAAATTGTGTGGCAACCTATTATTATTCTTCCTAAAAGGGTTCTGGTACCAATTCCCGAACTCCGAAAACAAGGAAGGCTTTTGTTAGCCTGAACAGCAACTACGGAACCATAAAAGGATTCAGAGCCGAGTTAGAAAGCGTCATTTGCAAACGTGTGCCGATTTAGAGTGCCGTACAAGTCTTCCATATTTTTTATTTCTAGCTGCATTTTTCCTAAAAGTGGTCAACCCTAAGAAAATGTGCTCCAGCCCAGCTAAAGCGACTAATTACTGGTTGATCTTCGAACTGCAAACTGCAACAGATGTGTGATTTATTGTGCAAATTTGCTGACGATTAGAAGCACGAACCTTGTCGGAAACGCCACATGGTGATAACGTATCAGTGTGAATTTGACACTGTGCGTCGGAATGCTCCTTGTCAGCGCCGCTATTTTACTACTGCTGGAGTTATTCGAACAAGGTGAACTCTTTTTAACGCGGTATTTTAAAGGCTAATTTTGAACAAATTTTCTTCTATGTCAAACGTGTATATTCTTGGAGAATACTTTCCTAGAAGCGTTGCTGTTCGCTTATTATTTATTTATTTATTTATTTATTATCCTGATGATAGGAGTATGCTGTTCTGTGTATAGTCGTATGTAAAGTATATATAAAATATATTGTCAATAATATGTAGTATAGAATAGAGATATGCAAACAAACCAAATAGACGATTCAATTGCTGCAAAATACTTTGTTAAAAATAAGCAAAAATATAAAATCAAAAACACTCAAGTCATGAAAGACAACATTTCACGCCTTTGTGCTTCATATGCCGGAAAAGCTAAGAACTGCTCATTCTGAACTTCATTGTTCTGTACAGATGGTGTTTACAGATCTGAA
The DNA here is from genome assembly GCA_947359475.1 of Heligmosomoides polygyrus bakeri. Classification (NCBI taxonomy): domain Eukaryota; kingdom Metazoa; phylum Nematoda; class Chromadorea; order Rhabditida; family Heligmosomidae; genus Heligmosomoides; species Heligmosomoides polygyrus. Next base: position 2,611,151 of record OX375868.1, read on the forward strand.
ATGTTAAGAGTTCAGAAAATATTAACAGAAATATTAACATGAACTGATTTACCTAGATATTCCAGATTCAGTGAAGATTATACACTTTGAAGCAAGTCGGCCATATTTAAAACAATGGTAGTTTTTAATAATATTAGAGACTATTTAAGTGTATTAAAGGATCTGCTTCGTTCTATTTTGTAGGAAATTTTAAAAATGACACACCAAAAATGAACAACTTAAATTTTCACGATTTTTTCCAGGCATAAAAACGCGTTCAAACTTGGTTTAAAGTGCAGAAAAGCAGTTTTCTTTGAGTCCGTTGTAAAAGGAAGTTGCGCCGTGCACTCGCGCACGACAAGATTTTTTTTTGGTTAGTGAAAAAAATCCTGTTTGAGTTGCGTTTCACGCTAATTAGCGAGACAATAAAATCAGCTGTGGATGAGAAACTTCGGCATGCGCAGCACAGCTTAGCCTTAGCCATATGCAGCTTTTGGACTGCCAAACAGATAAACACAAAGATGTGCTGGACGAGTTCTCTTCTTTTATTGCGCTTAGAAATTGTTATCTCCTACGGTCCCTGAAACGCGTGCGGCTCGGGTTCAATTCTGAAATCGTGTTTCGGACTGCATCACGGTCCGAATGGATTTTTGGTGGTTCGACAGCACACGTGTGCATTTTATATACTTATTAACAGATAGTTTACATAACATGTATCACATTCTTATACGAGGAAAGAGTTACTCTTACTACTTTTCATTCCAATTTCACCTAGTTCCATTTTTTCCATTTCATTCTACCTCTTACCTTACCTTCGTTCTACGGGCTGACAGGTTCGCGTCAGGGACTGTCGGACCGAGGAGTGTGGCTGACAGTCAAGCCGACGTGAGCGCTAGTCCAGAGAGCGAGAGTCAGGAGTGGGTGCGCGAATGAGGCCGTAGTCGTAGTAGTCTCAATGAGTTCACGTCCGCTGCCGATCTGACCGTTTTATATTGGTCCTGGGCGGCGCCTTCTCCGTGGATGACATCATGATCCGTCACGGGTCATTACAATTCCTTTTTTTTCTTTGCTCTTGCTTGCATTTTTACTGAACAAAGTTCATTTTTGCTCCTAAAAATATAAATATTTTATCAATCTTTCAACACTGTGTCTCCTTTTTTGATCCAAGTAACTAAAAACTTGCAATGAAATTCATGGCAATTGTTTTTAAATTCAAAAATTAGTTTGATATATTTAGATAGAATTCAGGTTAGTTTGAAGAACTTTCAATTTGATAGAAAGAAGGGTTTTCAGTTTAATTTCGAAAGTATTATTTGATATGGAAACTGTCCACCTTCAATAATGTTTGCTATGATGGTAGTGTGTATAATGGTTCGATGTGTTCGATTAACTGCCGGAACAAAAAAGGAACGACGCTTACAAATTAACCTTACACTTTACTATAAACTTTCAAAGAGATTCATAACAAATTTTTTAAATTAAAAATCATCTTGATATCACTGAGACATAATCCAATTTGGTTCAAAAAAGTCTGTTTAATTATTACAGTCTAAATAATCTGCTCATTAAAATTTAGTTGCATATTATTCAGAGAGATTTTGGACTTTCTCTTTATAGCAAAAATTAATCGCTGACCGAAAACCGGCTTGTGGTGAAGTATGTGTCGATATATATAATGTAAGTGTAATAACAAATGTTTATATAAATGAAAATAGTATGGAAAGAAGCCATCCCTAGATCCGAGCTTTGTCGACGTTCGAAGATCATAGACGCTGTCGCATGGACCAAGTCGTCGAAAATTAGGTGGGCCGGCCACATAATGTGCTTCGCAGACACCCGCTGGACGAGAGTCGTCACCGGCTGGATTCCGCTGGATGTCAAGTGAACACCAGGATGCCCACCAACGCGTTAGTCGGAGTTCTTCGTGAAGGCCCTAAACGACCGATATGACGCTCTTCGTGTCCCTCGGGCGGGGAGGATCTATTGGAGCACTCTGGCACGCGACAGGGACGACTGGGGACGCTGCTGGCGCCGGCTCGAGCAAGTCGATGATCAGTGGGACGACAGGTGATACAGGTGACAGACTGAAACATGTGAATTAATAAGACTTCCATGTATACAATAAATTAATAAATAAAATAAAAACTGTGCAATTTCTGAGTATGTTAGAGGCAAGTTGAAGGAAGGTTGCTCTTAAGCACAGTTTCAAAAGTAACTGTTTGAAGTGGGAAATTTACCAACAGCAATAAGGACGAATAAATTCAACATCAACGATTTTTAGGAGCGGCTACTGAGTGCCCGTCGGGATGGCAGTTTGCTGCGGAAACATCGTACTGCTACAAGATCAGCCCAAAAATTTATCAACCCGCCGATGCTGTCGATTACTGCAGAACACAAGGCTCTGATGAGACCGTGATTTCAATGCAAATGGAGATCAACGCACTTCTACGTAAGCTGCTTTTTGAGTTCCTGTTTGTTTGAGGTTAGCAAGACATGGGAAATTTGGGAGAAGATTTATGCCTGGGTTTTTGCTAGGAGAAGGGACTGTTTGGTCCAAGCCAACACCGACCTGTTTATCGTCGGTCTCCCGAACTCATTAGATATCACATCGTAAACGCTTAAGCGGTTTTCACACTGCCGTTCCTGCTGTTGCAGCAAGGAGCAACGAAAAAGGGGCGGAGTTCGATGCTTGCTGCAGCCGCAACACGGTGAGGTAAGATAAATGAATAAGACCTGTGATATGCCTCCGTTGACGAGCATCAGCAACGAGAAATGATAGCGATCATTCTATGTTGCTGAGCCCGCTTAACCGTTGAGCAACCGATGCCGGTGTTGCTGATGCGGGGTTGCGGCAACAGCAGTGTGAAAGCCCCTCGTTGTTGTTGCTGCTCCTCTGCGTTTCTGCGGTATGATTCATCATTGCAGCGTCGGTTGCGCAACAGCGGCAACGGCAGTGTGAAAGCCGCTTTAGATTTCCCGTCTTCATTGATTGTACGAGATACAGCACCGCTTCCATTTGTTTTGCTTTCTCGCCGTCGTCAACTAGAGGCCGAACTCACGATTGGTAAGGTTAATGGTAATGGATAGGTTTACCAAGGTTATGTGCAGAGGGCAGATTTAGTTTTCATGACGTGATACAATTCGGTGAATTATGTAACTCTACTCTAACCTTCACCCATCTCAACGCTTTTGTAAATTCAGGTTAGTGCCTCAAATTCTACCCTCTACCCACAAAACCCTGGGTAAAGTTTTTCATGAATCCCAAATGAAATGCCAGTTAGGTCATCCGTGCGACGTATCGGTCCTCCTAGTTGGAAGTCTTCCACGAGGACGCATTGTGTTTCTCAAGAACTAAAAAAAACTCTTTCCAGCCATCGGTGGCCTTATCTCGTAATAATGTGACCGGCCCTTGGCTCATATAGCCTACCACACGTAACTCATTGGGTCACGAAAATGAAACATGCTTCTTATGTCAGAACTGCAGCGTCAACCCTCTTGTTCGCCCGTCGGTTGTGCTTTACAAGACATCACTCTAATGCTCATAGCGCACATGGTCATAAGCGACTTTTACGTGGTGGCAGAGTTTGTTTGTTGTTTATTGCACCTGCCAATAACAATACTCAGCTAAGTGGGAACAGAATACGCGGCTCATTGACTCGCATCTCCACCGCGCAAGGAGCGTAGGAAGAGCAGTCGAGACAAGTAGAATTGTATAGAGGTCTGATGACCCGTAGCCTCTTTAAAAGCTCTGAAGGTGGCCCCTTTTTTTTGTCTAACATCTCTTTTATCAGAAATATCAAATTGGCTGACGTTACTAGGAAGAGAAACGGCATAAGCGTATCAAATCCAGACTTTCCATGAAAGCTTTCGACCCTAGATCAGGCAATTCTGATTCCCATATGACAGATTCTGCAAAGTCTTCTTTATTAAGAGATTGCTTATCAACCAATGTGAGGTTATGGCTAAGGGCCCTCTTGCCATCTTGAATAGTTTCGTTTTTTGGATGCAGCTCAAGGTAGAATTTACACCTGTAATCCCACCACACAGAAAAGCATCTTCTTCTTTTGCTGAATGTTGGTTATAGATGTCGATTGTGGGAGCGCATTTTGCTTGGTCTATGATCGTTTCCGGACTACGTTATCGTAAACAATCCAGCTCTCATCATCCGTTATGATTCTTTGTAGAAGTGGGTCGCTTCGGTTGCGATTCAGCAGAGTCGCATATGTCAGGTTGTTTGGTGATGCGGATCTCCTAATTGGTGAGAAACCTAACAATCGAGAGGCCGGATTCGTCAACGACTTACAGCAGTTTAACATAGAACTTACAGCCGAACATCCTGGGAATACGAATTAACAGCAATCTTTACGGTGAAATCTATGCGTCTGCAAAAGATACGCGTTGCAAGCTCCAGCTCTCGGTCGAATTCTAGACACCATTACTTTCATAGCGTTTTTGATGAATCAGAATTCACGGAAATTTCCCTGTAAGACCGCTTTATTGCGAATACGCTGTAAATTGTTACCGCTGTGAAGTTAGTGAATCTCACCAGTTTGTTTACGCAGCCAAGCTGTTGTGATTGCGAGTAAACGGCTGAGTTCGATGTGACACGTTTCTCTGCCATCTCTTGTGTTGTCTATCACTGACTATGTATTTTCGATTGACGAATTAACTTTTGTCGTCATCAGAAGTGATTTACGACCATTATGTGAAGCATCTTAGGCATTAAAATTTTCAGAGCGAAAGCGGTGAAACCAGTGTGGACGGCAGTAGGGCAGTCCTCACAACAATATTTTTCCGAGCTTGCACCGTTTTTTGCCTTCACGGAAGTAAAACAATAATAGTGTAGAAGAAGAGAAATTCTTGAATTATTCTGCAAATAGCCAAAGTCATCATTTCTTATACCTGATCATATTCTGCTTTCATTCTTTCCAGCTGTTGTGAGGGTGAAAGCAACACCCCTCAAATTCATCTTTCACCTTAGATTAGTTTCATGCAGGCCAAAGTGCCTCGACGATGGAAGATGTCACATGTCACACGTTGCTAAAAAACCGCCATACGGCTGTCTAAGGAACTTTTGATCCGTAACCATAACTTTTGTTCTAGCCAGACGGTTTGAGAAGCTATTGAAGAAGAAGATCGTCAACCATTTAAGCGAAAACCACGCAACCTCAGCAGACCAACAAGTTTCCAGAAAAGGAGGAGAACCGTCACTGTCATGAGGGAAGAGCTGCAGATGTAGTGTATTTTGGCTTTGCAAGATCGTTTCAGCTGTAGGCTACTACTAGACAATATGTATGAGGTTGGGATTCACCCAAGAATCACAGCCTGGATTGCATACTTCATTGATGATCGTACCTTTCAGGTAAGGGTTAATTCTTGCTGTTCCAAGATCAGCACTGTATTGAGTGCTTCAAGGATGTGTATTGTCACCAGTATTGTTTAACATTTTCACTTACTATCTTCCTAAATTAACATTTGAAAATTAAAGCTGTACCATTTCATATCTGACTCTATTTCTTGGGAAGTACTAAAGAACAGGATAGATGGGGTAGTTTCGTTGCCAGAAAGATGGGGATTGCTTCTGTCTGAAGAATGATCCAATGTTCTGCATTTAGTAGCACGAAATGCGCGTTTTCTTCCAAGATCGGCGACATACTGGTTAATTCAGCAAGCAATGTCAGAGATCTGGGATTTGTAGCGAGCGAGGTTCTGAGATTTGATAGCCACTACGAATATATTGCCGGTAAAGCAACTCGACTGCTATATAACATCTTCAGAGCACTATCGATTAGCAAGCATAAATTACCTTTACAAGCGTATAAAACCTACGTCCGCCCGGTTCTGGAATATGGTATTCTGTACCTATAAGAAGAAATTGATTTCGTAGTCAGAAAACGTTCAAAATGGTTTACGAAATATTGATGGTTAGATATCTAGGGTCAACATGCGACCCAATCCCAGATGGTGCGGCGAGAAATATTAATATTGGACTCCAACTCTTAGCCAAAAGAAGAATGAGGAAATGAGCTCTTAATGTTATATAAAATCATGTGCTGCCTGGCAGAATGGAACAGAGCAGGTACAGAATTTGGTAATTCAGTAAAAAGCATTATGTTTTCGCGCTTAAAAAGCGGCTGGATAACTACCTGAAAGACTATATAACAAATGATTGATGTCAGCTTCAATTTTACGGCAAGTTCATTTACGATAGTCCACTGAGCGGATCTGTCGGGAGGGGGGAGGGGGACACATAACAGAAATTGCGCAACCAGTTGACTTAAAGTTTATAAAAAACCAAGGAAAGAACAGAATAAAACCCAGAAAGCAAGCAAGAAGCACATAAACAAACAAAAAACAAACAATTACCCACGGTTGTAAAGACGTTCTGGCGGGTAAGGTGTTTCCAAACACAACTGTCCGCCGCCTGACATGTTATAACCGGAATCTATCATAGTGAGAAGGGCATGTAAAACCGCACACCGCATGCGGACCGCCGCTTGACATGTGATAACAGGAATCTATCATAGTGAGAGGGACATGTAAAGCTGCATACCGCGTGATGACCTCCATCTAACATGTTATAACCGGGATCCGTCATGATGAGGGCGCACATAGCTTTACAACCATGGTAAAATTTTTCGATTCCAGTTGTAATTTTTTATTTTTGTGAATTTTGTTAGCTTGGTCCCTATTTTGTCCTCTAGAACCCGCTCCATGAATCCCAAGTCAATTTGTTGCATAATTTTTAGTAATGTGCCCCCCTCCCAACTAGGATAGTCCCCACTTAATTGCCCATTTTTTCTTGTTGTAATTTTCGATTTTAGTATTACTTCCAGTGCTTTTAAAGTTGATGGTTTAGGAGCCAAAGGTAGTCAACGAGAAACGAAGACGACAGGTTTGCCGAGCACTTCATATCCACAGGAATTGGCAATCGGGTCGGAGTCGTGGGGCAAGAGTCGAAGTCAAGTGAAGCCCACAGGCCTGGTGGCGAGCCGCTCAGCAGGTCCGCAGCACGGTCGAATGTCGAATCCCGCGCGCCAGAATTGCCGCCTCCTGTAATCAGAGCTTTCATATAAGAAGTGACTCAGCTATAGGAATCCCACTATCGATTGTCTCGAACCGGGTATTGGAGAATTCCCACGGCGTTGTCGCAGAAGAGTGTGTTGGAGGGGGGCCAACTCTTACAATATGTTATTTGTGTTCTCGTTACTCAGGCATTTTTTCACATGATCACCCATGTAATAAACATACACGTATACAACTTACTCTCATTGCAGAGCTTACCAATGGCAACCGACTCCCAGCTTGGGTTGCAGCAACTCGAACATCGAACAGCTTGTGGAAATGGAGTAACGGCATCACAGTGTCAAGCACGTTCTGGGCTATAGGTTGGCTAGCAATTGTACTGCAGTTGAATTTCTGAGTTTGTTCATGAACAAGCTTATAATTTTCACTCAAGAGGATAACTGTGTTCTCCTTTTGTCCACGAACGGAGCGTTTCAGGAGAACCGTCTATCTACGGTGACTGCGCAACGCTACGCGCTGGTTCGAATCCTGGTATGACCGCCTGCCCTTGTTACAATCAACAGCCGGCGCTCTGCAAGTTGAAACCAGACTTGTACTGTTCAAAGTTCTTTAACAATCAATAAGTTGTTCTTGGAAGGTTCATCAACAAATCATGAGCTCTGTCTGAGCGACATAAAACTGATGTTAGCTAAGTTTTGGTAACTAAGTAGTTTAAGTAAGGTTTAATCACCCAAAGTTGAAAGTGCGATGATTGCGAAAGTGATGCTGTTTATCTGCTAGGCGATTTTGAATATCAGGAATTTGTGGAGTTCAGATCGTCGCGTCCCAACGCCGCCGTTTTTGGAACCATGGTCATCTTGGTGGAAGCTACGATATATGGTGGCCACGTACGGAAAGAGTTTGACTCCACCACAACAATGTTCTTGACAACACAAGCGAAAGGCAGGGAATGCCACCAGTTGGTCTCACACGGGCAATAATATGTGCTTCTTCCCCAATGGATTGATGAACGCTGGATGAATCGAGACAACTTGAAGTACAATCTCGCTGTGGTCGAGAAGCACAAAATCAGTTTTCGAGAATTTGACGATCTAGTTTTACGGATTCGACGATGACGAAACCAACGCATGATAACGAATGTTATTGAAAACGGAGATTTGGTTGTGGAGTCACCAGAAGTAGATAATCTTGTGTTCTAAACAGCGCTGCCGATATAACTCTTGCTGTGAGGAAGTTGTTCAAGTTGTTCAGCTCCACTCAACGGGTGGTAACTAATGAGTGGCTTTGGAACTCTATAAGCATCCAACACTTAGCCAATGAGAAACCGTACATAATTCACGACGTATGGATGAAACTGGAGGTGACGTCAAGCTTCCAAGCGGTGACGTCCTTTTCGATAACTGACAAGAGTCGATCAGACAAAAGTTCATTGTCGGAGGCAGTGTCAAAGATGACGAAACAACAACATCTCGTGGAAGAAATGCTTTATAAATATATTTCCTACGTCAACGTCCTGAAGCTTCTGGATGAGGTGAAGTGCGACCTCGAAAAGCTCGTAGTCCACCCGGCAGAATTAGTGCACCGCCAAGAAATCGCGCTGATTTTTGGAGAAGTATTGCCAATGTAGAGGAATGTATTGATGACGGGCCGCACAATGACAAAGGCGTAGATTGAATCATTCGATGAACTGAACAAAGTGAATTCCTCATTTTCTAACGATTTCGCCGTTGGAAACGAAATAGCAACACCTTATCTAAAGCTGACAAGTCGAGTCCCAGGCTTCAAGCCTTTTCAAGGCTAGCGAGTGTACGGCAAAATTTAAAAGAAATACGCTCAAGGATTTGCCCTTAAGACCTGTACAGAGGTTTCTAACGCTAATAGTTCTACTGAGAGAAATTCAAGAGGTCGACAAGAGGTCGAAAACCGTAGAGGAATCAAATCTGTTGATTGGCAAAGTTATAAGTAGAGCCGTTTGCGTCAGAACTAAGAACGATATTGAAATGGAACAACTGTCGTTCTTCAACGATGTCAAAGACGTACCAGATAGGAATCCAAAAACTGGAGCAGCTTCATTCATGAGTGCTGACGATGACGCGGCCAGCTCTCTCAACGAGATGATGGTTCCGATTGAGGAAGTCAAGCAGTCAGCCACTATTTGTAAAACAAGGCGTTGGCCTCACTGGCTAGTCAAATGCTTTCAATTCTACAACCCGTGGCGGTTTATCGTCTGGCAAACTTTCATCTAACCGTAATAGGCTCCTTAAGGTTTTTTTCTATCCAAGGTTGAAAGGTGTTGTTTTTTTAAATTGCTCTCCATCATGCAAGTCGTCTCTGGGTTTATCCTCAAGTTGGTGTTCATATTAGAAAATCGCATCCACAAGAGCAGTTATGTTGTCTCCGTCATGATAGCGGAGTTTGAAAGAGTTCAGTCACTCTTCCTCCATGGGGAGGGGAGAGGCGCAGTTAAGGGAGCTACGTCAGAATGTCGAAAACCTAATATTCTCCTCTTATTCAAACTAGGTATCGTTCCTTATCCTGAACCACTATCTACCTCGAAACTGTTGTCCTGTTGTATTGTTGATCTTGCTTTAGCGAAAAATTTCGATGTGTTTGTTTTTACTGAAACCTGGTTGAAATCTCGTCACAATGTTTCTTCTCTTCTGATTCATATGAATGGCAACTATCAGACATTGCGCTGTGGCAGAGCAAACAATCTTGACATATTCCAACTTAAGCCCTTGGTAGTAGCCCTTGGTCATGTTTCTTCCATCATTTTCTACACATACGAGAGTACCTACTCTTCGCCGTTAGCCGCTTTGTTCTAGAGTTCACGTAAACCACTGGGCAGCGATATAGTCAGTTCACGGCTAAATTGCAGCAAACGTCTACTCCATACACAAGCAGTCGCACAGCTATGCTGTTAGACCAGAACATGTTGCAACCCTGGAAGTTCACATCTTGTTTCGGTTTTCTGAGTCTAATATAGTGAAGAAAAAAGTGAAAATGAAAAGCATATAATTACAATTTTACTTTCTCTAAAGAGGTTCGTTCCGCCACCTATCTCCAGACGAACCTTTTTTGTTATAGCACCTTCCCTGTGGTTCATCAGTGAAGAGGAAGGTGCTATAACGTTTTTGAACGTGTAAAATTCTAATGTGCTAATTTAAATTTGACAATTTTATTGTTTTCAAACGTAAAATAATTAAAAACTTTAATTTTTTTATTTTACGCCTATTTTTATTACTTTGTATATATTTGTACATCAATACTTTAATCCATTTTAAAAATACGATAAAATGATGAATGTTTTAAAACTTACGTAAGGTCGTGCTTACATATATTTTGAGATACCCCACATATCAATAGAGAAGACAAATTATGGAACAATTTTTTTGCTTTTTTGTACAGTATCGTATGAAAAAAAGAAATATAGCAAAGGTTTAATATTCACAGATGCAACGGAGGCCAATTCGGTGGTGTTAATATTCGCTCAGGAAGCATCAACAGCGCAGGCTTTCCGAATCAGTACTACAACAACCTCGACTGCTACCATCAAATTGAAGGTAACTAAAAGCACAATACTATACCAAGCATTTTATACGCTTAGTGATTTTTAAAAAGATAAGATATTTAAGAACAGCGTTGTTCAGTCAGTCTGTGGTATGCACAATAAACTTATTTCAATGGGATTCCATGAAGGCAACTTAATTGATACAACTGTGTTATTAACATGGTATGGTAATTTCTTCGATTGTAAATCTTAGTTGTTAATGTATAATTAGAGTACAATAATATATTCTCCTGCACTGTACTGTCACGGTATAGTGGCCACCGCCCCTGTACGCCACGCTCCCTGGGTTGGAAGGTTGGCAGTCTCCCTAACTGCATTCTTGCTACATGGCTGTTGTATATAATATAGACTAATAATAAAGGTTTGTGAAACCTCACTCCCAGGTAGGAGCATGACATGGAGGTCCCGAGGAGATCCTTTTAGACTAAAAATAAAGGTTTGTAAACCTCACTCCCAGGCAGGAGCATGACACATGTCACGGTATAGTGGCCACCGTACTATCAACTAAGTTAATGAGTTGTCCTCCTTCACTGATGAGCCACGGGGTGACAGGGGTGGTACACGACTTCTCCAGGGGACGGATTCATCAACGACTTACAGCAGTTTAACAAAATTGCAACTGAGATTTCTGATAGCGCGGGTTATCAAGCGATGTGGTGCGCGGTAAGCCGCGTTATCTGAGTTTTCCGCTGTGAATTCTCTGTAAAGTTATGTAAGTCCTTGGTGAATCCGACCCCGGATCGAAACCGACCAAATTCTACAAAGATGTAATCCACTCAGTTCATGAGAAGCGGAAGAAACTCATTGAGAATAATGGCAATTGCTTCGTTTAAGACAATCATTTTTTTAAGTGGTGTATTCTTATTTTTGTTGGAACATAAATTTTGTTGCAAAATTTATGACTCAACCCAATACTTCTATATGAGCTTGTGGAGGTAGTTTGAATGCGTGCTTCTTTCGTACAATGACTGGTGGTGGGCAGTTGAATTAAATGTCAGCGTTTTGCTTTCGAAGACATGTCTAGAACCAAGCCATCCAACCTGGAACCATCGAATGCATATTTAGCCTGGGCTGGACTTGAATTGCAAATCTAACCTAGATTCTATGTGCTTACGTGGCAGCCTGTTTCTTATTCAACTGCTAGCTCTAGCTCATTACGAGTAGCTAGTAATAGATAAATGAATGATCAAAGGTCAAAGTTGGCGTTAGCAAATGCTTTGGCGGTATGCGCCACGTACTCCTCTTCAACGGGAGAGGCAGTTTGAAATGGTATTTGGTCTATACAGTAACTAACTGCGGCCCGCCGATAGACAAGTCAGTGTTTTATCCTTCTTAGGCAAGTATCGTACTATTAGGTTGATACCTAATTCTGTCGTTTTTTGACCTCTAACTTCAAATGTAAGTTCTCGGCTCAAACATAACTATATTAGGCGAAATAAGAACCGTCACAATCTACACATCTTTGCCAACGAGATAGTAGTTTTGTTTGTTTTAGTAGCATAGAAATCCGGAGATCTAAAAGCCGTGAATTCTTCAGAGCAGATTTGCACTCCGAGCTCGCCGTTTGCAAGTATCGTCAGCGCTCCTTCTACTCGATAAAAACGACCCGTTTCTGGAGACTGTGGTTTGTGACAAAAATTAATTGTCTACGACAATCGACGACGAAGTGCTCAATGGTTGGATATTGACGAAGCACTTAAACAAAGCCGAGTATGCACAGGAAAAGGTTATGTTGAACGGGTGTGCCATTGGTTTAATCCACTATGGCGTTCTCAAACCTGGTGAAACAATCACGGCGGAAAAGTGCTGTCAGAAGCTGGACGAGTGCACAAGAAGCTCCAGCAACTCTACTCAGCGCCAATCTATAGAAGGGGATCGATACTTTTGTGCGACAACGCTAGGTTGCACGTATCGATGATCACCAGGCAGAAGCTCCATTGTTTGGGATACGAAAAACTCGACCATCCACCGTATTCGCCCGACCTGTCGTCTACAGACTACCATTTTTCAAACATCTTGACGGCTTTCTTCGCGGAAAATGCTTTAGGAACAGACATGATGCAGAATATGCCCTCGAAGAATTCATCGCTTCTAGATCTCCGGAGTTCTAGCTACTGAAATAAGTAAATTAGTGTCACGTTGGCAGAAATGTGCAAATTGTAATGGTTCCTATATCGACTAATAATGTTATGTTTGGGCCGAGATATTTACATTTGAAGTTGGAGGTCAAAAACGACAGAACTTAGGTAACGGCCTAATAATTTGCCATCCCATGGGGGATGTAAGGCTTAGTTGACTAACTCGAGAAATCTAAACCAAGAACTTGGAATAGGGTGTTTGCAACAGTTAGTGCTTCCTCCGACTGCGCTACCACATGCCTAGTGAATAACTTCGTAACATTTTCAAAGGACGATTACTCTTGAGTTTAACGCTTGTCGTGCCCTGGGAGAGTCCGCTGCACCGGTGGTAGAACTCATGCGGCCCTCAACCCGAGGCCACGTGCGAGGCACAACCGGTGTCGAGGTCTTACCTATGCGCGCTAGCTCACACAACTTGCCACGTAAGGGGTAGGCCCTTGTTGCCCCGACTTAGCACACCTCATGCCTATGCGGATGTTATTTAGGATCTTTCCGCGGACTGCACCTGCGCTGGCCCCCGGCGACTCTCGCCCATCTTCACATCACTCGCGTGATACAATTGAACCAGCCGACCTTCTGCAGTATTTACCACTGCGCTCAGAATAAACCTCCCACTCTCGAGTCACATGACAATGAGCATCAGACAATATACTTCACGGCAACCCAATACACCCACAATGCACATCAATATGGAACACAATGCGTACGAGTTAAGGCTGAGCCCCGCCCGCTTACCTACGGGTCAGCCCCGAGCACAAGCCGTAGATCCTTCCTCGCTCCTACCCTGGAGCCTGCGCTCATAGGGCGGTGGCTTGGTCGGCCTCTGCGGTTACCTCTGTTATCGTCTCTGCGCGTCCTGTCCTAGTCGACCTGGAGTCCTGCGCGGCCTGTCGAGTCGAAGTCCTGGTGGAGTGGACACTGCGCTGATGACAATGTACCGGAGCGGAGAGCGGACCAACCGCTCGGAGCGACGACGAAGATGGAGACTGCCGGGTGCGCGCAGTAAGGCGTTTATAGTGCGTCCGGCGCGTGCGCATGACCGTATGCCCTCCGCGGCGGGACCAGTGCGCCTCCCAGCGTGTGTGCCCTTGAAGAGTTTTTCTTTTTTTCTACTGTTTTTCCACTTTTTCCTTTTCATCTTCTTCTGCATCTTCTTTATCTTTTTTTGTGAAAGCTTATAAAGTTATGTGGGAAGAACCATTTTAATAATGCCCTAATTTAGGGCCTCCAGGCACCTACATCACCATTACGTTCGACACGTTCATTGTGGAGAACCTTCTTGACTACGTTGAAGTCTACAATGGAAATTCGACGGCGGGAGCGTTGATTGGCGAGTGAGTTTATGCGAAACAGACGCTCTCTTTGCTATAAAGACTAACCAATCTGAATAGTTGTGCAGTAAATCGGAAGGTATTTTTGTAACATTACCTAATACGCGTAAGGGGAAATAGAGATAAGGATATTTGACTGCGTTGATCGCTATCTGGGATGCGCAGCGGATTCTACTTCTACTGGATGTTGTGGAGGCCTTCTGAATGATCTGTACAAGGGCTTGTGGTGGCCAACTGATGGACAAGTCTCAGACACATTGCCAAAGACTCGTTTTTTGGAATCCTCACCAAAGACCACAAGCTAAACCGCAATGAAGGGTGTCTCTCTATACCACGGAGTTCAGGCCCTACATCATGTTGGCATTCTGGTTGGAGCTACTGTGTCTTAATAAGGGCCCTCCCTCCTACCGACCGATTGGTTCATATGGCTTCCTGAAAGGTGAGGATTTCGATCTCTCTGTTGACAACGTAATCGGAAGCTAGTCTTGAATTTCTAAGGTTGAGGCGACGATTGGCGCGGTACCCACATTTGACTTGATCCTTCCTTTCAGGCTCTGATGAAGGCGATACCTCCGAAAAGTTGGCCAAAAAAGATCTGTAAGACTGGTCGACCTGATTCAAAACGCTTTCACCAGTCCCAGACAAGTGTGGTACCCATTCAACGACTCCGAGCAGATGAGGTCCTTGAGTAGCGTGGGCGAAAACGCCGAATCATTGATTGACTCGGGGTGCATGCGAGAGTTGACGCCTCCTCCGTCTGCGCTAGACGGGCTTGTAAGGATGAAAAAATATTAGAAGAATGTGGCCTGAATATGTCATCTGTTTTAATTGCTTCTTGGCCGAACTACATTAAACGACTAGGCGTTGTATATTTTCACTTTCCGTATTGAAACCACTATTTCAGCATGGATCGACCGATGCCGAGCCAGACGACCTTCGAGAGCACGTCGAATCAGATGCTTGTCTACTTCCACACCGACAGCATGATTACTGACAAGGGTTGGTCTGCGCAGTGGCGTGCCAAGTCAGTTTTCCTTTAATCCTCTTTTTGCTTGGGCTACACCCTCGTGAAGTAGATTATTTTCCCGAATTTTGGAGCAGGAAGCAGAAATAGGTGTTCGTTTTATTTATTTATCTCTTCATTTCGGGTGTGATTTACAATAAATTACGCAAACGTGGAAAGCGCAAACCCTAAAACCTGTATAAGCGTACGGCTGAAGCCATCTACAAAAATCCATTGTGCTTTAACTGAGACACAGACATGTTGAAAAAACCGCAGGTTCACAATGAGCATTTCGAGGTCCTTAAGGTTCCGGTAACTGACCAAATTAGACCTATTCTGTGGCCTTGCAACTCTGTTGTACATCTAAAGTCTTCCTTAGCGACTTCTCTTTTGTGACATATCAAAACACATGGTTTCAATGAGACTTCTCTTCGTGAGAATTCCATTAGGGGGGCCAAAAGTAATGAGACAAAATGAAAAAATCTTTATCTCTCTATAACTCAATTACAACTCAACGATGCTGAGGAATGTATTTGCCATTAAGGGCAATGACCTCGCTGCCATCGCTCAGCCAACCTCCTGATCCTATCCTTCCAGAACTGCTTGGGTCTGGTGTTGATCAACTGCTCGATATGGTTGTCAAGGACTGTTTGGGTTCTTGTGTCCCTTCCAACTAGGAAGTCCTGTAGGCTCAAGAAGTAGTGGTAGTCGCGTGGAAAGATGTCCGGCGAATACGGTGGGTGAGGCATGTGAACGTGGCCCAGCTGGCCAAGCTTATCCGTGCTTACTTGTTCCCGATGGGGTGCGGCGTTGTCGAAGAGGAGAATCTTCTTGAAGCGCTGCGAATGAATAAGAGCGAGTCGCCGGCCCATCTCTTTTATTTCGTTCACCATGGCCTTGGAGTTCATCGCGGTGCTCTTGGGAAAAGGCTTCCGGCAAACCGTTCCATAGGCGCAGACCCAAAAGCTCCAAAGATGCTTCTCGTCGTGAACATCTCGCCGAACGAAGGTCGGTAACAGGTCACCAGGCCTCACCCAGGCTCGCTGCTTGGCAGGGTTAAGGTAGAAGACGTACTTCTCATCTTGCGTGTATATTGAGCCCAGGCTTCTCGGGGTTAGGGATTGGGTGAGATTTGCGCGACACAGCTCGATTCGTCAGACTGGGGTTTTGGCATGCTTCTGGAAAGGGCGGAAGTGGTAACTTCTCAGATGGGCTTCAGTAATTAGCATACAAACATACAAATACGACAAGCACGAAACCAGACTCCAGCCACGAGATATTTGGGCACGGCATGGGGTGTCTCATTACTTTTGCCCCCCCCCCAATAAAGAACTCGATTACACCTGGCCGATTTGCTTTGCTTCATGGACAGGGTAATTCAAGTTGCTTGGCTCTTTCCGCTCCATTAGGAATAGTGAAATATTCTAGCCTAAAGCACATTATAAACATTTCTGGGTGTAGCTGCTTTTGAGCACTTTCGAGTAATTGTAAATTATTTTCAAACAAGGATTATGAAGAAGATCGGTCGTTTTTAAGGTCTCGAGAAGCTATAAATTCAAATCAATAAAATCAAAGTTCAAATTCTATCCTCACAAAAGCTTTGAACTGTTGATCGAAATCTGAAGCATCTATGTATAGTTGATGCTTCAGATTCCGATCTATAATCTATGTATAGCTATAATCTTCTTCCTACCCATCCAATTCTAAGTCAGGAAACGGTGGCTATAAACATCCTGCCCCGTCACTTCAGGCCAAACTCTCCAGCGATAACCCAAAGTGGCTCGGATGGTGTGATGAGCTCGCCCAATTATCCGAGCAACTACGATCCCTTCACCGAACAGATGTACTACATCAATGCGGACCAGAATTCGAGGGTACGTTTGGAGCCTTATTGTTGATAATCGCGCAATTACTTGCTAGAGTTTTTAATTACCTTTCTATTCTCATTAGACTTCAAAGAATGCACCAAAGGTTCTTCATCAGAGTGTTCCGCACAAATATAATAATATTTTTGCAGCTTTCTTCTAGTGCCATTTTTAGTGCAGTTCGATGGCCAAGATCTTCCAAGGAGTTAAGCGAATTTTTAAAAATCCTACAATAAATCTTATAAAAGAACAAAAAACATAATAAATGCAATATACCATAAACATGATATAGAATCTACATCCATCTATGTAGTGTTCCAATCCACATAGTAATAATAAGTGCTAATGAAATATCCTAATCCTAATCCTAATGATAATAATAATAATAATAATAATAATAATAATAATAATAATAAATTCTACAATGGAACACAACTACAATACAGTAAAACTCCTACAAAACACTACAATAAATCCTACGACAGAAGAATCATCCCACCAGCGATCGGCTGATCCTTGCGTTGCATGCCATCTAGGGTAGGGCCAAACTTCCCGTAGTTTTGAATTTTAATTTCGTTTGACCACAACCATGGTCCGGTTAAACCATATTAGTTACTGCAAGAGCTATTTCACTTAACATAGCTGTTCAAATGAAAACCATCGATAAGATCTTTATAATTGTGAGTAATTAATTGGGCAGATAGAGATTAGGAGCATTTTGGAGATAAGTAATTTCTACGTCCTGTTGTAATAGATTTTTGATAAATGTTTGCTCTAATCGTTTTCCGAAAATTTTAAAAGCAAATAAGTCTGTAATACTTTAAGCTTTTAGATTAAACAAAATTGGGCAAAACGTTGAATTTCTTCCAATTCCTGCAATATTTGTACTGCTGAGTTTGACGACGTATTAATTGGCGTATTAGCAATACAATACAGGGTGTCTCAAAAAATCTATACACTCTTTGAAAGATGAGAACCTTGCTCACAGCAAAGGTTCTGAAAAAGTTAAGGGCTCATGTGAAAGCATAAGAAAATAGGAATTCGCTGATGTATGAGCGGCATGGAATGCGCCATGCACTCGTCCGAAATTTCACATTTTATGCATTTTAAGCCCGATTGATTTGTGTTTCGCTTGAATACTTCTTATAATTTTTCAAAAAGTGGCCGTCTCGTTTGATTTGTGCTTTTCAAGGTTTACAACTTTAAAATACACTATGGCTTTCGAAAAATGCTGGCTATCCCAAAAAATGTAGGAACTATTTGAAAGGTTCTAACATTGCTGCTAGTGAAGCTCTTGAAGGCGTTTGAGACATATGAAAGCACAGGGTAGCGAGATTTCTCTGGCGTGTAAATAGTCAAGATTGCGCTGTGCCTCCGCCTAAAACCTTGCATTTCAGACTCGATTGATTGTGCATGTTACAATCGTGTTACTACTTGGCCAGATTAACCTGTGCTGTGCTTTTTTTAACGTTTGGAATTTGGCAATTATATGAAAGACACGTGACCTGCAAAAAAACAAATTAAGTATGAGCAGGGTCTCCATTTTCCAAGACCGACTCTGTGGCCTGTTGAAGCAACATTCAAGCTGAATGCAGAGCTTAATCGACATAACTGCAGCTCCTAGCGACGGAATACGCTAAAAGAATCACACCGCGGCTTAATCTGGCCAAGTAGTAAAAAGATTGAACCAAGCATTCAGCCCATGCACAATCAATTGAGTCTGACATGAAAAATTTTAGGCGCAATCGCTAACTGCTTACACGCCCACAGAAATCTCGCTACCCTGCGATTTTATATGAGTCTCAAGTATCTTCAAAAGTTTTACTAGTAGCAATAGGTTCACTATTTAAACGAACGTTATCTCATCCCTCATTTCTTTTTTAAACGAAACACAATCAATCGGGTGTAAAATGCGTAAAATGCAAAATTTCGGATGAGTGCATGGCGCATTCCATGCTGCTCATACGTAAAAAAAATTCTATTTTCTTAAGCTTTCACATGAGCCCTTAACTTTTTCAGCACCTTTGCTGTGAGCACGGCTACCACCTTTCAAACAGTGCATGCATTTTTTTGAGACACCTTATAGATCTCAAAATATCGAAAAAAAGCTTTCGTTCAACCAAGATAGCTCTTGAGATCTCTATCTCTATCTTAAACTTACTTGATCCTCTTGAAATATGCAGATTTAAGTCATGAAATAGGACGGCAACTAGTCCTCCGACATGAGGGTTAGGTAATGAAGAATACTTTAAATGTTTTTTTTTCTTCAAAAATCTGTTGAATATCTTGGCTCCTCGATGCGGTAGTCGATTATGTACGTGAGGTCAGGATTTAATGGTGACTTTATGACACCGCTCTGAGATCATCCACCTAGTTCAGATATTCGCCACGTTTGACACCTTCAGAACAGAGGACAACGTTGACTATTTGGAGGTCTACGACGGCGGCGACATGCAGTCAAAGCTACTTGCTAAGTGAGGCTTTTATATTGTCAAGGGCGTTGCAGAACATCGACGCTTTTCTGTTGCCGTTATTTAACCGTACGACGTGATAGCTCTTCTGTCTTGAACGGTCAAGTACTCTCACATCTCACAATAGCACCGGATTCTAAAAATGACAAGTGGAGCAATGGCGAATCCTACCAGCAACATAGTGGTACATCTCAAAAGAGACTGAATAACGCCGTCCCTTATCCGTTATCCTTAGCGCAGTAGGCTTCGAAAATGTGTTGTAAATTCTAGGTTTTAGAAGGTCTGTCAAGTTCAAGAGGATACATGTTGCGAACATGGGCAGCATTGGGGATCGGGAACACGCTAGCCAATCAGATCGCATCAAACTGGGTGTACTATTCATAGAGGACCTGTACGGTCGATGATTGGCTGGACTGTGTTCGCTCGGTACTCTGCTTGATTATGATCGGCTGGCGCGCTCCCACCCCACAATGCTGCCCATCTTCATGACATGTATGTACCGCCAAAAGGTTAGAGTGCTGGTAAACTTCTGCGCAATCTAGCTAACGTCTCCTGACATGTTGATGTGGACTCTGTAATGAATGTAGCGTTCATCGCTACTTTTCCAGCTTCTCGGGATCATCACTAAACGAAAACACTCTACAAACAACCGGCAATACCATGACAATGCGATTCATGACCGACGGTGCGATGCAGTACTTCGGCTGGCATATGTACTGGACAACGGATTGATCATCGTTATTCCTTACTTTAACGCCAGTCTATGAAGAGTTTTACGATTCATCTGAATGTTGTACAACTATAGATGCTCGGTTATCACGGTTTAAACTGCTGCAGAGAATAGTAGCGATGGAAACCGTAGCCCAAAAACAAATTGTGGTAATGATGCGAACTGGACAGAATCCTTGGTGAAATTGTTATCAAATGTTGACTTATCCCTTGCTCATTTGCTTATTCTATTGTAATTCCTTAATCATATGGATTTGTAGAGTCATATTTATAACGTATTAGGATGATTCTATTCAAGTTCTTTAAGCCTCAAGTGGGTGGTGTCGAGGTTGTAAGCTCTCACAATGATGTATTATTGCAATCAAAACTCCAACGCCAGACGGGACTCGAAGCCGCACCTCCTGCTGACCGGGCAGGAATGCCCTACGCCTATTAGGATTGTCGAAGAACTATGCGACACCGACAGAACAGGTAACAGACAAACTCCAAATCTCAGCTGCAACAAATCTCAAACTGGGTTAAGGATAGAATCGTCATTCAAATCTAGTACTGTTCCCATTTTGAGGCCAGCCCTTCCTCGCTAGAGATTCGAAGGCTACGATAAGAAGAAGCCGAGAGACCTTCACCTCAAGTTAGTGTCGATACTCGAACTCTTTAGCTCGGAAATGCTTCTTCAGCGCTCCAAGTAATTTCTGGTCTAAAAAAGCGATGTCTAAGGAGTACGGTGGATGTGGCTCCCGGTTTTTCTCGCTGCTTACTATCGAGACATGAGGACATGCGTTGTCGCGCGGACCGTCATTCGCAGGAACACCTCGGGATTGCTGGGGTGCGCTGATCTATGCATCTTTACGATATCCTTGGATCTGAGGCCGGATTCATGATTGAGTTTAACCTGGGTTATGTGGGCAGTGGGTAAATTTGAGATTTCCTGTGATTCACAAGAGTGAAGCGGTGGATGAAGGCCAGGGTACAATTTCATCACTCAGCGATTGATAGCTATTATCACCGTCGATTCCAAATTGATAAGCAAATATTCAAAGGTCGAGGAGGGTGAGGGGGTAAAATTTCATGTGCTACTCAGCACTCATGAAAACCGGTTTAGAGTGAAGGGTAGTGAAAAACTGTACCCGACCCTAGAGATAGGGTAGAGCCTTTACCAAACAGAATAGCCTTGCCAGTTTTGCTTTTAATTACTTTCTTTTCCATGATTTTGTCTTTAGACCCACATCCCAATATATTTGAATTAACTACGTCTGGGAACAATTGTTTATTATTAACAATTTAAAAATATTATGCGAAATAGCGTTCAATAATAAACTCTCGATGAGTCCTATCTTGCCCGACCTGATCCGTTAGAATAACGTCACCGGCTTCAGGATAAGCCGGGTCGATTGCCTCGTTTTCCTTAAACGGCAGTTCTTCAAGCTCAATGCAATTATTTATTAAACACATAACCGATACACATGCCATACTAAATCCGACAAGAGATCTTCGATGCTCTTGTCGGATTTAGTATGGCACAGTACAGTAATAATCATAGCGACATTTTTCTATGGTCCCCTCCCCACGCTTGGTCAACGTATGAATTCATTTCTTCTATTATATAAAATCTTGCTCATTTGCGAGACAACTCTGCTTACAGTGCCTTGAAAGCACCCGAGAGTTGTGACGCTAACTCTCTGAAAAAAGCGTTGCTAATCTATTTAAAGGAAGAACAAGTTAAATTTTGAAGTGATGTTCACCTGCATGCTAACAGCTTAGACTTCTAAAGTGAGTGGAATCCGATGCTACCAAGAAAACTGGCGGAATGCGACACGAAATAGTTTTCATATAACTCACGACCTTCATTATTTCTTTCATATGGATATGATCAGTTTGAAATGTAGGCAGTATCCCGTGATAGCGCTACCCACTCTTATGAATACCAAATCTACCCTACACCCATCATCCTCACTAAGCAAGCGTATCAGTGGGTAAGTTTTATCCAATGAGGCTCATTCGTGAGCGGTTCTTCATGCAATCGTCAAGGATCGTATTCCCTACAAAATTCGTTCGTTTTTGGTTCTGAAGCAACAAAACAACAATAAGCAACCCCAAGCGTACGCTTTATAGTGTCAGTCAGAGCGAAATGTATCGAAAACACCCTAATTTAGAGATCAAAATAAATATTCTAGCTGGAGAATTAATATACTCTAAGTATACTGCATTATCTTTGTGTCATTGCGAACCACAGTGATAGACGAAATTCTTCTCTCCTTTTCATGAACGCGTAAAAAATTTCTGTGTTTGCTAAATTTTTTTTTGGCTAAGAAACGCTGTTTCGCTAAAAGTACACATGTCCCACCGCACATAACCGTCTAAGGGTTAATTAATCTTCGAGAACTTCCACTAGCTATCTAATCTGCTGGGTAGAAAAGGTGCCTACAAATAAACTTCGAACTGAATCGAAATGCTCATCACTGGATGAACAGCTCAACGAATTGTTTCGCATGAAATGACTACGCTGATAAGCTTTTCATGAATACTAAACTTACCCTCCACCCACTGTCTTTACTGAGTAAACTTTTTCACCCTTAACCTTACCAATCATGAATCTGAAGGTCTTTATTGCAGCCACTAACGAAATCTAAATAAATTTTGTAGAAATGATTAAGAATTTATAATACTAGACGGATGAGTACAAATGGTTACAAATGATTAACTCGTAAAGTACAATACCGCTCCTGTCTTTTGATTTTTGGGCGGAATAAATGCAAAAAACTGTCTTTTTCGCCGTTTTCCCATATCTCCATTCAAAGTGGCCTATTTAAAAAAACAAATGTTAGCACCCGAATCTAATGTGGGCGATCCATCCAATGATGTAGGTAATATCCCGTGGTTTTAGAAAAAAGATTTGAGGCCTTCACAGGGTGCGTAAAAAGTATTGACGCACCTACTTTTTGATTCAGCTCCAGCTTCTCTTTGTACCCCTCTAGGTTTTTGTGTGTTATTTTTGTTGTCTGTATTGTGCTCAAAAAAACACTCAGAAAAAACTGAAGAAACATGATCGTCATCGTTACGGTAGCCCTTTTTTGTCTGTTACCCAGACAGCTGAATACTTCCTTAACAAGAGAATTTGGCGCTGTTCGAAACGGTTGGTGAGGAAAGAGGTCAGCAACCCAAACGTCAGCCACGGCTCTGTCATAACAGATGATGATTACAAGATGTTCAAGCACGATAAAGTTTAAATCAAAAATTATCACTCTCTGTCCGATAACGGCAAACAGATAACGCGCACAGGTGTGGACAGCTTCTCAGACGAGCACAGCTCAAACGTGAATCCGCCGGATTACTCTGTTTAGGCGATTTTGGAGAATGAGGTCTGGGCTACTTTCAACAGAAGTGACCAGTCGCAGAAGGCTGCCCTATTCAAAGCACGGGACGAAATCCAAGCCAGTGCTTGCGGCGCGTGCTAATGAATTTTCCCGTCGTTTTCGTTCCTGTATTCACAGTAAAGGAGCCAATGTCAATTACGAGTTATTCTATCGTGTTTGCAAGATCATTTTCCATATTTCTCAAGTGAATATTTTAAAACTTACTGCGCAATACTATTTCCACAACCGTCATTTAGTGCGTCAATACTTTTTACGCATCCTGAAAACCTTGACCCTGTCGGTCAATGATTCCGAGCGACAAACGGTGACCGCCGTCCAGTTTTTAGAGTTCACCGAATCTGTTCTTCTCCTAAGCCACTGGATGATACCTGCACCATTAGATAGATCACTACAATTGGATTCGTATGCTAGTGTTTTTTGAATAGACCACTTTGAAGGGAGTTATGGGAAAACAGCGGTTTTTTGTGGTTATTCTGCCCAAAAACCAAAAGACAGGAGCGGCATTGTACAGTGTCCTATTCGCGTTACTAACCTCAAATCATGTTCAGAAATGTCTAGTTGATTTCAGAGCTCATAACACAAATTTCAATTCTATTCGATTGATCTTCACTTTTTCGTCTGCTAAAAATCCATTCTCCCGCTCTTTTATATGTTGCTTATATACCACCACCCAGTACAAATTGCTTTTACTTGGCATGCTTGGTTTTTGATGATCGCTTCGTTGAAAACTATTTTTAGAGAGTCTCCCCTTCCACTTAGGACAGCCGGCGCAGTTTTCGTGTTTCTGTGCGCTGCCGCTTATTTGCTGTGACGTCGTTAAAATGTGGCCTCTTCCAACCAAGGTTGCTGACGACAAATTGTCTTCTAAAGACAAGGAATTCGACAGTCAATAGGATGTATTCTTTGCGGAGAGATCGCCACGGCAGATTGGACGCATGGGGCGTCTGTAAACATTTCTTTTGCATAAATACGCAACTATGTGGACGATTTTCTTTTGTTTTTGTGCTTAATACGTCTCTCCGCATTTTCTTCTTCAAGTCCTGTTCATTTCAGTTGATATCTCTGTTCGACTGTTTTGTTTAACGATTTAACATTGGTTGACTTATGCGTTTGCTGTTATTGATTTTAAAAATATAATATAAATGGTTTAATTACCCAAGTTTGAGGTCCGCTTCTAGTCAAAACCAACTCCGCATGGGTCTAGTTGGTATTTTTGTGCCACTGAGTTGGAAACAGGCAAGCAACCAAGCGGGGCGGATTTCATTATGGTGCATCGGCCGGGAAACGAACCCGGGCCGCCCGCGTGCTAGGCGAGCATTCTACCACTGAACCATCACATCGTAGTCCCATTTCTGCTCCGTATGAGTCAGTTTATTTAGGTAACAAGAATAATTTATATCTGTTGTTACTTCGAAAATGACAAGCGGAAGACAACGCAATGTTAACGACGCGACGACGACAACGTTGGTGACAGATCTCGAACAGTGTAGCGGATGACATTGGCCGAGCGGAGAGGTGGTGACCGTGTGGTGCTAGAGACGACTGCTTGGCTGTGCAGAGGGTATTTGCATGCGAGTGATGATAGATGGTGATGTGGTGGTTGCTCTTCTACTTCCGACGTCCCCACGTCCAGCCGAGGTCGTGCCAGTCGGGGTTCTTCTTCACCAGTTGCATCGATCGCAGAAATCGTCGCGGATACTGTAATCACCAACGTTGGAGTACGGTAGCCTGGCAGGTCGCAGGGAATCACGCGACTTACCAGTGGCTCTGCGACACTTCGCTTTCCCCAAGCCCAGCCGAGATCTTCCCAATTGGGTTTGATATCCCGTTTCGCCATTGTATGCAGTGATTCTAAAACATTGAGTCATTAGTATTTTGGTGTCCTGAAGAAAAGAAGGTTTTGTCGCCGTGTCACTCACCAGCGGACTCGAGACCATACGACAACGACACTTGGATAAAAGCTAGAAGCAGCACTAACACCGACAAATCGCTTCTCATTTTACCTGAAATTTAAGAACTGACATCGACTTCCTTCTGGACAAAAAGGAACTCATCGAAGGGCTCAAAACCCGTTCACTGCTATGCACAAGGGTACGGTATAACGGCAAACGGTATACGGTATGTAACGACCTATAAATGGACGACAAGATGTATCAAGAGCGAGGAAACATTGGAAGAAGGAGCAAACTCTCTAACAGAAGAAGCGGATTCAGATCAGATGAAGGCAAATCAACTCAAATGCGGAGTGGATCAGCGGCAGGTATATACAAACCAAACCATCATTCATTTCAAGGGCTATGATAAAGTCATCCGCTTCAGTTCTTCTTTCAAGAGCATCATGTTCGGTTAAGTCAGTTTGAATGACTTCTAAATGAACGACACGTACTTCTATTCAAAGCAGGCTGTCAAACCACCCACCTAGTTATGCTAATGTTCACGTGGTTTTAGGAATACACTTCGCAAACGATTCGCAACCAAAAACAGAGATGAAAGGATAAAGAAATTGCAGCGTTACTCAAACCTCTTTGGGATGCACCACGCATTCTACTTCTACGGAATGTCCTGGAGGCGATTTGAATGCCAAACAATGGCTTGTGGTGGCCAGTCGTTGAACAAGTCAGCGCTCTATCCTTAACAGGCAAGTCTGGTAGCAATTCAAAGAGCCCAGAGGGTTCGCCTCGGCGGGAAATCCGAACAAGAAACCTGGTACCGTGTGCACGCGACAGCCGACGCCTCCTCCGACTGCGCTCCACGCGCCCTGCACCAAAGTAAAAAGAAGCCTATTGGTCATAGAGTGATTAACGTATTCAGGAATAATTATATGTACACAAAACGGTTTCCACTCGTCTTCCCAGCTGCTCCCATATTAGCAGAGACTGAATAATTTTAGGCGTTTCCAAGAAGAGGCTTTTCGCTCCGTGGGAAAAAGAAGTTGTTCGCGTCCTAGCTCTAGTACGACGATAAAAGATATATGGTAAAAAACGATAGTAGTCAACCCCTTTTGGACTGCGCCACGCGTTTTGATATACGCTGGAGAGAAGTAGAACAGTACTTGGCATCTGCTTCAGCTAGCGGGTCAGAACATGGTAGAAGAGATGAATTATTCAAAAAATAAAGCCATACAGTACCGCCGCTAAACATTCAACCAAACAACGTTTGCGACGCAAAACGCGTTTTTTGCGTCGCAAACGTCGTTTGGTTGAATGTTTAGCGGCGGTACTGTACAAGTCTGAAAGTAAATTTAATTGTAAACTATTAAGAAGAAAGGTGCTGGGTTGATTTTGTTTCGCACAAAAAGTCACTTTTAGATATATGTTGCTTTATTTTTTGAACTACAGTTGGATGAAAACCAAAAGAAAAATGTGTTCTTCCCCATGTCCTCACCCGCAAAGGAGCGGAAGGAATATGGAGCTTCAGCAAATTAAGCTACACACTCCTGTGCTAATGTTGGTGGTCAACTAATAGCAAATAAACAATGTATGAAGGACGGCGCTACTCAGTCCCTTTTAGGATGCGCCACGCACTCTACAGGGTGGCTCCTAATTACTTGTGCGTAGTTTGTTACTAATAACTTCAACGAAAAACAACAGTTATACAATCTGATAAAACTTCTATATAGAACAATTCCTAACAATTATTCACTCAAGAAGTTGTTCGAAATAAGCTCCTTTTGCAGCAATACAGGCCTTCAGTCTCTTCTTCACCGACATCACTGTGGGCCGCAGAAAGGTGACGTCGATATCGTCCGACGCCTTCTAAAGTGAAGCTTTGAGAGCGTTCAAACTTTGGTGACTCTTCGAGGAGACCTTCTGCTGCAAGTAGTCCCACACAGCGGAATCCATCGGATTCAGATCAGGCGAGTTAGGTGGCCAAAAGTTCTTCGTCCAGTAGCCAGGGAATTGACTCTCGCAGAATGCCAGTGTGGATCTCGCAGAATGAGCAGGTGCCCAGTCCTGTTGGAGCACGCATTGACCACTGACAAAATTTTCAGCAACCCAGGGGAGAAGAACATCGCGTAGGACCTTTTCTTGGTAGACGTCGGCGTTGATTTTCACCGAACATTCGACGAAAACTAGAGGTGTCTTCTTGTCCAAGGTAATGCCAGTCCATACCATTACAGATTTCGGAGAAAGAGTCCTGTTGAGAACACGACGTTGAGAAGACCTGTTTCTGGATGGAGGCAGCAACTGACGCTGATTCTGTGAGTTGCGTGCCACTTCAATGGTAAAAATCTTCTCGTCGGTCCAGACGACGTTTGACAAGCAGCCCTGCTGGATCTGCTCTAGCAACAACTTGGATTTTTCCAATCTAATCTGCATGGCAGCTTCCGTAAGGGCTCGTCCGCGATAAAGGCAATAACTGCGAATCCCAAGATTCTGTTTAAGAATATTCTGTATTGTTCTGCGGGAAACCCCAAGGTCTTCAGCCATTCGATTCATGCTAACTCCACTGTTCCGGTCGATTCTATTTTCGATGACCTTTCGAAGGCGGAGAGTGTTCACAGTATGTGGTCTGCCAGATGCCTTCCTCGGTTCGACCGCTCGCTCCTCTCTGTACTGTTTAACAATGTGTTGGCCTGTTCTGGCAGAAATTTGAAGTCGTCGAGCGATCTCTGCTGCAGAATGTCCTTTATCGGCGAGATGAGCGATGGTGGAACAATGTGGTGAAGCTTTCATTGTCGAGAGTATTGAGTGTATCACCTTGCTTGGTTTTTGTACATACCTTCCCCATTCTAGAAAAATCTTAATAATTGATCTCTCGCCATCTTCAAAAATAGTAGCGGTTTGAATTTCGCGCAAATACATAATTAGGAGCCACACCGTACTTCTACGGGACGTCACGGAGGTGAGTTTAATGCGTATTTGGTTATTCGGTGACTTAACAAGTCAGAGCTTTATCCTTCCAAAACACTTCTCGTGCCAATTCACCGACCCCGTATTTACAGAGGCCTTGGTTGGCCTGGGCGAGAAATCGAAACCACGAACTATCGGATGCATGCGACTGCCGGCACGTCCTCCAACTGCACTACTAGCGCCCTTAGCAAATGAAGATAAAAAACTAAATATTAGACATATAATGAAAATAAATCTTACGCTGTAGAAAATCCGCGATGCAAATGGAGCACATTCGGAGGAGCTGTGGCGCGAACCCAATTCTTTAATTTCATACAAGACTTGTCCGGGAAGGACAAAACACTAACTTTTCCTGGCCTATCTTATCCTTCAAATCCTTCACGACATTTCGAGAAAGTAGAATGCGTGGCGCACCCCAAAATATAGTAAAGAGTAACGCCTCCCTTGACCTTTTTACGCTTTGTAGAAAACCCATTAGGAGTAGTTAGAGAAACCATGAAGAGAGAGGACCACAAGAGACGTAGGAAGGGCAGCAGAAAATTGCAGAGCATCCCTAGAGAAACGCAAATTGACGAGGAGGACTAGAAACAGAAGAGAAGAGAGATCTTCAACGCCTCACTGAGGAGCCACAGACATTCACCAAACCCTGTGAGAAAGCCCTGCTAAGCGCAGATGCACGTCACTTACTAAAGGGAACCACTACCACTGGTATAGGCCACGCATTCTTCATCCAACGGGATGTCGGGCCGGCAATACGGTTGCATATTCGGCCTATGCAGTGAGCTGCGGTGGTCAACCTATGGTGGGACTAATCCTGCTTCCAATTCTTCGACCTTGAAAAGGTGCAAACCTTAGTTGAACGGGGCGGGATCAGAACCAACGGCATCGATTCGGTGTGTATGCGATAGCGGCGCTTTCTCCGACTGCGCTATCACTAAGTCTATGACCACACTAAATTGATCATACCGAAGGCTTAAGGAATATAAAGTTCCATTCCTTCGTTAACAGAGCCGGCACTGAGTTCGACAAACTGCTACGGTTAGGCTCGGTTAGATGCAAAAAATTGACAGGCTGGATTTTCAAGGAGATTCATACCACTGTTATATTATTTATTTATTTATTTATTATTCTTACAACCTTAAATTTCTCTTCTTATGCTCGAAGAGTACCATTATGCCTCCTATGCGCCTTGTGCTTGGGCAAATATCTAGCTTTTGCTGCGTGATTTTACACGGATAATATGTAATAAATAATGACTGTATTAATTGGGCAACGACTACTATTTATTTAAGCATATCCAAAGAGCTTAGACAATTTGTAAATTATGTGAAAACTTGACATTCTTTAACCCTGCCCTGCCCATATATTTGTGTAGAAGGTGTCTTTGGCAGCTATCTTTAAATGCGAATAAAATCGGCTGTTTTCGGCTTAGTTTCTAGGCCTAATTTACGTACAAAACTCAGAAGCTACATCCCATTGATTATGCATTGTTTTCTTCTAAAGTACAGCTAACTTAGCAAGGAGACCAACGCCGTAGAAGAGGGAAGCCGGTGCGGCTCTGTGCGCTAACTGGAGCTGTGGCTCGTCGGCTTCCTTTCACGTAACTATGACCATCATTTTGGTTGAAGAGCTCGTGTTTGGCATTTCCATAGTAATCTTCTCAAATGACTGTCAGCTGAAGCAATCGCCACATCTTCCGTATTCCTCATCAGGCGAACCTAAAAATAAGGATAAGGGACGGCGTTACTCAATCCCTTCTGGGATGCGCCAGCGCATTCTACTTCTACGGGATGTCGTGGAGGCGACATGAATGCGTATTTGGCCATACAATGACTTGAGGTGACCAGCCGATGAACAAGTCAGCGCTTTATCCTTCCCAGACAAGTCTGGTACCAATTCACCGACCCCGGAGGGATGGAAGGCTTGGTTGGCCTGGGCGGGAAATCCGAACCAGGAACCTGGTATCGGGTGCACGCGACAGTCGCGCCTCCTCCGACTGCGCTACACGCGCCCTTCAACCTAAAAATATTGCCCGCTAAAGGGCCCATCACATCGCTCATCGAAACAGCAACATTTAATGGGTGACTGGAGCTAGAGCCAAATGGAGCTGGGTTAGTCTGGAAGAGACCGAACTGGCTAGTATGCCTGCACTGAATAATTCCTAGATATTAGTTCCTTAGTAGTAATGTGGAGCGCGGAGCGCAGCCGGAAGAGGTGCCAGCTGTCGCATGCTTTCGATACCAGGTTCCTGGTTCTTCTCGCCCAGACCAACTAAGCTTTCCACTCCTCCGGGTTCTGGGAATTGGTAACAAACCACTGACTTGTTCATCGCAGCTCATCGTGTAGGCCAAATACGCATTCAAATCGTCTCGTCTTCGCAACTTCCAGTGGAAGTAGAATGCATGGCGCACCTTGAAAGGACTGAGTAACAACTCCTTTATCCATAATCTTGTTTTATCCGATTAAAGATAGAGTCGGTAAGAACTTCTGTGGTCATCTATTGAAACCAGTTCCTTTAAGGTTTATATATCATTTTCACGTCAAATTGGACACTCTTCTAAGCTGGCCTCTGAACTTTGAAATCAAATTGAACGTCTTTCAAATCGAGGTGAGCTTCTTTCAGGTTAAACTACAAACTCCTGAAGACGATTAAAATCTTTTTTCGTTCAAGGAAAACTCAGAATAACATTTTTTGATTTTTTTTTATACTTTAGCTGCCGAATGACTTAAATAATTTTATAAAAATTTTATTTTTCGAGAAAAATATTAAACTAAATTTTGTATTAAAGCATGACAAGGCAGAAGTCATGTCCTGCATCAAAACACTGGATCGCGCCATGTACTCAAAACGTTCAACGCAATGTTTGTTTGATTAAAGTGTAAATACTGCTTGCATGCAGTAAGAAAGTTAGAATGTGTGTGTGTTTTTCATAATTGTTTGTGTTGCACCCCTTTCAGGTTTAAGACTGCATACAAACAGAAATTCTGCGATCAATCGATTAAAAATCGCGAAGTTTCGAAGAGCGTTGGCATGGCGCAATCTCTGTTTTGGCAATATAAAATGGCCGCTTTCCTGCTCTTCAAGATAAAATTTAATTCATTGTTTTTCTTCAGAAAATAAAATTTTTATAAAAATAAAACTGAAGACTGAAACTGAACAGAAGTAAATTAAAACCTCAAAGAAAGTTATATTAAAATCTTCCTTGAGTAAAAAATTATTCTAACATCTTTGGAAAGTTTCTAGTTTCATGTAGAAGCCGTTCATTTCGATTTGGAAGAGCTCTCTTTGATTTGAAAAGTCATAGACTATCTTGGAAGAGTGTCCAATTTTGACGTGAAAAGTGTCTAATTCGACGTGAAAATGGTATATGTCATTCCGATGAAGGAACGTCGTCAAACCTCATCTAAACTTTATTTGCTTGAGCATGTTACTCCAACTATGGGTTCCATGATGTGCGATGAAGGTCGACTGGTCAGCAAGAGAAAGAGGTTCGAAACCAGCCAAGCGCCTACAGTATAGAGCTGTGAAATCGAAGCATGGAATAAGTGGTAGCCCGAACAAGCTTCGAGGAAGAGAAGAGTCGGAAAATACTAAAAGATTTCCAAATATTGGATCCTCGAAAACTTAAATCTTGCGTTGTATGTAAAGGAATCACGAACAATCCGTGGACAGTGCAGATTTTAGTTGTTGCCACTGCTCCTCAAAATTCTGCACATCACTGATTCTCGAAATCCTAACGACTTTTCGTTCCACGTCGTCGAAGTATAATTAGCTTAGCATCTAGCGCACTTTCAGTCAACTTAGCAGAAGAGAGTTGGTTTCGGCACAGAGAAGTAGAATTGAAGATTTCGTTTTTGTGAGCAGCTACTTCTTATGAACGACGACCAGAAATAGCAAGGACAAGTCTTGAGATGCGGTGCAATACTTTACCATAACAAGAAGCATCTGTTACGACGCGCCGGCTCGTTTGAGCTATGCATGCTTGATGAAAACAAAATATTATATGCAAAGATAGGAAGTTTTGCCCCTTATCGGGTTGGGTTCGATCTTGCACTGATGCCAGACAATTTAAGCAATTCGTTGGCCTTTAAATTTTTATCTTTCCTTGTAAGGGGACACAGAGTATAGTTGTGCCCGAATGAAAATTCGAACATTCGAATTCGAATAATTTTAATAATAAATTCGAATAAATCGAATATTTGTATTCAAACGTTCGAAAAAACGCAATTTTCAAATGTATTCGAATTCGAATGCTCGAAAAAACGCGATTTTCGATTATTCGAAAATCATCGCTATTCGAATTTATTCGGTTATTCGAAATTTTTAGGAGAGCTCAACTATAATACAGAGAAGTGGTGTATACATTGAGTGACATCTGAACTTCAGCGTCTTTCTTCTCTGAGCTGCTCACCAAGATTGTTAAACAGGCTTTATTTCAAACAGGCTTTCAGCCCGCTTCAAGGGAGATGGCACCTCGTATAGCGTTGTCCAATGGGTACACTTCCGACAACCTGCCTAAGCAAAGTCGTTCGCCTGAAGGAGCACAAAGACGCAGAGAACAAGAGCGCACCAAAATTGCTTTCTTGGTGGTTTCTTCTTCTTTTTCTTGGTTCTTCATCACGGATGCTCTTAGTACCCAAGTACGGAAATGTATACGCAAGGCTGACTTAGAAGGTCTGGTCAGGCAAGTTAATATACCGCCTGCAAATCTCAGGACCCAACTTGTTAGGAACCGGCTGCACGATCGCGCTTGTAATACTCCGTCCTGCATGGTCTGCCGGTTCGGAAAGGAAGGGGATTGCACGGCCTCGGGTGTGGTATACCTCATCACTTGCACGGAGTGCAATGAGGAATACTTCGGTGAGACGGGCAGGCTGCTTTGGGTGAAGGTCAAGGAACACATGGACGGGCTTCGGAGATGCCAGATCTGTGGGCGTGACCCCGGAGGGCGACAGCCAAAGGGTCGCTGAGGGGTTGACCTTAGGTGATACTCTCATTCACCCAAACTGTCTCCATCCGAGGGTGACGCACCAGCCTCTTGGCTGCTTCCATAAGGTTAGTTGGACTGCCTCACTTAGCTTTCGTCTCCTTTTCCTATTAATTCCGGAAACTCCTGTGACTTGAAATAGTTCTTGGACGAGTAACTTTTCGAACCTCGCTTGACTTTCCAGGCTCTGAAGAAGGCGGTTACGCCGAAACGTCAGCCGAATAAAGTGTGGTTAACAATCTTGGCTCCACAGCTTAAACAGTCTTATTGGTGTCAACGTCGTGCCAAGATTCAACGACAGTCGATCATGGAATAGGCTTTACGCCGAAGCATCTGCTGATTGTCCGGCGTAATCGCCTTCATCGGAGCATGCTAAGTTGAGAATATTAGTGAAACTACTCCTCCAAACGCCACTTCATCATAAAGAATACCATTCTCAAGGCAGACGGAGTAAAGATCCGATGTCCCAGGTACAGCGTATCAACTAGCCTCCTTCTAGGCGGGTGGCGATGAGCGCCACCAGTCACCCGTAGATAGAGAAGAGTGGGTGAGTGAGTTTATACCCGGATGTCACCCGACTTAAGTACCCTGGAGGTCAGACCAAATTAAGCAAAGCCTACAGAGCTCGACACAGTGTGCCATTCTTGGGTTATCGCTATGAACTCGTCCTTGCGGTTGACGTGTGGGTTCCTGACCGCTATACAAAGCGCCTTAAGTGTCCTGTATGCTGAGATGTCGCTTTCTCTCGCTAGGATGGGCGAGGCGGAGACATAAAACATTACGCTATAGTGGCATCGAACCCTGTGCTCTCCTCAAAGAGTTGTGGAGTTGACACATTCGGTTTTTTGAGGCCGTCCAAATGCTCCTTGACCATTATACACAACGGTCCGCCCGTTGCCACCATGTACTCCTGCCCTCACATTCTACATGACTTTAGCACATGGGGTACCACCCCTGATGTCATGCAGTCTTCCTCCTTACCGCTGGGGCAAACTACGCAGGATTGATTGGAGCACATCCGATCGTAGATTCGGTTCCGGACCAACTGCTCCTTCAAGCTCGTGGAGGAAGAGGCACCTCGATCGTCCTCAACACCTCTTGGAGATCCGCTTTGCGAACGGACGCGCGGATCTCAGCGCTTACTCCGTCTGGGATAAAAGGCGCACAGAAGGGTGTTTTCCCCGCTCTTCACCACGGCGAACCATAACGCTGGTGGCTGTGCCCTCTGCTCACTTCTTGCCAAGCACTTGAACCACTAACTTCGTTTTGCTAGGATTCTGGACTCATCTAAGGAATTGAAAACAGTTCTAATCTTCAAAAAAAGGTATCGGGCGCATATTAACAACAGTCTTCTCTCGGTTGTGTACAAGATCTTCACCAAGATGTTACTTAACCGCATGGAGCGTTTCTTGGATGAGTATCAGGCAGTGGGGCAAGCAGGGTTTCGCGAGGATTTCTCCTGCATGGACCATATTCAGATTGTCTTACAACTCATCGAAAGGAGCCGCGAATACCACACTCCACTTGCCCTTGTTTTCGTGGATTATCGGAAGGCGTTCGACTCTGTGGAATCAACGTCATTCTGAACGCGCTTGTGCATGCTGGTGCACCACTATCCTACATCCGACTTCTGGACGAATGCTTCTCGTACACATCGACTACCATCTAGTTGTTCGAACGAAAGCTTAAAATTCCTATCGAAAAGGGATACGGCCAGGAGATACGATTTCTCCTAAGTTAATCATCAGCTTTACCAGCACGGCAGAAGTCGAGGAAGTGCTGAACGAGCTCAATGTGGCAGGTATGAAAATTGGATTGGACATGAATATGTCCAAAACGCGATTTATGGTCAACCACTGGTGTGATACGGCACTTGTAAGGTTAAGTGGAATAGCTCTAAAACAGCTCCACTCCTGCGTCTATCTGGGAAGAGAGCTGAATATGGGTTACGATCTTGCTCCGGGTTCGTACATTAGGTGTCTCCCTGAGTTACGGTAGCGCGCCACCGCCCCCGATTACGGTAGAGTGGAGGGTGGTTGACCCCGATTTCAGCTAAGATCACGTGCTAGTGAGGACTGTACTCACTAACAAACTATAAAACATGTAAAAGAAAACACAGGAAAAGTTGAAAAGAGAACGTGGTCTGGGTGAAAGCTACAAAGCTATAGTACACTAAAAAGTGTAAAAAAGGAAGAAGCTTGACGTGTTGCTCCTATTATCATTTCGACTTTGCAATCTCAGAGGCAGCATGTGGTCGGGCGCAAAACTTGCAGAAAAGAAGAATACAGAGCAAAAAATAAAAAAGGAATTAGGTACGGTATGGTTCTGCACGGAATCTGCTCCACGGCAGCAATGCGCGCTCTGCTCAGTTCGCCTCATCTCGTAGTGAAATCTCGTTCGTGGTGAGCGCGGCATCAGGTCTGCCTACGGTAATCGAGCACGTCCCTCCGCCCCTACTGTAATAGGAGACACCTAACGTAACGCACCCGCCTTGCTCCTGAAATCGCCCGCAGGAGACGCACAGCATAGGCAGCCTTCAGTTCGATTCGCGAAGTCACCGATCAGGTCAAAGGTGCCGGCCTCAGTGACCCGATATTCAACGCCTCTGTACTGCCTGCGATGAGTTACGCGACGGAAACCTGGCCCGACAACAAGACAATCGCCAGAGCGATGCAAACTACGCATCGTGCACTGGAGAGATGTCTTCTGAGGACAAGCATTCGTCAGCAGTGGCAAGAAGGCCTACTACGTAGCACGGAGCTAAGGGAGAGGTCTCAATTAGCAGATCAGCTGCAGCACATGAAGAAGTCCAAATATCGCTGGGCCGGACACCTGCTTCGACGAAAGGACGATAGATGAAGCTTCCGTGTCACAGAATGGCTTCCATTAGACCATAAAAGACCACTGGGACGACCGCCAACAAGATCGGCAGAAGCATTGAAAAGGCAGCCTCAAGACTTGATGTTGCTTTAGATGAGTTAGCTGAAGTTAGTTTCGCAACATCAACTTTCAGGAAGGCCTAGAGCATACGCCAATCACAATGTTTTTGAAAGCCGACACTGACACTGACACAGAGGTAAGGAGCTTACTGCTTTAGCCAGATAGCGACACTTCACAACAATGAGAACCAACAATGATACACCCTAGAAACGTTTAACGTTTCTTACTTATGCAACTCAAAAACATAAATGAATTCGTCAATTTTCCACGATTTTTCTGATTCCGCGCCACGCGAACGTTTGAAGTTCCCACGTTCAAATGTTTCATTCTTCGAACTCGGGAACACGCGACAACGAACGTCTTGCCGAGTCTGAAGAATGGAACATTTGTTGAACGCGAAGTGACTGAAAGCTTCTGTTCAAGAAATTTGACTTGCGGTTCTAGCATGTCGTGCGGCTCAGTAGGAATGGGCTTCCACCGGTGGAGTGAAAGAGATTAAGCACCGGACATAATTCCAGTCCAGCAACCGTGACTACGACAGAGTTTCGCAGACAAGGTGGGAATCAATGAAGTGGCATCGCCTCTGATCCCAGAAGGCCTGTAAAATGATGTCTGTACTGGCTTCTTGGTCCCGGATCCGATGGTGCC
The DNA here is from genome assembly GCA_947359475.1 of Heligmosomoides polygyrus bakeri. NCBI lineage: Eukaryota > Metazoa > Nematoda > Chromadorea > Rhabditida > Heligmosomidae > Heligmosomoides > Heligmosomoides polygyrus. The sequence goes on from OX375868.1 coordinate 2,648,067, forward strand.
TTTTTTCTATTCGTTGCACAACTGGACTGAGTTATTAACTTTATCCGGTTACACTGCACGGAATAAATATATAGGCATAAAAGCTATACAAAATTATTTAGTTCCAGTTGCACTATTGTCGCTGGTACAGCGAAGAAAAATACTCGATTGGACAAAGGGGGGAAAGGAGAACCGACCACTGTGGCCAGACGAAAAGAGTCGAATCAATGCCCTCTGTCCCTCTTACAGATGGCTACCTAGAAGTTGGAGCATCAAGAGGACTACACGAAGTGATCAGACCAGAGAGATATTGACAGGCAAGGAAGGGCAGTCAGGTCACGGCCTAGTGACGAAGGAGTCATGAGGAGATGGGAAAATCGGCAGGCGCTCATGAGACAGGCCGGAGATGACGAAACAACAAGCACATCTCCGGTTACGGTAGAGCAGTGAGCAATATGAGCAATATCCACTGTCTAGTCAAAACCACAGCAGTCCGAAGAGCGTATGCTGAGCGCATCCTGATTGAATGTGAACTCTAAGGCCTACGATGATTCCATCCGATGCAGTTAGTCAAGATGGCTGCACGGTAGTGTAGGCTCCAGCTACTCGGCACTTCCAGCAAAGAGATGAAGAAAAGCCATTAGATGAGCAGGTACCAAACAACGAAAAGCAAAAGCCAGGATACCTACATTCTTAGCATTCCTGGACTTGGAGAAGGACTACGATAGACTAGCCGTTGTGCGCCTTCGAACAGCCCTTCGAGTAAAAAATATTTCGGAAGGTCTGCACACGCTCATAAAGGACCGTGTACAGACGGACGAGTGCTTAAAAGTAGAGACAAGAACGCCCTTTCCCCAGTACGATAGCGAGGATGGCTAACATCCTACATAGCTACCATAACAGAGTGGCTTCGTAGTCCATCAAGAGTTGTCTATGGGTCCGTTTCCTTTCGCGTTGACTCTTGACACTGACTGCGGCTTGAATATCTAGGGGAAGGTCAACCCATCACTGGATCCCTACGCGGACAACATCGCTCTGTAGCCGGCCACGATTAGCTGGACGGGAACGCGCAACCGTGACAGAAAGTCTGCGTAGTCAATGAAGTATATATGGAATAATCCAAAGAAGACCAAGTTTGTCAGCTCTGAATAGCATACTGAGCTATCCTGGACTGCCAAAAAAGCCTGTCGAGTAGCTGAACATATCCCGGTACCTCGAGAAAGAGCCGTCCTAGCAAGAATGTCAGGATAAGGGAAACAATTGTAGCCTGCTTCAAGTGGAGCAACTCCATGGAAAGCTTCTGCCAGCATTTACCTTTTAGAACACTCAAAAGAAGCCCTATCGGAATAGTATTCAGTCTTGTCCTCCCCAAAAGAAATGACCAGAGACCCTAGGGAAGGGGCAGGAAAGGTAGTCGCTCTACGCCACGCTCCTTAAATCAGGATACTCTGGCGGACATATGGATGAGACCGGCGGGATAGGATGCAGAATCAAGGTTTAAGGGTACTGGAGAAAGCAATCTCGACCGAGTCCAGTAGGAGGGAGAAACAGTTGAGTTGAAACAGACACATTTGCAGAACATAGAATAATAAATGAGCCAAAAATTGATATAAGAGAACTTCAGCACAAAAGATTACACTTTCCTGAAGATCAGCAAAAGCAGAATAAGAACTTATTCAGCCAAAATGTGATAATACAACATCTCTTTAGATGATAGATTGCAGCCAAGGTGGGTTTTTTTTAGATCAGCAAATGCCATTTCTTCCTTGGTTTGTACATAGTGGAAATAGTTTTTAAAGCGATTTTGTAGTTGCTTTTCTGAAAAAGGAGAACTTTAAATAATGTTAACCTAAGATTATGTTGTATGTAGTAATGTTAATGTATCGTTAACAATGTTTCGGTTAAAAAAAAACTTTACTCTATTGGTTTACAGAAGATCGGAGAGTCATCCTATGAGGTTTTTCCTGGAGTGCGAAGTATCCGTAAAGCAACCGCGAGGAGTGCCGAAGATAAAGGTGAATGACATCAACAAGTAAGATTCTGGGGACTCATTTCGCAAGGATAAAACGCTGACTTGTTCATCGGCTGGCCACCGCATGTCATTCTGTGCCCAAACACGCATTCAAGTCGCCTCCAGGACATGCCGCAATTGCAAAATGCGTGGCGCATTCCAAAAGCGATAGACTAACCCCGTCCTTTATCCTCTATCCTTAACTTGAGAGCATGATTGGCTATATAATGTGACTATATAACTACTTATATAGTCACATTATATAGGGCACGTGTAGCGCAGTCGGAGGAGGCGTGACTGTCGCGTACACCAGATACCAGGTTCCTGGTTCCGATTTCCCGCCCAGGCCAACCAAGCCTTCCATCCCTCCGGGGTTGGTGAATTGGTACCAGACTTGTTTGGGAAGGATAAAGCGCTGACTTGTTCATCGGCTGGCCACCGCAAGTCATTGTATGGCAAAATACTCATTCAACTCGCCTCCACGACATCCCGTAGAAGTAGAATGCGCTGGCGAATCCCAGAAGGGATTGAGTAACGACGTCCTTTATCCTTTATCCGTTATATAACTACTTGCTGTGTGGCATATCATAAACTATTACCATTGACTGTTATCCCTTATCTTTTGAAAAAGACTACAGAGTAAGAAAGGGCAGAACGTAGATGGCGCCATGTGTTCGGCCGCTGCACGACATATTCACATACAAACTCACGCTTTGGAAGGACAGAGTAGCCGCATGATCATGTTTTGTGACGAGGTTTCTCCATCAGCCGGTCTTGACGCTGGAACCGTTGCCATTTTTGCAATTTTTGCAGGGCATGGCGTGCCGGAGCCGCTGCACTACTAACCACTAGGCTAATTCGGCTCGGAGTAGCCGCTTGATAAAACAGGCCTGTACTTCCCAGGGAAGTCCGGCACCAATTTATCGAACACAGCGGCTCTGCAAACTACAAGGGGGGGCCAAAAGTAATGAGACAAAATGAAAAAAATCTTTATCTCTTTATAACTCAATTACAACTCAACGATGCTGAGGAATGTATTTGCCATTAAGGGCAAGGACCTTGCTGCCATCGCTCAGCCAACTTCCTGATCCCATCCTTGCAGAACTGCTTGGGCCTGGTGTTGATCAACTGCTCGACATGGTTGTCGAGGACTGCTTGGGTTCTTGTGTCCCTTCCGACTAGGATGTCCTGTAGGTTCAAGTAGTAGTGGTAGTCGCATGGAGAGATGTCCAGCGAATACGGTGGGTGAGGCATGTGAACGTAGCCCAGCTGGCCAAGCTTATCCGTGGTTACTTGTTCCCGATGGGGTGTATGTAGGTTGTCGAAGAGGAGAACCTTCTTGAAGCGCTGCGAATGAATAAGAGCGAGTCCCCGGCCCATTTCCTCTATTTCGTTCACCATGGCCTTGTAGTTCATCGTAATGCTCTTGGGAAACAGCTTCCGGTAAACCTGTCCATGGGCGCAGACCCAAAAGCTCCAAAGGTGCCTCTCGCCGTGAACATCTCGCCGAACGAAGGTCGGTAACAGGTCACCCGGCCTCACCCAGACTCGCTGCTTGGCAGAGTTAAGGTAGAAGACGTACTTCTCATCTTGCGTGAATATTGAGCCCAGGCTGCTCGGGGTTGGGAATTGGGCGAGATTTGCGCGACACAGGTCGACTCGTCAGACTGGGGTTTCGGCATGAGACAGCATGGGGTTTTTGGCATGCTTCTGGAAAGGGCGGAAGTGGTAACTTCTCAGATAGGGTTCAGTAAGTAGCATATAAACATACAAATACGACAAGCACGAAACCAGACTCCAGCCACGAAAAATGGGGACACGGCATGGGGTGTCTCATTACTTTTGCCCCCCCCCCCTAATATAAAAACTGCAAATTATGAACGACTTGCGTGTGCCAGTTGTTGGAAGGTCAGTGTTTTCTCCTTCTCAGACAAATATTGCACTGAATCATCGACCCCAGAAGAATGGGAAATACCTGATCCTGGACGGGATCTGAACCAAGAACCCAAATTCTGGTGCACGCGACAGCTCAGGCGCTCCCCGACTACGCTACCACGCGATCGTCATATGGAATATGGTTGTGTATTTGACCTGAGCAAAGAATCACAGATGACTACGTGCAGAGGAGTTTAGAGTCGTGAGGAGACGTCGGTATGAAGTGGGCGTGAGGACTGACTGGCTTGCGGCGGTGGCGGTGCGTGGGGTATTATTAGGCGAGGCGGAAACCTCCGCATTCTAGACCTATTCCAAAGATCCCTACCAGTAAGGCAGAAGAGGATAGAACACTGTGCAAAAGGCAAGTAACAATTTGAAGGGCGCTATGGAAAACCAAATCACGTCTGCCTTAAATAGCATTTCTTGAGTTTTCCCTTGTTTCTTCTTGCCTCTCCCGGTCATTAAGACGACTTCTGCAGACAAAACAAATTGCGATTCATCGTCACTGCATATTTACCGAGTCTGGATGCCCAAAAGAAGTGCTGTAGTTTGAGAACGAGCGCACATTAAACACACCCGACCCAACCTGTCCCATTTATTGCATCGTGCTCTGACGAGGCTAATCGCCATAAAGCCCTTTAGAAGTCGAACAAATGACTAGCTTTGAAGTATTAGACTGTCGCAAAATTACTTGTCGAAACGGTCCGCTTACTTCAAACTGCTATAACTCAGGTAAAGCACAACTTCAAACTTTTCTTTCGAAGTAAAAATCACCAAAATCTATACATTTTCGCCAACGAGCAGGTAGTGAATCTAACGCTTTACAATAAAAACTCATCATCAGATCGCAGAAATTAGCGAAATCAAGGAGGGCACATTCAACATCGGCCGAATTAGTGAATTATTTCTGACTCAAATGAGAATCAAGAGCCTGTCTATAGAGTTGCTGAGCTCTTCACGATGTTGGTAAACGGCTTTATTGGTGGCTAACGTTTCGGCTGGATCGCCTTTTTCAGAGCCTGAAAGGGTCAAGTCAATTAGGAGTTACCCCACCATACATCTCTGCAACCTTACAAAATTCATTGTCAAATTTTTGGAAGCCTGAACAAAGGAGAGGGTCCAAGTACCGTACCTCACCACAGTCCACTGATGGACCAAAGGAAGCCGCGCAGGGTAAGCAGGGGTACGGGACAGCACCTACCCCTGGTTAGAATGCGAGACTGAGGTAGGGCTTGAGTTCGCGCGTTATAAACAGGCATTCGCCTTTCCGGTTGACCTTGGGAACTCTGGAATAGATCCAGAACGCCTCAAGGGCTTTGCGCGCCGACGTTTGAACCTCGTGTCCCAGAATCCTCACCTCAACTCCAAAATCCTCCCCTCTATGAGAATTGATCCTGTGGCAGCCTAGGGCAGTGGATGCCCTAAGCTTCTCCTTGCCACCCAGATGCTCCTTTATCCTCACGTGCGGAGGACGGCCAGTTTCGCCGATGTACTCCTTGCCACAAGCTTGACAGGAGATCAGGTAGACTACACCCGATACGGTGCAGTCACCTTCCTTTCTCCCTGGGCAAACCACACAATTGGAGGTCCCACAAATGCGGTCATATAGTCGATTGCGGACCAACCTTGTCTTAAGGTTGTCAGGTGTCAGGATCAATGACCGCAACCAAATTTTCTAGCCCAGAGCCCAGAATCAAGAGCTTGGAAAAAGTAATATTCAGTGGAGAAAAGGTCGGGAGAATATGGTGGGTGAGTGAGAACTTCGACACCCAAATGGGTCAATTTTCGCTGAGTAAGGTGTGAGGTGTGTGGCCTAGCGTTGTCCTGCAACTGGAGCGGCCTTCCTCTAGTCACCACTGCCGGCCACAATTTTTGCAAATTCTCATACATTTGGTCTAAACCACATCAGTAAGACTCTGCTGTGACGGCCTGACCAGGTTGCAAAATGCTGTAATGGATTACACTGTTACAACACCACCACAAGCTCGATTAGGAAAGGATGTTGGAGGAGCATCCTTACCTACCCAGAAAAATCCTCGCTTTCTGTTATTGTAAAGGAGCCATTTTTCATCTACAGTTATAATACGGCTTACAAAAGGCTTATTTTTAAAGCGAACTAGCAGGTTGGAGCAAGCGTCGACGCTGCTCCTCAGTCACCTCGTGAGGCACCCACTTCGACATCTTCTTCACCTTGCCGATTCTCGCCAAATGTCTTGCTACCGTACCATGATGTACGCCAAGGTCCTCTGCTAACGACGTGTATTCGTCTCCGGATTTGCTTCGACGGCTCTCCTCACAACTTCATCGTTAAGCGACAACCTTCGCCCGCAACCCGGTTCTCTTCGAGATCAAAACCGCGAGAAGCGAATTTTTCGAATCAGAGCCTCACCGTTATTTCGTCAGGGAGGTCCGTCCCAAAGGCACTGCCAAGGTTACGGGATGCCTCTGCCGCAAGGCTCGATAGTCGAGTCAGTTCATGATTTTACGGAGCTCTGTAAAAGGTTGGCTAGAAACATTCGAGTGACATCCACATATGTTCCTTAAAAGAGCAGGAAAAATCTACCGTGGCCATCTCGACTCTTCTCTACAATACGTACCGAACAGCGTGTATTGTAGACAAGAGTCGAGATAGCCACGCGGGACTTTACCGTTTTCCGTCCACACCTCAAACTTGGGTAACTAAACGTTTATTCTATTCTAAATATTCTACAATAAAAATAAGATCCTGAAACGATTGAAGCAACAGATAGAAGTCCCCCAGAAAGAGACCCACAAAGAGGAATGAGAGCGTTCTGAGCCGGAACGCTGTGGTTTTATAGAAAGTTCCTTTATATGAGCTCATATCAGGAGAAACATAAGAAAACCATTTTCAAAAACACTCCTTCCGTCGAATCAACTATCTCATAACATCGCAAGGCTAAGCATCCACAGCATTTAACAACATTCGCAACGACTACAGTATCAAGAGAATTCTACTAAAGGAAGAAAGCAACTAAGTCACTACATGGGAGTAGAGGCCCTAAAAAATAGAGAATGTATTCTGTGTATGTATGGCTTCCGCCGAAACGGGATCACTTATGGTTAACACTTATTTAACACGTACCTCGAAACGGGGATTAATTTTGCGACAGCCCTTGAAGCTCTGCTCCACTGCCCCAAAGATGTGTTTGTATTTAAATTCAGCCAGTTCTGTCACCCGATACGGTGAAATGGCGAAGAAGCCGGTGCTCAGATCTAAACATCGATGCATTCCTGCCCAGGAATATCTGTTGCGTGGGTTTCAATTTAATTAAAAACTCATTCTCCCAGAAACAGCATCGAGTTAGCTTCGTCTGGGCAGACTAGTGATTAGATCGTACACAGTGTGTATTTTCAGTCAGCCCTAGATATGCAATTGTAGAAGTTGTACGTTCATACAATACCGACCGCATCTTTTGGTTTTTGGGCGGAAAAACGCAAGAAATACGGCTTTTTCGCCGCTTTTTGATAGCGCTTTTCTTTAAAGTACAGAATGGAGTATTTTCGTTCGGCAAGGGGATACCATATCCCCGAAGCTCTTCAGCGCCACCCTCGAAAACGTCATGCGCGAACTAGAATGGGAAGACATGGGAGTGAAGGTCGACAGCCGGCAACGACATCATCTTCGCTTCGCTGACGACATCGTGCTCATAACACCGAGCATCAGCCAGGCGGAGCGAATGCTGGCCGACTTCGATCGTGTATGTGGGAACGTTGGACTGCAGCTGAATCTTACGAAGACGATGTTCATGAGGAACGGACAAGTTTCTGATGCCCCATTCTCGCTCAACGGAACGAATATCTCCGAATGCTCCAGCTATGTGTATCTGGGTCGCGAAGTCAACATGGCCAACGACCTAGCACTAGTGCTGAGCAGGAGGAAACGAGCTGCTTGAGGAGCTTTCAAGAGCGTCGAAGAAGTCGTGAAGAAAACGAAGAACGTCCGACTACGTGCCCACCCATTCGACTCCACTGTTCTTCCTGCCCTAACATACGCCTCAGCGTGGAATCGAGAGGGCATGCTCGGAGTGATACGACTCACGCAAATGAGAGAAACCTCCGGAGTTCCGAGCTTCGCCGACGTTCGAAGGTGAGAGACGCTGTTGCGTGGGCCAAGTTGTCGTAAATTAGTTGGGCCGGCCACGTAATGCGCTTCGCAGACACCCGCTGGACGAGAGCCGTCACCGACTGGATTCCGCGGGATGTCAAGAGAACAGCAGGACGCCCATCAGCGCGTTGGTCGGACTTCTTCGTGAAAGCCCTGAACGACCGATATGACGCTTTTCGTGTCCCTCGAGCGAGGAGAGTCCATTGGAGCACTCTGGCACGCGTCAGGGACGAATGGAGACGCTGGTGGCGCCCGCTCGAGCAAGTTGATGATCAACGGGACGACAATTGATACAGGTGATACGGAATGGAACGTTACGTGCAGTAATGCTTCATATCATTGAACGTGGGCGCGTGTGGCGCAGCCGGAAAAGACGTGCGCTGTTGCGTGCACCCGATACCTGGTTCCTGGTTGGCATTTCCCGCCCAGGCCAATCAAGTCTTCCATCCTTCCGAGTCGGTTAATTGGTACCCGACTTGTCTGCGAAGGATAGAGCGCGGACTCGGCTGGCCACCGCAAGTGACCATTGTATGGCCATATACGATTCAAATCGTCTCCACGATATCCCGTAGAAGTGGAATGCGTGGCGCATCCCAAAAGGGACTCCACTTGTTTCCTGTTCGCCTCGTCCAATAAATACACGGCGGATCGGTTCTTCATGAACAGCGCTCTTTAAATTGCGTGCGTCCTTTAGAAAATAAATCCGATATTTGGGATCACCATCGAATGATCCATCCGGCAAAGTGAAAAACGCTCAGTAAACCTTCAAAGTGGAGTATTTTCAGGACCTTTGGGTGTAAATTATCTCCCACAAGGGAGGGGGTCAGCTGTGATGACCAGAATGTAGGATATCGAATCAACATTTCTAACAATTTTTTATTTTATTTAAATTTCCAACATTCACTGAACGATTTGTCCTTCTCAGACAAGCAAAGGTCCGTGCCTTCACTAACCAGAAAATCTTTCTCATCCAGATGCAGCCATTGGAGGAGTGCCAGGTGTTAGGCAGTCCAAATCGAACTTCTCTGACAGCACCATTTGCTCCATCAGTAAAGTGATAGTTCTTATGTATAATAGCTTTTTTCATGAGGTAAAGCGACAAGAGCCGGAGTTTTTCTTCGGTTGCATAGAGACTCGACGACAACTGCTGAAAACAAGCTGTTTTTTCTCGAAAATAGTAGGTGGCTGGCATGATAACTATAGCCTTCGACTGCGCACGCGTTGCCATTATAATAAAACTCCCTGCAATTAGCATAATTGTCTTTAATTAGAGCTTCGCAGCCATTTTAATTAGTTTGTCAGCGTGATTTCAGTCGGTCTCGAGTGGTAATTAGGAGCGTGGCTAGAAGATAGGTAGCACAAACAAACACTTCTACACACCACGCTCTAAGATCAGGGGGATTTTCTAAGATCTAACCTAACTGTTTGGTATGGCAAACACATCTTCTATTTAAAAATTATTTTTAAAAATTTTAAATGGAATCTATATATTTATAGAGTAGAAGGTAAAAACGGGAAAGGATAAAGGACGGCTTTACTTAATCCTTTTTGGGATGCGCCACGTATTCTACTTCTATGTCGTGAAGGAAATTGAAATGAGTATTTGGTCTATCCAATGAATTGCGGTGACCAGCCGACAGACAAATCAGGGTTTATCCTTCCCAGACAAGTCTGGTAGCAGTTCCCCGACCCTGGAGGATGGAAAGCTTGGTTGGTCTAGAATCAGAATCCGAAACATTAACCTAGAATCGAACGCATGCGACACTCACTCCTTGAAGATGTAGCTTCAAGGTTTTCTTAATATTAAAAAGCTGACCACTTTACAACGAGTAAATTCGCGATCTGATGGCCATTATCGGTTAATAAAATAGAGATTTTTGCTATGTAAAACCATACCAGACTATGCTTATATTGCGGCAGATTAATATTGATACATGTCGCGTAAGTGAGCAGCATTGGTATGTGGGAGTGCCCAGCCAATAATAACCAACTAGAGCACGGCCCGAATACTCGCCAGCTCTTCAGGGTAGCGACTGACTACGCCTTCTCTGATCGGCATGCCCACTTAATCTGATTGGTCGATCTGATTGGTTTAGGCATTCCCACCTTCAAATGCTGCTCACCTACGCGACATATACCTTGTCTGTCAACTTTGAACTTCCGTGTTTACAGACTGGATGAAGCTTCGACAGTAGTAAGAGGGTAAGGAGTTAAATACTGGTGACACAACCGATGTCGGTAAAAACATGCTATTACCGTACCAATTCGCCGCTGTTGAACGACGCTCTAGTGACAGTAGTATTCGAGATAAGAACGGCTAAGTGCTACGTACGTCGTTACAGTAATAACACTTTTCTACGAGACGAGACGGAGAATCTGTTCACAATACGAAAAACGTCGGCTCTTCTTCCCTATGGTTCGTCGTGAATTCGGTGGGTTCCAAACGTCCAAACACTATCCGAAGCTGTTGGTGAATTAAAGCAGAGCCGAACCAAATCGAACCGAAGTGAAGATTGAAGATTTGGTTGCTTTCAGGAAAACTGAATCTAATTGAATGTACAACCTTCGAAAACGCTACTAGTCAGTATCAGTTATAATAGGTTGTAACGAAATAAATGGCACTGAACCACTGTATATTTAAACAGTTAATATCTCGGCTTGTAGGCAAGTTTATTAATCGAAATAAAAACCTTCTGATTCTACACATCTTTGCCAACGCGACGCAAGCTTTTTTATCCCAGTAGCATAAAAATCACAAGTTCTGGAATTGACGAAATCTTCGAAGGCACTTTCGGCATCCTGTTGGTATTTGAATATTTTCCCTACCAAGAAGTCGCCAAGATGCTTGAAGAAATGGTAGTCTGTTGGGGAGAGGTCGGGAGAAAACGGAGGATGTGGTAGAGTTTCAATGCTCAGCTCATTCAATTTCTGCAACGTCATTCGTGCTACATGGGGGCGAGCATTGTCGTGCAGAAGGAGAACTCGCCTTCGGTTTACCAAGGCCGGCCGGATATCCTTCAACTTTTTCATCATTTCTTCAATTTCAATGCAGTACTTCTCTGCCGTGATGGATTCACCGGAGGGAGGAAGCTGTGGTGAATAATTCCCAGCGAACACCACCATACTGTCACCATTCTTTCTTTTGGTGCAATTCCGGCTTCGCAAACACCTTGGGGCTCTCATCGCTGTCCACCCACTGTGCCGATCGTCGCCTGTTGTCGTACATTATCCATTTCTCGTCACAGGTTACGATGCGATCAAGGAATGGGTCCGTTTCGTTCCGTAGAAGCAGTGCGGACGAGATCTCATATCGTCGGTTTCTTTGCTCCTCAGACAGCTCGTGAGGCACCCATCTTTCCAGCTTTTTGGTCTTTCCAATTTCCTTCAGATGCCGGGCGGCTGTGTTGTGACTGACGCCAAGAACCTTCGCTATCTCCCTGGTACCTTTGTGTGGATCCTCCTCTACCACATCTTTCAGCTTGTCCTCATCAACATCACTATGCCTCCCACGACCTTCATGTTCTTCCAAGCTCTCATCTCCATTCCGGAACTTCTGATACCAACGCCGTCCGAATTGTGGAACATCCTTGACCGAATGCGGCGTTGATCTTCTCGTCCGCCTCCTTAGCTGTAGTGCCCAGCTTGAATTCATACAAGTAAATGCCTCCGACTACCCTTTTGTCCATCTGCAAAAGTCAATAAAACTCTAAAGTTTTCCCACTTTTACATAGAAAATTTGGTACTCACCGGTAGAGCAAAGTTTGCGCTTCTAAATGATATGCCACATGTTACGGTTTGTTCTTGATCAAACGCGTAAGGACGCGCCAAAAAATGGCACGAGCCAGTGCCATTTAATTCGTTACAACCTAATAAGAAGGATAACAGATGGCGCTATTCAACCCCTTTGGATGCGCCATGCATTCCATTTCTGCAGAATATTGCGGAAGCGACCTGAATGCATATTCTCCCACACTATGACTTGCGCTGGCCAGCCAAGTCAGTGCTTCGTCCTTTTCAGACGAATTAAGACTTTGGATTGGCCCTAACAAGGGAAGGGTCTGAAGCATATTTCTGAGCGGGGAGTGAATCATATAGGAAGAATCCCACCCCTCAATTGGTATAAAAAAGTGTTTCTTTTTTGCCAATTCGTTAAACGAAAGGAGTAGGCAGTCCTTGAAGTTACAACGAGAACGGCGTCTCACGAGTTCGGGGTCTTGTACGCTCGCGATGCCCTTGCGAACAAACGGCTCGGAGTGCAGTGGATAGCGACGTTGCTTCATGCGAGGAAGGTCGGGGGTTCGGTTCTTCCGCGCTGCTGTATCTTTGCCATTCAACTGATTGCTTGAAATTTAGGGGATTCTGACGTCTATACCACTTTCAGACATTCGTTTGCCTAATTTTCCACCTCCATGCAGTGGTATTCAATATAATGATGTACAAATGTTCAACATCAGTGATAAAAGGATAAAGATAAAGGACGGCGTTATTCAACTCCCTTTGGGATGCGCCATGCATTATACTTCTACGGGGTGTCGTGGAGGCGAGTTGAATGCGTATTTGGCCATACAATGACTTGCGGTGGCCAGCCGATGAACAAGTCAGCGCTCTTTCCTTCCCAGACAAGTTTGGTACCAATTCACCGACCCCGGAGGGATGGAAGGCTTGTTTGGCCTAGGCGGGAAACCCGAACCAGGAACCTGGTACCGGGTGCAGGCGAAAGCCGGCGCCTCCTCCGACTGCGCTCCACGCGCCGTCATCAGTGATACACAGATACAAAATGCATAAACAATACTGGCCACAATACGGGCAGGGTATAAAGGCTATAGCCTCTCACAGTTTGTTTCCATACATGGACCAACGCCCTTGGGCAAAACCATTCTACTTGGAGCTTCGAAATAGATCAGGATGTGGCGTTAGAGGTGGTTAAAATGTGAAAAGAGGTCTGTCAAGTAACAAACAAGTCGCAACAAATAGGTGTGGATGTTGCCTTCGATCAAACGGCGCCGGTGGTGTAAAGGCGTAGAGCACTCCTGCCCGGTCAGAGGGAGGAGCGGGTTCAAGTCCCGCCTGGTGCTAGAAGTTTTGATCGCAACAAAACATCGTTATGACAACACACAACCTCGATACCAGCCAGTTGAGGCTTAAAGAAACTGATTTCAATCATTTCTATCAAGACCAGTTGCTAGCGTAGAAAACGTCTGAAAATTGTATAGACGTCAGAATCCCTCAAATCTCAACCAATCAGCTGAAACGCAAAAATGCAGCAGCGCAGAAGAATCGAACCCCCGACCTCCGTCGCATGAAACAACTTCACTACTCACTGCGTTCCAAGCCGCTTGCCGGAAGACGCATCGCGGGCGTACAAGACCCCCGAACTCGTGATGCGCCGTATTCCATTGTAACGTCAAGGACTCCATACTCCTTGGGTTCAACGACTTGGCAAGAAAGAAACACATTCTTAATACCAATGGGGGGGGGGGTGAGAATTCTTCCTAAGTATATGACTCGCTCCCCCCTTTCAGACCTACGCTTCAGACCCTTCCCTTGTAAGTGGGAAATCAGAACAAGCAACCTGGAATTGGGTGCACGCGACAGACAGTCGGGCGCCTCCCTCTACTGCGCTAGAGCATCATTTTACTATGCGAACCCTATAATAATATCATATAACTAAAAGAATCCTATAATGTACCTATAATGGTATCCTATAATGGTATATATTGTACTTTTTTTCTTTTATTTAATTAATCATTTATTTGTATCAATTATTCTATGCTTTTATTTACTATTATGAGAATATCATAAACATGTCTAAGCGTTTGTTCAAATCCTTGATGGTATGTAAGAAGGAAGCTGTGTTAGAAACGATTCACATCAGTTTCCTTAAGCCTCAACTGGCTGGTATCGAGGTTGTGTGTTGTCATAACGAT
>OX375868.1:2662244-2914830 GCA_947359475.1 Heligmosomoides polygyrus bakeri
TTCAAATCCTTGATGGTATGTAAGAAGGAAGCTGTGTTAGAAACGATTCACATCAGTTTCCTTAAGCCTCAACTGGCTGGTATCGAGGTTGTGTGTTGTCATAACGATGTTTTGTTGCGATCAAAACTTCTAGCACCAGGCGGGACTTGAACCCGCTCCTCCCTCTGACCGGGCAGGAGTGCTCTACGCCTTTACACCACCGGCGCCGTTTGATCGAAGGCAACATCCACACCTATTTGTTGCGACTTGTTTGTTAAAATGCAGAACGGCGGAGGTGAAGGAAATCTTTCTTTATGAGGCCTGATGGCTTTTAATTTGGTTGACTCAGGGAAAGTTGAAACGAGAATTCCCGGGAGATGCTTTAAATAGACTTCACGTGAAACTTTCTCGAAAAATGTTCCACGTAAAGAAGTTTCGGTGTTTTTACTTATGAGAATACGACGTTACTCTATTCTGTATTCTCAACTGTCACAAATAAACTGAGTGCTGCAGAAAAAACCTGGTCTTCTAAAGAATCAACGCTTTCCCTGGAACAGGTCGCGTGTTATTTTCGTCAGCCGTTAGATTAAAATTCCTCCTCTAGAAGGAAGGAAGTGGAAGGCGGATGTAGACGTAGAAGGAAGGCAACCCGGCAGATGAAACTGACAGAAACTTTCTGAAGTATTATTGAATGCGTAGTGGCGCAGTCGAAGGAAGAGCCGAATTTCGTGTGCGCTCAAGATACGAATTTCCCGCCCAGGTCAACCAAGCCTTCCAACCCTTCGGGGTCGGTGGATTAGTACTAGGTCGGTCTGAGAAGGAAAAACGCTGACGTCTACATCGGCGGGTCATCGCAAGTCATTGTATAGACCGAATACGCCTTCGAATTGCCTCCACGAGATCCTGTAGAAGCAGAATGTGTGACCTATCTCACAAGGAAAGAAGTATCTAAGCCTGTTTAATGCGCCATGCATTCGAAGTCGCTGAGGTATTAGATCGGAACAATAGTCCTTAGTTTTTTTTCATGTTGAAAACATTCTCGTCTACTAAATCCCTTTCTACAAATAACTAAATAATTGTTAGGCACTGCTATAAACAAAAAATTATAATAATATACCAGACGTTCAGCGATTCATTGGACACGGCAGTTTTCGGTATCTTCCATAGGCCTTTTCATTAAAGAAGAAAAACTGGTTTCGCTTATTTCACGGAATGTAGAGGGTAATGTTCTCGAACAGTTGGTACGCAGCTTCTCTAGGGGCCCCTACCCGCAGATATAAGGGGTAAAGATACCCACGATGAGGCATTCTTCTCTACCCCTTATACACGCAATACCCGCGGGTCTAATTGCTGATGAATCCGGCGCCAGGCATTTGTGCGACTCTGACTCGGAATGTCTAATAAGGAGAAAAATCGATAAAATCGATCGATGTTTATCGATCGATCCGTACTCTTGACTGATAGATGATCTCCTATTACCCCTTCCCACCTCAATACTCTTTCCTTTATATGACGACAGAGAGATGAACCCAGAAGCAGATACGTTCCCGGTTCCTCATCGGCCAGCACACTCACATGACTCTCCTCACACCGATCAGTCAAATCGGCGAAAACCGATAGCGCCGACCGAACGATCGATAATAATAATCGATATTGGTCTTCCAACTAAATCGCCGGTCCATTCTCGATTCAGGCCATTGCCGTCAATGTTCGTCAGTTTCCAGTGTTTGTTATGGTTTATAGGGAAATTGTGTATTCCAAGAAGGTGAACGTATGGGATTTATGCTGATGAAGCCTGAAGATTTTGAGCCTGTTTTCATGAAGGAAGAGGCTCAATTTTTCTGTGGAGAGGATCGTGTGCTTTTCAACTATTATAGTTCTAATGTTCAAGGTACGAAAAATACTCTGACAGATCACCATCGTAAGTAGAGGAGCTCTATATTTTCTTAATCAAGATCTATCTAGTTCGTGACACCACACCAGAAAGCGCAGTTTTTGTTTGTATTTTTGAAACAACAACAAATACGAATACGCATCAACGTCGAGTAACTTTTAAAAAATTTTAGCAAAGAATTAGCTTTCCCGAAATAAATCAATCTTGCATCTCACCTTCAAAAGATCATCTTTGATTTCTGCGGTCGGAATCATCAAAGACTTACATAACTTTAACAGAGAATTCACAGCGCAAAACTCAGATAGCGCGGCTTATCACTCATCATATCTCTTAATAAGCCGCGCTATAAGGAATTTTGGCTGTAATTTTCTCTCTTTTTTGTTAACTTGTTGTATGTCGTTGATGAATTTGGACCCTGGACGGCTCTATGCTGCTTTTGGTAGCAAGACAGTGACGTACGTAGTCAATTATTGCTGAGATCAAGATAAGAGATTAAGTTCAAATTGTGAACATCTTTGGTCAAAGCGAATTGTGAGTAGATAATTTCTCAATTATTTAAGAAGCGTCATTAAAAATAGCACATTATGAAGTTGATGAAAACACATTCTGTAGGATTTCGTGCTTGAAGTTCATCCCACATAATCTTCGGCGATTCCGCCTACGCAGTACTGTTGTTCCTAAATTTCTTAGAATAGATTAAATCAAGTAAACAAGATATCAAAAATGGCTTGCGTTTGGCAACCGTTAGAGAAAAAATAGATACAATGACTTGTGGTGGCCAGTCGATGAACAATTCAGTGCTTTGTTATTGTGCAAGTTATAGCCATTAGATTGTCACATAAGTTCTGTCCGATCCCGATAGGCGTTACATTGTGATTGTTTTCTTCATAATAGGGAAAGTACAGAGTGAACCAAAATAACGTGGACAATACTTTTTCGTCATAATTATAAAACAACCAACAATTCGAGAAAACGTCAACTAAATTGCAACAATACAAACATTAGGGTACGTCATGTTCAAGTGGTTTCGTAGTGGTCTCCCTTGGAGCGGATGCAGAGGGCCAAACGTCTCGCGAATTTTTCGGCGATGGGCCGCAGGTCGTACCTGGGAACAGATTCTGTTCACGGATGAGAAGCTGTTCACCGTGGAGCAGGCGCACAATCGCCAAAATGGTGGGATGTGGTCTACAGAGGCTCCATGCACCTCTGCTATCGTCCAAAACCCACAATCCGTCATGGTTTGGGGCGGAATCTGCGCCAGCGACCAGACCCCTGCTTTTCGTGGATAAAGGAGTGAAAATCGACGTACCAGCTAGACATTCTCGAGTCCGTAGTTCTTCCTTGGGCCCACCAGCACATCGGTGATGCCCATTGGACGTTCCAGCAGGACTCCGCACCCGCACATAATGCGACGAGTGCGCAAGCGTGGTGCAAGGCCAATTTCCATGACTTCATCACGCCTCCGTATTCTCCGGGTTTGAATCCGATGGACTACAATGTGTGGCATTTTAGAGGCTAGGGTCGGCGTCAAATGCCACCGCAGTCTCGAGTCCCTGAAGGAATCCTTGCGCCAGGAGTGGGAACGTTTGTCTCCTGATGACCTGCGGGCCCATCGTAGAAAAATTCGCGAAACGTTTGGCTCTCTGCATCCGCTCCAAGGGAGGCCAGTTCAAAGCCACTTGAACATGATGTGCCCTATTGTTTGTATTGTTGTAATTTAGTCGTCATTTTCTCGAATTGTTGGTTGTTTCATAATTATGATAAAAAAAATCTTGTCCACGTTATTTTGGTTCACCCTGCAATTGTGCGCAAGTTGCTATTTTGTAGCGCTTGTTTGGCACTATAAAACTTTACAGCCTGCTTTTAAAAAGTAGTGAACATTGCAACGTTTAAGCTGCTGGACGAAACCATGGAAAAATGCACTTCCGGGTAATAATGATTATGAGCACGAGCTTGGACACAGTGTGAGTGAGGCATCTCAAAACATCAGGACGGCATGGGGAGAGAACTTCGCTAACGAATGCACCGTGCGCAGATGGTACCAGAAGTTCCGTGTTGGAGACGTGGATCTCGAAGACGAGGACCGTTAAGGACGACCACCAAAGGGTGGTAACGGACGATTGAAAGAAAGGGTGAAATCCGATTCACGTAGAACTGCGCGTGAGATAGGGCGGTAGCTTATGGTCAGTTGCATAACCATTTCGAGGGACATAGAGGCGATAGGCAAGGTGAAAAATGTTGGATAAGTGGGTGCCCTACGAATTCACTGAGCAGCAGCAGAGGTGTCGTCTGAAGACCTATTCTTTCCTCATTATAAAGAACGAAAACGATCCGCTTCTTCACCGAGTAATAGTAAATTACCTGTGACAAAAAATGGATCCTGTACGGCAATCGAAGAAGATCAGCGCAATGGCCGGATCAGGGAGAACCGTCGAAACACTTCCCCTATCCTAGTCTTCACCGAAGAAGGTCATGCCTACAGTTTGGTGGTCTGCAACTGGTATTATCCACTACGACTTCTTGAAACCTGGTGAAAACATCATCGCAGAGAGATACTGTGGTGAATTAGATGTGATTCACCAAAGGTTGCTTGAAATGTGTCCTGCACTGGTGAATCAAAGAGGACCGATCCTTCTTCATTACAACGCCCGTCCGCATGTCGCGCATCTGGTCATCCAAAAATTAAATCTGTTGAGGTATGAAGTTCTCTCGCATCCCACTTATTCAGCGGACCCAGCCCCAACGGAGTTTCATTTTTTCAAAAACCTCGATTGTTTCCTCAAGGAGAAAAACTTTTCAATTGAAGCAGGTATCGAAATTGCCTGTGTTTCATTGCTTCTAATAATTCAGATTTCTTCCGAAATGAAATTAATGCTCTTGTATATCGTTGGCAAAAGTGCACTGATTGTAACAGTTTTACTATTAATAAACTCTATTTTTTGCTGGGAGGTCACACCGCAAAATTGCCGTCGAAAATCGGAATAACTTATATGACAACGTAGGTAATACCATAGCTACCATAAGCAAGCAAAGGAGGCAGGAGTTATAGGATTTTAAAGCCCAGCTCGTTCACTTATAGACTAACCAGGATACTATCTCAACGGTAGGTCGGAACGGCGCAAATGTTGTATATGGGCAGAACCGCCTCTCCCTGGGAAGTAACAAACTGCAGGTATCTCGACCCCAATGCAACTCTGCGCAGAGTTAGGGACGACGGAAGTCGCCCGTGGCGCCCTGTTGATTCACGTGCTCCACAGCTGACGGGCGCGCGCGGGATGAGGGTTGGTATCGCGGACTGGCGCAGTGCACAGGTGGCGTAGTGGGGAAGAGCTCGGGCTCGTGAACGTGGGGTCAGGGGTTTGGATCCCGCGTACTGCGTTTGTTTTGCACTTTTGCAAAATCCATGTTTATCATATAGGTGATCCACCTAGGGGTATTATAGCGTGTTATAAAGCATGTTTACATATAGATATATCACGCATACCGTTAACAATGGTGGTCCAGGCAGGGTCACCGATTTCGCTGAAACTTCGTTTAGGGGTTATTTGGGATGGTGATCACGAATCTGATATCCGTTCTTCACGATTCCGTCGGAGGCCACCCATACCGTTAACTAGGGTGGTCCAGGCAGGGTTACCGATTTCGCTGAAACTTCGTCTAGGGGGGGGGGGTATTTGGGATGGTGATCACGAATCTGATATCCGTTCTTCACGATTCCGTCGGAGGCCACCCATACCGTTAACAAGGGTGGTCCAGGCAGGGTCACCGATTTCGCTGAAACTTCGTCTATGGTCGTCTAGGGAGGTTATTTAGAGTGCTGATTACGAATCTGATATCCATTCTTCACGATTCGGCTGGATAATATAAATACAGGAAGGCACAGGATTACATTCCTAAAG
Source organism: Heligmosomoides polygyrus bakeri (assembly GCA_947359475.1). NCBI lineage: Eukaryota > Metazoa > Nematoda > Chromadorea > Rhabditida > Heligmosomidae > Heligmosomoides > Heligmosomoides polygyrus. The sequence continues at coordinate 2,668,017 of OX375868.1, forward strand.
TTTCTGCCGGTGACGGCAGGTAGAGAAAGAAGTTTCAGCAAACAAATTTTTGACTGAAGTCTTGTTGGTGGAGTCGGAACTTTTAACTAGTGCCACAAAATATCTATCGTTACATAACTACAGCTTCACACAAAATAGGCTTAAAATAAGTGACACACAGAAGTGAACATTTTAGCTAATCTGTAGTTTGAAGCATATGGTATATGTAAACATCCTCTATAACACACTCTAATACCCTAGGTGGATCACCTATATGATAAACATGGATTTTTCAAAAGTGCAAAACAAACGCAGTCCGCGGGATCCAAACCCCCACCCCTCGCTCACGAGCCCGAGCTCTTCCCTACTACGCCACCTGTTCACTGCGCTGGTCCGCGATACCAGCCCTCATCCCGCGCGCGCCCGTCAGTTGTGGAGCACGTGAATCAACAGGGCGCCACGGGCGACTTCCGTCGCCCCTAACTTTGCGCAGAGTTGTATTGGGGTCGAGATACCTGCTGTTTGTTACTTCCCAGGGAGAGGCGGTTCTGCCCATATACAACATTTGCGCCGTTCCGACCTACCGTTGAGATAGTATCCTGGTAAGACCTGCTGGAGCTGCAAGCACGAATACCCTAATGGTGACCAATTTCCATTGTCTGAAACATGGGTTCATCAACGACTTACAGAGATTTAACGGAGAAATTACAGCCGAAGTTCCTGGAAAAACTTGCTCATCATGGCTTACAGAAGATATGGTAAAATGTTGACGTTATCAAGCATTTCGGCTGTCATTTCTCTGTTAAATCGTTAAGGTTGGGTCGTTGATGAATCTGGCCCCAGGACGCACCATTTCTAACTGTGATTGTAAAGGATATATATATATATATATATATAGTAGCCGTTATGGCCATTCGAATTTAGATGTCAAAAACGGCAGAAACTTTTGTTCTGAACTTAATATTTTGAAATCTTAGATTCTGTCTCTATCTGAGATATTTCATTAAATATTTTGAAATTTTTTGTCATTTGAGGAACGAGAACGAGAATTTATAAGAAATGTACAATAGATTTTTTAAGATGACTTATATTCCAACAAGGGATGTGCGCTGAATTGGCTACCGGTAACTTTTTTACCGCATATTTTTAACGCGGAAATTCACCGGTGAATTCCAGTAAATTCGGTAAATCCGTTAATTTTTTTATTTTAATAATTCCCTAAAAACAACTTGTTTCAAAAGGGGCGGCGATGTAGAAAAAGCGAAAGGCATACAATCACGTTCAGTTTACCATATCAACTTCACTTCATATTTCATTCCAAAATAGATAACGCCCTAAAAGCAATGAAATCCTACAACAAACAGAACAATCAGAAGCGCAACAACGCACAAGTACAACGACCATAGTTGTGGATTCTTTAGAAAGGATAAAGGCTTAGTTGAAGCTCTACAAAAACATTTCTGGAACATCTAACATTCTATCTAATACTTCTACACTTCTACTGGATTACCAGTCTAACTAATTTTTTTTGAAATTATCACAATTATCATCTTTTCCATCGATGAAAGAATGACTTACCCCTTTAACGACTACTTCTTTGAAACATTTGGCTGTGCTTCGGAGCAAAACCAGACAATTCAGAAAGAAAACGTGACATGATAAACGTGCTTCATTCTCCTATACAGGAAAATAACTTAAGAGACCACCACAAGACAAGGTGGACTAGTAGAGTATAATCCAGTGCCTCACATCTTGCACTAAATTGTGCGAACAAGACAAGAACGTATCTTCAACTCATTCCTCTGGCGATCGTCTAATTTGGCAGCTTGGCACTATTGTACTTTACGGACTCCAGAGGATGAGGAGGGGTCGAGAAAAATTTTCGCCCAAACTTCGCCTAGGGGGGTTATTTGGGGTGCTGATCACGAATCTGACATCCGTTTTTCGTTCTACGCTAGAGTTACGCCGGAGTACGGTAGGTTACGGAAGGTACCACTGACTAACGCTGTCGAAGTCATAATCACCGATTTCGCCCAAACTTCGCCTGGGGGGGGGGGGGTATTTGGGGTGCTGATCACGAATCTGACATCCGTTTTTCGTTCTACGCTAGAGTTACGTCGGAGTACGGTAGATTACGGTAGGTACCGGTGAATAAGACTGTCGAGGTCATAATCTCCGATTTCGCCCAAACTTCGCCTAAGGAGTTATTTGGGGTGCTGATCACGAATCTGACATCCGTTATTAAAATTTCGGCCGATTACGGTAGGTTACGGTACCGGTGACTAAGGCTGTCGAGGTCATAATAACCGGTTTCGCCCAAACTTCGCCTATGGGGGTTATTTGGGGTGCTGATCACGAATCTGACATCCGTTTTTCGTTCTACGCTAGAGTTACGCCGGAGTACGGTAGGTTACGGAAGGTACCACTGATTAACGCTGTCGAAGTCATAATCACCGATTTCGCCCAAACTTTGCCGGGGGGGGGGGGGTTATTTGGGGTGCTGATCACGAATATGGCATCCGTTTTTCGGTTTACCCTAAAGTACGGTAGGTTACGGTAGGTGCGGGTGACTAAGGCTGCCAAGATCATGCATGGTCATCGATTGCGAGCAATCCTATCCTTCTAAGCCATTCCTAGAAATCGGCTGCGTCCATGTTTAGCTTGTCAAAGACGTCCTTCGGCTTCAAGTCGCGCAGTTCTTCCTGGCGGCGGTTGTGGAACAGTGCGTGGAGGGCTTTGATGCTTAGATTGATATCTCTCGATTAGGTCTTCGCCTATCGAAGAGTTTTTCAAAAATGGTTTCCCGCTGATTTGCGAATTTTCAGGCGATCGCTGTGGGACCGTTTGCATGCTGTGCTCACCCGTAGCACCACAGATATCCCCTATAGCCGAAGTTTGGGCGAAATCGGTGACCATAACCTTAACCCTTCGTACCTGCCGTAACCTGCCGTACTCCAGCGTAAAACGAAAAACGGATGCAAGATTCGTAATCAGGACCCCAAATAATCCCCATAGGCGAAGTTGGGACAAAATCGATGATTATGACCTCGACAGCCTTAGTCACCGGTACCTACCGTAATCTACCGTCATCGGCTGAAATTTCAAAAACGGATGTCAGATTTGTGGTGAGCACCCCAAATAACTCCCTGAGCGAAGTTTGGCGAAAAAAAAATTTCGGCCTATCGCTGGAGTCCGTAAAGTACAATAGTGCCGGCAGCTTCTATATCTCTCGTTAAGATTACCGTGTCGGGAATCTTAGTGCCTGTTCATACTTCGCGACGGGAGCGGCAGCAGAGGAGGGAGCGACAGTTCGAAGGATACGTATCGACCAGTGCCGCGCCGTTGCCTGGGAAAAATCGATAGGCATGCTTTGCCTTGTCGTTCCTGTCGCTGCCGTCGCTCCCGTCGCGGAGTATCAGCAGGCCCTCAGCGCGAGGTACTATCGCGGTGGAGCGCGTTTTTAGCACTGGGGCGCACCACCTCCGCCTCGTGATGTTTTAATGAGGTTGAGGACCAGGAACGCTACGAGCAAGTTATTGGAGAAGATAGAAACAATCACTTCTAGACTGAATCGGTAGTATGTCTCCTTCTCCATTCGATAGATAGAAACATGATTTTGAATAAAAAGTTCGTAAAATTTTCCGGTAAATTTTAGAATTTACCGAAAATTTTTGTTAAGAGAATTTATCGCTAAAATGCCGGCAAATCCGTTAAACCGGTAAATCGTTGACCGTTAAACGCACACCCCTGATCCCAATCAACCTCTTAACAAGACCCACACACAAGAATGAATTATGCGGACATAATGCATCTCTGGCCGCATAGCGCAGTCAGAGGAGGCGCCGGCTGTCATGTGTACAGGATTCCAGGATGTTGGCTCGGGTTTAACGCCCAGGCCAACTTATCCTTCCAGGAGGGCGACCTATTCCCCCTCCCAGGTCGGCGAATCGATACCAGATTTGTCTGAAGAAGAGAAAACACTAACTCTGTAATAGGATGGCCGCCGCAAGTCATTGTGTGGCCAAATTCAAATTCAAACTGACATCTCGTAAAAGTGGAATGCATGGCGCATTCCAAATAGGGATGATAAATACTAAACACTGTGTTTTTCTTATAAAGCACTATATAGGTGACAATGTGAGCTATGCAGCGCAATAATACAAGGAAGTGAACGAATGCGAACTCCTGTCACTTCCAGTGATGTCCACCAGACGTTGTTATTTTCAGCGACTTCTGTGGGCGTTGTTACTGACATCAGCCAGACCACCAAGTTCAATGATTATTCAGGCAGACTGAAAATTGCGCTCATATAGAGTGAACAACTTCGTCGGAGATCTTTGACATAAAGGTGAACGACTTTTCTTCAGAGAAGGAATAGGATGATGGTCGGCGAAAAGCCGTCTTCAAGGGATAGGCCTTACTAGGATGGTGCAAAAGTAATGGTGGTTTTTGTAGAACTCTTTTACGAGGAGAAATGCGGTCGTGGTCACTGAATATCCATCGGGTTCCGAGGTTCAGAGAAGTTCAGAGAATTTCAAAGGTTCAGGAAATTCCATAGGTTCAGAGAATTGCAAATGAAAGCTCTTACATAAGGTAGCGTCGGCATTGCTCTTGCACCATAAATTATTCATTTAGTGTGTTTTTCCATCCATATTTGCGTGTAGCGCAGTCAGATGAGGCGCTGTCTCTAGCGTGCACCCGATACCAGGTTCCTGGCTCGAATTTCCCGCCTAGGCCAACTAAGCCTTTCAACTCTCCTGGGTGAATAATTGGTACTAGACTTTTTTTGGAAGGATAGAACGCTGACTTATTCATCGGCTGGATACCGCAAGCTCATTGTATGAGCCGAAAACGAATTCAAGTTGCCTTCTCGCCACATCCCATAGAAGTAGAATGCGTGGCGCATCCCAAAAAAGGATTGATCAGCGGTACTTCACTCTTTTATAGTTATATAGTTACATCAGAACGAAACCCTTTATTTTTTCCTCCCTTTCAGCTCGAGCTCTGACTTGATTTTGTTTTTGCTTTTAGGCTGCTATTGGACTGCGAGATGACATTTGAAGTTCGCGCTAAAAATGTTCGCTGGGTAGCTTCCGGCTTGCTAAATCCGGAAGCAGTAGCATTTCAGGGAGACCGGAGACGCGAGAAACGAAGCATCGGCACTACTTTATAATGCGCCCTAACACAGCAGTGAGTGCATAATGTCCCGTCTTCTCTTACTGCAGTTTTCTAACATGAACATGATTAAGCTGGCACATACAGGTTGCCCAATAATTCTTGTCCGAAAATTTCACCATTTTTAATTTTTTTCAACTTTATTGAAAAACAAGTCTAATCAACAATATAATCACCACAGTTATCCACAACAGTGGCCCATCGATTATCACCTGTCGTCCCGTTGATCATCGACTTGCTCGAGCGGGCGCCAGCAGCGTCTCCATTCGTCCCTGTCGCGTGCCAGAGTGGTCCAATGGATCCTCATCGCTCGAGGGACACGAAAAGCGTCATATCGGTCGTTCAGGGCTTTCACGAAGAAGTCCGACCAACGCGTTGGTGGGCGTCCTGGTGTTCTTTTGACACCCCGCGGAATCCAGTCTGTGACGGCTCTCGTCCAGCGGGTGCCTGCGAATCGCATTACGTGGCCGGCCCACCTAATTTTCGACAACTGGGCCCACGCGACAGCGTCTCTAATCTTCGAACGTCGGCGAAGCTCGGAACTCCGGAGGCCTTCTCTCACTTGCGTGAGTCGTGTCACTCCGAGCATCGTCCTCTCGATTCCACGCTGCGCGACGCTGATCGCGTGTTCATCCTGCTTTCGTATAGCCCAGGTCTCTGATGCGTATGTTAGGGCAGGAAGAACAGTGGAGTCGAATAGGTGGGCACGGAGTCGGACGTTCTTCGTCTTCTTCGCGACTTCTTCGACGCTCTTGAAAGCTCCCCAAGCCGCTCGTTTCCTCCTGCTCAGCTCTGGTGCTAGGTCGTTGGCCATGTTGACTTCGCGACCCAGATACACATAGCTGGAGCATTCGGAGATGTTCGTTCCGTTGAGCGAGAATGGGGCATCAGAAACCCATCCGTTCTTCATGAACATCGTCTTCGTAAGATTCAGCTGCAGTCCAACGCTTCCACATACACGATCGAAGTCGGCCAGCATTCGTTCCGCCTGACTGATGCTCGGTGTTATGAGCACGATGTCGTCAGCGAAGCGAAGATGGTGCAGTTGCCGGCCGTCGACCTTCACTCCCATGTCATCCCATTCTAGTTCGCGCATGACGTTTTCGAGGGTGGCGCTGAAGAGCTTCGGGGATATGGTATCCCCTTGTCGAACCCCTCTCTTCACGTCGATGACGACGTCGTTGTAGAATGGAGAGATCTTGGTCGTGAATCCACTGTACAGCTCTCGAAGGACTCTGATGTACTGAGTAGGAACGCCCTGGGTGAGCAGGGCTTCCATGACCGCTTCAGTCTCGACGGAGTCGAATGCCTTCTTCAGGTCGATGAACGTAAGGCACAGCGGCAGCTTGTACTCTCGCGACACTTCGATGAGCTTCGTAATGGTGTGTATGTGGTCGATCGTGCTGAATCCTCTCCGAAATCCTGCTTGTTCGCATGGCTGTCCTTCGTCCAGCGTTCTACTAATCCTATTCAGGATGACTCGAGTGAACAGCTTGTAGACTACGGACAACAGGCAGATCGGGCGATAGTTGCCAATGTCGTGCACGTCTCCCTTCTTGTACAGCAAGACGGTCTTGCTGGTCTTCCACTGAGATGGAACCTTGCATTCGGACAGGTAGCGTGTGAAGAGCCGCGCCAAGGTGTTGATGAGCGCTGGCGGGAGGTTCTTCAGGTGTTCAGCTCTGATCCTGTCAGGACCGGGTGCTGTACGTTTCTTCACCGACGAGATGGCGTGTCGGATCTCGGAAGGGAGAACAGAGGGGATGACGTATCCATCCTGCGGAAGATGGCGTAGGGGCAGGTGGACGTGGCTATCGAAGAGATCGGAGTAGAAGTCGTGGATGACTTTCTCCATGGTCCTTCTGGAAGAGGTGACGGTTCCGTCAGGACGTCGGAGAGCGGTCATCTTGGTCTTGAAGTTGGCGAAGTTCCGGCGGGCATTGCGAATGCTCAGCTCTGCCTCTGCTGCTTCAGCCAACACTTCCATCCTTCTCTCCTTCAGATCTTCCTTTATCGCCGCTCTGCATAGCTTTGCAAGCTCGGACGTCAGTTGATAGTTGCCTGTCGCTCGTGCTGCTCCACGCTGGCGTATCAGCTCGAGAGTTTCCGGAGACAGGCGTCTCTTGGTGGTCTTCAAGCTCTCGGCTCCCTTAGCACTATCGTGGAGATGGTGCACGAAGCGATCGTATTCCTCGTCGACGTTGTCCATGACGGCATCTTCCCAAAGGCCGACAAGAGAGGTGTAGAGATCCCAGTTGATGGTCGTTCTGGGACTCCTCTTCTTGAACTTCGCGGCCTTCTCTCCTTGACGCGAAAAGCGGAACCTCGCGCGAAGGAGGCGGTGGTCCGATCCCGTGTAGAACTTGGGGACAACGGAGACATCGGTCAGGCAATACTTGCGATTGAAGATGATGTGGTCGATCTCGTTGTGGAACTGGCCACCGGGGGATTCCCAGGTCCATCGTAGGGAGGGAGGCTTCTGGAACTGCGAGTTTCCATGGATGGTCTTCGTCGACATGATAAACTCAGACAGCCTTTCACCTTGCTCGTTCCACTCCAAACCGTGGGTTCCGATGTGAAGTTCTTCCGGCGACCTTCGTGGCCCGATCTTGGCGTTGAAGTCGCCGACGATCACCTTGTAGAAGGTGTGATCTTCCTTATAGAGCTTCTCCAGCTCCACGTAGAAGGCCTCGACGTCTTCGTCGTCGTAGTCGGATGTTGGGGCATACGCGACGAACACAGTCAAGGCTGGCACGGAGCCACATCGCTTCAGTCGCAGAGGTCCGATTCGGCTTGTCAGAGACTCGTACGAATCGATGTTCATGGCCAAGTGCGTGTTGACGAGGACACCAACGCCGCCTACTCCCCTGCTGTCGCATGTTCCGAGGAACAGTTCTTCTTCGGAGTCGTAGGCGGCGTGTAGGGGGTGGTGTCTTCTCGTCTCGGTCAGTCCGATGACGTCGTACTTGATCTTCCTGGCTTGCATCATCAGGTCCTCGACGGATGCTTCCGACGCAAGCGTGCGGGCGTTGTAAGTACAGATCGTCATCCTAGTCCTTCTCAGTTTGCGCAGCCTGGTTAGGCCCTGAGATTTTAGCAGCCTCTCCGTACTCGTCCTTCCCATCGCTGCAGAAATGGGGGCTCTTTCGGGGTCAGGGGAATGAGGCCCTTTAGTGCTGCTGTGTTTGACTGGAATACAACACGGGTAGCTAGTCAGGCTCTGTCGTGCGGGCGAAGAACTCCGGGCAGCCAGCCAGACTGCCCGAAGGGACGGGGCGAGACTTAAGGCGGCCTCGAATCGCCTTACATGTACTCCCAGTCTACCGAGTGCAAGCTTTTGGCCGAGCCGACACAGTTACAATCCGCACAGTCACGGACACATCCACGCACACTGTGCACGAACATGCCGCTCCCACGCACAAGGAACGCATCGACCCGACACAGCAGGAGCAAGGAGTCCATCCCCTGCATCCCACCTGCGTCTCTGGGCAGTACACGGTCGCATTTGGTTCGCGTTTAATTCCCCTATCCACCACCCGGGGACGCGCCACGTGGCCCTGCGACAAGCGGCCCGAGATCCCTCTTAACAAGAGAGCCCGAAGGCTCTCTATCGAGGGAGATCCGTGGATTTATTTATTTATTTATTATGCACTCGACTTGAGTGCGCCATAAAGTGCCAAAATGCGTGTAAATATAGGGGAGCAAAAGCATGGAAACAGTAAAAAAACAAAAAAGCCATGAAAGCTATGAAGACAGGCGAGACCAGATTCAGCGCGATGGAAGGAGCCCTAGAAATGACGATAGGGAAAACAGCAGAAGTTGTTGTCCAAGTGGTTGATAGTAAAGGATAAAGGATAAAGGACGGCGTTATTCAGTTCCTTTTGGGATGCGCCACGCATTCTACTTCTACGGGATGCCGTGGAGGCGATTTGAATGCGTATTTGGCCATGCAATGACTTGCGGTGGCCGGTCGATGAACAAGTCAGCGCTTCGTCCTTCCCAGACAAGTCTGGTACCAATTCACCGTTCCCGGAGGGATGGAAGGCTTGGTTGACCTGGGCGTGAAATTCGAACCAGGAACCTGGTATCGGGTGCACGCGACAGTCGCGCCTCCTCCGACTGCGCTACACGCGCCCACGGTTAATAGTAGGGTAGGCTATTAAGAAAAACTGTATCCGTACCAGTTGGCCATGGTATCCATATACCTTTAGGTATATAGGTATGTGCTGTAGCTTCGGGACACGGGTATGCCAACCACCCGCGTAGAGCCAGCACATAAGGGTGATAGAGTAGTAAAAAGCTGTCATAACGACGTTTTGTTGCGATCAAAACTTCTAGCGCTAGGCGGGACTCGAACCCACACCTCCTTCTGACCGGGCTGGAATGCTCTACGCCTTTACACTACCGTTTGATCGAATGTAACATCCACACCTCGTGGGACCGACCAGGAACCAGTTAAGGTGATGGTCTTGATATAAACGATTCAAATTAGTTCGATCAAACGGCGTCGGTGGTGTAAAGGCGTAGAGCATTCTCGCCCGGTCAGAGGGAGGTGCGGGTTCGAGTCCCGCCTGGCGCTAGAATTTTTGATCGCAACAAAACATCGTCATGACACTTTACAACCTCGATACCAGCTACATGAGGCTCAAAGAAACTAATTTGAAGAGTAGTAGAAAATTAGACTAGCATGCACTAATATAGCAACCATTGGGTACTCCTTGAGGTGAATAATTTTAGAATTTCAGAGATTATGCAGCGAACTGGGCTCGTGTAGCGCACTGGGAGGAGGAACCGACTGTCGCCTGAACCCGACACCAGATTGCGGGTTCGAATTTCCTTCCCAGGCCAACCAAGCTTTCCATCCCGCCAGTGTCGGTAAATTGGTACCAGACTTGTCTGGGAATTATAAAGCGCTGACTTGTTCTTTATCGGCTGGCCACCGCAAGCCATTGTATGGCTAAACACGCATTTAAATCGTCTCCACGACATCTCGTAGAAGTAGAACGCGTGGCGCATCCCAAAAAGGACTAAGTAACGTCGTCCCTTATCCTTATCCTTATGCAGCGAGCTCTATTAAAAAAGGCTCTATAACCCTCTATAACCTGGAAATGAGTGCTCAAGAAAACGACATGAGGGTGAGGGTTTAGCTACTTTGCAAAAAATAGCATGGAGATTCGTTTGATCTGACGGCACATTGAATCATAATTACCCTCGCGGCTGGCAAGCAAGGCTCGGAATGCTGCATTACGATCTTCTTTCAGATGACGCCCATAAACCCGCTGCACGCGGTCCCTGCTCAAAAAAGGACCTTCGTAGCACTTTTCGTAATGAAGACTGGAATTCACTTCTCAAGCGGACGGGTGGCTGAAATTCTGGAGCTGGCCCCCTTGTCGACCCAGAAGGGCGCCAAATAGAAGATGGCTGAGGATGTGACCCGAATAAGGAGTCTCATTCACCCACGTCGTTCTCTATTAGAAGTGGCTTACCGGCCGGATTAATTCGGCCGTTCTCTATCCTTCATCCTATAAGGAAGAATCCATTGGCTAGTGATGTAAAGAGCACGACTGTAAGGCGATAATACCCATGAGTGAGGTAGTAACTGGAAATTTTGAAAGGTCTCGTTGTCGGAAAACGGTGTAGAGTAACAAAGCAATACAGGAACGTTTGGGAAACTGGCAGCTACGAATAGACAGGCAGCTGTTGTCCGTGCCTGACATGGCACCATAAGGTGGCACCGCTACTGCCCTCAAGGGGCGGCCGGACAGGTGCGGTGAGCACGTCACCACGCCCACACCTCCGCAGGGGGAGGGGCGGGCTTTTAGGACGTTATGCGAAATATTAGCTGAGGAGGTCGCGGATGTAAAGAGAGAGCTTACTGTTGATCTTTCAGGTTGTGAGGGAAGTGTTGTCGGTTACCTTCAGAAGACCATGACACGACCAAGAAAGCACCACTGAATGCCGTCCTGCTGGAAACATTTCATCCAAATCGACGCTCGACACATTTGTTATAGAGATTGCACTGCTTCTACACTTCGATGACTTTTTTTGCTTACCGCCATCAAAGCTGGATCCGCCGGCATCATGTTGACAATAGGGATGTAGCCTTATATTCCCAAGTTTGGTGCCAATTCATCGGCCGCGAAAGCTTAAAAGACTTGATTAGTCTGGTTTGGTTCGGACCTGAACCGAGAACCTCTATTCTTGAGGCACATAACGGCCGACCTCTCCTTCTACTTCGCTATCGCTTTAACACTCTCGGTGTACATAACAGAACAAGGGTAAAGGACGGCGTTATTCAACGTCTTTTAGGATGCGCCACGCACTTCTTCGGAATATCCTGGAGGCAATTTGAATGCATATTCAGCCTACACGATGACTTGCGGTGCCCAGTCGATGGACAAGTCAGTGTTTTATCCTCCTCAGGGCATATTCATACTTCGAGCGACAAGAGCGAATGGAGCGACTGGAGCGAAGGAGGGAGTGCGGAGTACGTGATTATTTACGTACACCACACTACGTCCATCGCCTCAGTCGCTCTTGTCGCTCTAGTCGCTCCAGTCGCTCTTGTCGCTCGAAGTATGAACAGGCCGTCAGTCGAGTTTGACACCAATTTACTGACCCCGAAGGATGGAAGGTTTGGTTGTCCTGGAGGGAAAATGCGTCCTAGAAAGGGAACTTTCCTGCCGCTATCTGCTCCATAAACAAACCGCTCAAAGCGTAGAGTATACTGACCTCGTCATCATTGTATTGTGTAATTATAGTATACTTTATAATTTGCATTCGTTATGTTACACACTGACTGAAGATGTGTTCAACTTTTTTATTAAAATTCATTTTCGGCTTATTCTATGGGGCTAAAGTTTACGGGCACATCCTTGATGTCCACTTAGTTCCCATTCGATCGCTGGCGGCTGCTCATTCGACTTCGGATGTATGGTAGGCTTGGTTATTCTGTGCGAGATTCGTACCAGAAACCTCTATTCATGGTGCACGCAACAGTCTACCCTTCCTCTGACTGAACTACCCTTCCCTCTTGGGATAGATCTCTAAACACTGCTTAGGATAGACTGCAATCCACTACAGTGATCCGCTCGCTGGTGGATCTGAAGCCAGAGCATTGAGTGCCTACCTTGTTCAGCTTCTAATCCTTTTCCAAATTCTACACAAAATTTTGGGAGCGCGCTGTTGTGAATACCAACAAGTCTCACCAGCATCATCCGCTAATGATGCAATGGGTCGACAAAAACCAGCAGTGAGCCGAAGCGGTCGGGTGGACTGGCTTGAGGGCATGAAAAACGTCATACTTTTCGAGCAGGGATTTCGCGAAGAAATTCGAACAATGCGTTGGTGGACATTCTATTACTCCTTACTAGGGAAGGGTTTCGAACTCCCATGGAACTTCAAGTTGTGACCAGTATCATTAAAAAGAGCTCGAAATGCTGATTACGACTATGGGCGTCAAAATTGCAAAATGACACTCCTGAGCGAGTTATGGCCTGTCGAAATCGCGCGGCCTCACCACAGGCTGGCTGTGCGACACACCTGGTGAGAGAGTGGTGATTCATCGAGGCTCCGTAAGAAGGACCCGACAGCTGCGGTGGTGGTGCAGGGGTAGTGCTCACGATCGTCGGGTGCGACGTCGTTGGTTCGGTTCCCGTCACTATAGCGTCTTTTGCAAATCATAATTTAACTTCGAAATGACCTTTTGTTCTGAATAATGACATGTGTCTGATTAAATACCCGGGAAAACTACCACACACGTTTGTAAACATGCTTGAAGGCAAAAAACTTGTAAGTTAGACATAATGCACAATCCAGTTGACTACGGGTTTCGTAATGTATTTTTCGAAGGTCTATCTTCATTGCAATATTTTTCAGGCGTGCTCTTCTTGCAAGCTCTGTCATCTTAGCAGAAAATTGGGAGCATTTTTCAGAGCTACACATTCAAGAAATGGAAATGCGGCTGAAATTTATAGCATTTTCACGTCACCTGGACGTGATGATGCTATAAACTGGACACTTTTAAGAAATAGACACTTTCGAAATGATATTGGACACTTCAGGTTAAAATAGAAACGGTTCATGCAGCCTTGACGCGTTTGAAGACAAACTGACCATCTGCCACATCAAAAGAAGCGCTTTTCCGATTAAACTGGAGACTCTCCAAAAAGGTTAAATTAACTTTTATCCAAGAAAAATTAGTAAGCCCTTTGAAAATTTTCAATTTACCTATCCTAACTATTGAACACTCTGCTTGAAAGTTTATTTAAAAAATTAGAGAAAAATTATTGTCTAAATCCTGTTCTAGAGTGCAAAAAAAGCATTTTTGTGTGTATTTCTCTTTGTGTTTTTTTAAACTTCCGAGGTTGCTTCTCGCATGTCGCACTCGCAAAGTGTTCATACTCGAGCGCCGGCGCTGTTGCTCCAGTCGCTCTTGTCGCCTGTTCATACTTGCCGGCTCTGCGTACGCTACGCACGCCGTGTACGCCAAGCGCGCTGCACGCGCTACACTCTCGTCGCCCGTGCAAAACATGCATATCGATTAAAACGGAGCGCGCGCTGCCAAAACGTGTTCAAACTCGAGCGTCGGCGCTGTCGCTCCAGTCGCTCTTGTCGCTCTAGTCGCTACTGTCGCCTGTTGACACTTCCGCGCGCTGCGTTCTCGTCGCTCTTGTCGCTGCTCTCGCGAAGTATGGACAGGCTATACCATTCGGCGAGTTTCGCCTTCTTCAGAACCTGGAATAGTCGATAACATCGGCACTATTGTACTATCATAACTCCAGAGGTCGAGGAGAGGTCGAAAAAGCTTTTTTTGCCCAAACATCGCCCAAGTGGGTTATCTAGGGTGTTGATCACTAATCTGAGATCCGTCTTCAAAATTACGGTATGTTACGGTAGGTATGGGTGACTAAGGCTGTAGAGGTCATCGTCTCAGATTCCACCCAAACTTTGGCTAGGGGTTACTTGGGATGCTCACCACAAATCTGACATTCATTTTTCGTATCACGCTGGAGTTTGGGCGAAAACGGTGAACATAACCTTAGTCACCCCCTACCATTACTATCGTGCTCCAGCGTAGAACGCAAAACGGATGTCAGGTTCGTGATCAGCATCCCAAATAATCTCCCTAGGCGAAGTTTAGGCGAAATCGGTGATTATGAAATTGGCCGCCTTACAGTTCGTTACTCGTGCCTACCGTAACCTACCATAATCTGCGGAAATTTGAAAAACGTTTGCCAGATTCGTGATCAGCACCCCAAATCACTCCCTGGTCGAAGTTTGGGCGAAAAAAAATTTCGATTTCTTCTCGACCTCATTTCATACTACAGGATACTAGTCTTAACAAAAACAGAGACGTGATACGACTGAATACGGATGAAGAAGAGGTAGTTCCCGTAAGCTACACACTAATAACTAGAGAAGCTTTATGAACAGTGTCGTTGAGTTCACCGACGCACCGGAAAAGACTTTTTAGAAACCTGTTTTACGGTTTCGTCCTAAGAACTAGTACTTTTGAGTCTACATACGCAAACGTTCAGAAAAATCAAACTACAAAAACAGCTAAAGTGCACTTGCACTTGATCTCCACAGACAACCTACAATTTAAGACCGCAACAATTCCCCAAAGACGAACGCTTTTTTTGAATACGTTATGGAGAAGCTGCACTTTGTTGCCATATCACATTGACGCACATATTTCGAATCAACGTCAGGGTTCCCTCCTCTTCTTTAGAAAACAGCTTCCTACATCGTAATTATGCTCCTTGCTGTTTTCGCTTGACCTATTTGAAAAGCGGAAATTACATTTACATAATAGGGGAAACGACGGCGGTTGGGGGATCACCTAATACACTTTGAATGTGTGGGCAGAGTCCTATATCTTAACCAAGTAAAGAAAAACATCTTCGTAGAAGATTAAGATAATGAAGGACGGGTTATGGAGTCGATTTGTAGAATGCGCCGCGCATTCTACTTCCACAGGGAGGCAATCTGAATGTGCATTTGTTCCGATGACCTGCTCACAAAGTCCTTCTAGGGATGCCTACAAGGAGCATGAAAGGGATGCTGAAACTTCGCGTCTCAGGATCAGTTGCTAAATAAGGGCCGGATTCGTCAGCGACTTACAGCAATTTAACAAAGAAAAACGAAGCCGAAATCCCAGATGGCGCGGGTTATCAAGCGACATGATGAAACGTTTCGCCGCGCTATCCAGGGATTTCGGCTGCAATTTCTCGGTTAAATTGTTGTAAGCTGTTGATGAATCCGGCCCCAGATCTCAATTTTAACCTATCAAACTCTCATAAACCTGCTGAAATAACTGATTCATCCCCCCATGTCGCATATGCGAGGCAATGCTCCGTTCTGACCGCGCAATCAACTCCTTGATCCCCCATCGACCGGCCTGGTCTTATCACCGCGGCGGTGCCGGGTCGGGAGCTCGTCACTTAGTCAGTTTGTCTCCTCGTCGCTTCGTGACTCCATCGCTTTCTCATTGTCTGCCTCGTCCCTTGCGACCCCCTCCGGCGGAATCCCCCTTGTGCAGAGATCGGGAAGTTTGAGTGGTCAAACCCTTGGGATCTAGTTCATCGTTAGTTTAGCAATAAATGCGCTACTAGTTCACATCGGGAAAAGGAGCCTAGTCCAAAGTAATTCACCGTCAGCCTCCCTCGCGTGTATCTCATTTTTGCATTTCATCTCGTGTTTCTTTTAGTTATAATAAACATTAGTACATATTTTTGTTAAACCTTGATAGGTATAGCCGTATGTATTTGAAATGTTCAGTATCGAGACCGCCGTGCTATTTTGTTAAGTCCACCGAATGCAACACCCCCCCCCCCTCAACCAGGCAAGCATGAAGTTCTAGACAGGATCAAATAGATCATGAACCACGTAAACAACAAGCGACACATTTCCCCAAAAAGAGGAAAGAATCCAGACGTTGATTTGAAGATTAGGTGGAGCTTAACATTGTCTGAATGTAGTCCTACTGTCATCGCTTGATGCTGCACGAGGAATGTACTTAGGCGACCTTATTGGTTGTCTTTTTCCAATTGCAAAGAACCGCATACCAACTGTTATGTATATACTTAGTGCTATACTTCTGGAAAGTGTCATGGTTGTAGCTGCTCTTATTACAAAGTAAGGCGCTCTCACGTAAAGCTACCGAAAATTCTTCTCTGGCCCGTGGTGGGTGGAGCGCTCCCATTCCGACGTGACTAAATTTCGGAAGATTGGTTGCTGAACATACTGAATGATGGTTTTATGTACAACAGTTCAGAGGCTTCTCAAGAGTGGACAATAGATGAACGGATCTAAACTACAATGGAAGAACGCTATTAATTTTCTGATCATGCACGATGCAGCAACCAGCTGGAACAAATGCCATATTCAGCCGTGTGCGTAATCTATTACTAAGCAATATGTAGTTTCTAGAAAACTACAAGGAAAGTTCTACATGCCCACAAGTGAGGCGAAGACTCAGCTATGAGGAGAAGAAAGTAGAGAGAAACATTTGTAAGAGCAGTTGGAGCGCGTCGTTCGAAATGGGTATTCAGCCTCTGCCTCATTTGATGAAAAATTTCTCAAAGTTGAGCGATCCCAGAAAGGTCAAAATAATAGTGCATTCAATACTACCTTTGCGGGAACCTGATGATATAAAAACAACGGCCACGCATGGCAAGTTTTTGTCATACACGATTTTCCAAAATGTCTCCCCGCACTCCATAGGTTTTTGTGTAAAAAGATGAAAATCAGTAAAAATGTTCGTTTGATGGGAACAAAAACAGAATACCATGTATTGGAAACTCAATGGGGCTGTTTAAAGGCAAAATGCACATTCTGGTAAAGCGGCTCTTCTAACAGCAAAAGAAAAGGACGTGGTAGCGGTTCTCAGTCCATCCACCAAACATTGCACCTGCAAAAGACTAGCTGTGAAATTTCTGAATCTTTAGATTTTCGATCTTTGTTTATTACCCGTCTTAAAGAAAATGTCCTGCTCTATAAAGCCTGGAACAACTATTGTTCAATATCTTCTTTGGAACGAATAAGAAACAAAATTCCGTACGAGGTGCTGCGACGCGAGCTGCAAAGCAACCCACACGATCTGAAGGCTCTTATTAATCCAGGGGTGGTCCCTTATGAGTAATGCCGCTCCACCATAATCTGCGAACCATGGGCAAACATTGCTTAAAAGCGTACCAAATTTGGTGCATCCTTAGCCTTTTTATACAATTAGGTTTTTGTTGCAGGATTTATGGGCCACCCTGTAAACGTCCAGCTCTCTGGAAACCTGTGGAATATAAGGACGAACCCTTTTTCTCCCCCTCGTTCCGTTTCGTAACCGTATTTTTTCGCATTATTTCTGTTCCGTAGAGTTTTCTTCCTGTTTTCTACACCTTTTCAACCCCATTTATGAAAAATATATCACAAGAAAAAGCTGTAGAAGAACTGAATGGCTGGGATGAGGATAAAAAATAAGGATAAAGGACGGCGTTATTCATTCCTCTTTCGGATGCGCCACGCATTCTACTTCTACGGGATGTCGAGGAGGCGCGTTGAATGCGTATTTGGCCATACAATGACTTGCGGTGGCCAGCTGGTGCACAATTCAGTGCTTTATCCTTCCTAGACACGTCTGGTACCAATTCACCGACCCCAAAGAGATAGAAGGCTTGGTTGGCCTGGGCGGCCGAACCAGGAACCGGGTATCGCGTGCAGGCGACAGCCGGCGCCTACTCCGACTGCGCTCCACGCGCCCGGCTGGGATTAATGAAGACTAATTCATAGCAAACAAACGCGAGAAACGGCCTGATAAAACCAAAAAGCGAAATGAAGGCAGAGAAAATGAAAAACAAATGAATTGGTCGAGGACCAAGAAAACGCCAGCAATTCTTCAAATATGAAAACTTTATCGACTGCCTCTATCCATTGATTCAAGTAAGTAGAGGGTTTTCTTGGCAACGCAACAATATTGCGAAAGCTCTAAAAAAAAATTAGTAAATTTCGTCCAAAATGCGTTTACATGAAAATTGAAATTTTAAAAAAGGTGCGTAAAATGTCGTCAATGTAATTTAGCCAGAATCTTCGTCGTTAAATTTCGTTTTAAAAAAAATTGACTAACGGATACGCTAGCATTCATCACGTCCTCTATATTGTTGTTTATTTATTTCTCTATGGATTTACTGCGCAGAATTGTAAGTCCACGTGTAGCGCAGTTGGAGGAGGTACCGACTGTCAAGTGCACCCGATACCGGGTTCCTAGTTCAGTTTTCCCGCCCAGGCCAACCCATCCTTCCACCCGGGGTCGGTGAATTGCGACCAAACTTGTATGGGAAGTACAAAGCGCTGAATTGTCGATCGGCCGGCCGCCGCAAGTCATTGTATGGCCAAATACGCGTTCAAATCATCTCACCGATATCCCATAGAAGTAAAATGCGTGGCGCATCCGAAAACGGACTGAATGACTCGCCGTCCTTCATCCTAATCCTTATTTTAAACCCAACCAAGCCGATAGCAGATTGAGACTCACAATAGTCATTTGACAGAACGGTGTCAGGTAAACTGCAATTAAAATAGCAGTAGCCGGAATTTATAGAATAAAGCCTCAGACGGAGTACAAACGCCACCTTCATCACAAATGGTTTGGAAAAAGTCGCACATTTCGTTTCATAATTCTCAAATTTTTCAAAAATATTGAATGATGCTAGGAGAACGTCGCTCCGTAGGAGCAACTGGGCACGCCTGGAGAACCCTAGGTCTAGTCTTTGGGCTGTTTGGCATGCTGAACGCAGGAGTTGCGGCAGGACAAAATAAGACTCCTCTTCAGATTGATCGGAAGTTAGTATATATGTAGGAAAAACTACATCACCAAAACTTTTTCAAAAAACCCAACCGTTCTTTGAGATTAAGTTCAAGGAGCTCGCAGAGATTTCCGTATGTAGGCAGTGTCATTGCAAATGCAGAGCTTCGTTGCAGCCGCCGTGTCCTTATGCCAGGTAGTTATCGTGAAACAGGAGTTGATGTGCGGAAAAACCACAGTGTCCTATTTTCGATGCGTCGGACGGGTGCCTGTGACAACCTCATGAATTTTCCAGCAAGTCGGTCCGTGCAAGAAGGGTGTGCTGCGCATGAAATCCGAACACAATGGTGATATAATTCATTGTAAACACTAGTGGAAGCTAATTCTGCTCCGAAACTACCGTCCACCAGTAGGCTGTAGGATCGCGTTACTCAAAACCTTGAGAATATCTCAGTTGTGTAACCTGCAAGCTGCTGCTTCAGAAGCTCCTCCACTCGGACATGAATCACTCAGTTGAGAGGTTGAAATGGCCTGAATGTTTTTGGCTTCAGTCCATAACACCCCTACGCTGTCACCAATATCCATAGACAACTTATATAGCAGATCGCCTCCGCTTCCGCGTTTTTTGTGCCTAGGAAGTCCCCGCTTCTGCTTGAGCTTTTTATTCTACGACGGAAATGGCCGTTTGGATACCATTACTTAGAGGAGAATGCGTGCAAATAACGCCATATAACAACGCGCTAAGAGCCGTCGACCGGCGCATTGTCAGAAATTAGCAGGAGATGCCCAGACATCGTTCGACGCCCGTCGGGATTCAGAAGATGTGTCATCGACATCAGAATGACTTCACAACAGATAGAACCTTTCCATAGGCAATCAATGTTTGTCAGTATTTACGATTTTTTGACCGGTGATGTCGGCTTTCTCACAAGTGGGAGTCACGCGAATATAATGACCAATGGTTGGGCTTCATAGCAGATGAAAAGCTGCGGTTGAGAGAGCCATACCGATCGCTACTATCGACTTTTGACCGGTTATACTGGTTCTCGTACTTATTCGATCGGTAAGAGTGCAATCACACTGCGGTAGTTGGATGTTGTCTCAAAAATTCTTTAGATGAAAACAGATGGCCATGTCTTGCGATGACGTTGTTCGGCAATTAATCTTAAAGTGACGTCCACCAGATGGAAACAATGGACGCAGCCGGAAGCATGTCTGCAATAAGTCACTTATTCTGATCATATGACGAACTTCCGGTAACAGGGAGATGAACTATGGTGAGAAGACCAAGATCACTTTGAAGATATCGTAGGCTATCTAATCGTGTCTGAGAGCAACAATGCACAACATTAAATAGATCCAAAATTTTAATCCTTAATCAACCACCTCATCTTTTGCGCCTGTTAGAAAATAGATTTATTTTTATTTATTTTTTATTTGCGCACTCCTATGAATGCCCCAACATATCACACAAAGCGCGTTAAGATGCCAATACAATGATGAAAAAAAGAAGAGGAAAAACAGCAAAGAACAGATCCACCAAGATGAAAACCCGGCCAGTCACAGTAAAATAGAGAAAATCAACGTAGTTACCCGTGCTAGTTGGCCGTGGTACCCCCAACCTTCAGTGGTCATAGGTCATTGCTGGAACTTCGGAATGCAGGTATGCCAACCACTGTCGCGAAGCCAGCAAAGAGGATCACACTATATAATAACGCGCTAAGCGATGAGTTATACCATCGATCGACGATGAGCCATAAAATAGCAGGGAAAATAGGGGGAAAATCGGGGAGGGGGGGGGGAAATTAGGGGCGCGAAAACAGCGGAAAGTTAACGGACGTTTTCTACCTGCCTGAGAACTTCAGCCCAGGGACAATCGAGGTCGCTGAACACGAATCTGAAGTCGTTTTTAAAGTATTGACAGCCATCAATCAATATTTATCGAATTATCGATTTTGGTGGATGTCGTTCAGGCGATCCGAAATGTTAGCCCTGGAGGTAGTCGAGGTCGCTGAACAAAAATTGTTTTTGAAGTGTTAATCTCCATCAATCGATATTGATTAAATAATCGACTTTTTGTGTCGTTAAACCGGTACGAAACTTCTGCCCTGAGAGTTTACGTTTACGCAAATCAAGGGATGCGAAAATAGCGGGAAATACGTAGACGTTTTCGGGGGTTTAGAAAACGTGCTAAGGGCGATCATTGAGAGGGACCAGTAGCAGTTAAGAGGAGTTGTTACGGTAAAGTGTCACAGATAGTTCAGGCAATAAATATCGATAGATATTATCGATTTTCTCTCAGATTTAACCGATCAGAATGGGAGTTAAGTGATTATGGTCGTCGACGGAAGGCCTTAAGAGCAGGTAAGAAGTTGCGATCGGGAGGCCAATATCGGTCGATTTCATCGATTTCCTCACCGATGATTTCGGTTTGGGAGATACGCGGATATAGTGGCCGACGGAGGTGCTTCACAATAGTTGGAAAGTTTCGGTCGAAAGACAAATATCAAATATAAAGGCAAATAACATTATGATGCCTTCTTGTCCCACCTAATAGGGGTAGGACCCAGTGGAGCACTTTGACACGCAGCAAGGACGACTGGAGACGCAGCTGGCGCCCACTCGAGTAATTCATGGTCAACGGGACGAGAGGAGATACAGGTGAAGTATTTCGAAAGAGTATTTCAGCACATGATTTTTATCCAATCCATTTACCACCATTTCGTGCAGTAGATCAAACACGGCGCCCATGTTGAAAAAAGTGATCCGAAAACGCGTACAAGCCAAACAGCGGAATGTTTTGAGGAACGCATTCAATCCACCAAATTGGAGTGCACGCGGCATAATAGGAAGAATCGAATTAGAGCTACGACCGTTCTCAATTCCGTGTAGACCGAAGAACAACAGCCAGAATAGACCTTCATCGCTGAAGTACTTGACCCTAGATCATCAGGGCCGCTTCAGTTCCTCAAGAGAATAGCAAACATCTGAATCTAGACCAATCGGCAAACAGAAGCTGGGATGCGCCACGCATTCAACGGCACCCAAGTAGGTGAATGGATCATACCTGTGATACAGATATAGATCATTTCCACGTCGAATTGGACACTTTTCAAATCAAATTGCACATTTCTCACGTCGACTTCAAAACTTTTCAAATCAATTCGCACATTTTTCACGTCGAATTGGACATTCTAAGCTAGCTTAAGACTTTTGAAATCATAGTGTACTCTTATAAATCAAAATGATCTTCAGGCAACTTAAACTACAGACTCCATAAAATGGTTAGAATAATTTTTTTTTGTTTAAGGAAAACTTGGTATAACTTTCTTTCAAATTTTTTTTGTGCCCCAATAAGGATAATATTTTTGTTTTCGGATAAAAAATAATAAAATAAACCTTTTCTTAAAGCACAGCAAAAAGACAAACATATAAGGCGTATTTAAATACCAGATCGCGCCATGCACTCAAAAAGTTCGCCACAACTTTTATTTGATTGGCAATGTAAATGCCACTTACATGAACCATCAAAGTGAGGATACGTGTGTCCTTTATAGTTGTTTTGTTATATCTTTACCAGACGTAAAACTCCATGTAAACAGGAATTTCGCTATCAATCCAATAAAAAATCGCGACGTCTTGCGGCCATGGTGCAATCTCTTTTTTGGCACTTGAAAATGGCCGCCTTCCAGCTCATCAAAACAGACTTTAAATAATTATTTTCCTTAAAAAATAAGATTTTTATAAAATTTCAAACAATTTGATCACCTATTTGGTTGGCGAATTAAAACTGCAAAGATTAGAAAATTTATTCATTTATTTATTTATTTACAAGAGTACACAATCGTGCATAATATGTATAAAAAATCACCAAACGAAAAAAGCAAATACAATGTACATATACCTCAAGAAAATAGCACATATCTGACAACTAGATCAATTAGCAAAGAGAACCTGGCTAGGTGAAAAAGTAAATAATGGACAACGGCTAAGCCACCAGTAAGTTATGGTTTCAGGTGTAATTTCTGAAATTTTTTAAAAGCTTCGTTATTCCCAGGAAGATTCTCTCTTTTGCGAAGCTTCTCATATGAAGGGAAGCTAGCCGCTTTCCAGGCCAGACACACGTTCATATCACGAATGCCTGGCGGTTTTCAAAGTGGGATCGATCATCACCCTCCTTCATCCTTAAACACTAGCAGCAGTAAAATGCAAAGAATTCTAAGGCAACCAGACGAAGGCAGGAGCAAAGTCGTTGATTCCACGCGTCAAAGTTTACTAGGACAACGCTAGACTAGGTAGGTGGCAAGACTCACACAGTCGACTTCACTTTTCCTCGCACTCGTGAGATCTGCCAGATATTAGAAACCACCAGTTGTTAAGGAAATGAAGAGAAAAATATTGATGTAAGTGCAGAGTGAGGATAACTTAGACTGAATTTAGGTTCCGTCGCATACCTTATGAAGAAGGTAGCCTAATGGCGCACCTTGTTGTCCCCACGAGTTTAGAGCACGTACGACGGAAGAGCATGTCTTGGAGACGTGGAGCTCATCGGCTGATTGTGGGAGTAAACAGGGGAAAACTGTGGCAGCACAGTTACTGTTCGAGATGTCCATCTCGCAGCCAGAAGCCTATGGCTTATAGAGTTATGCGAGGAGGTAGGAGAATGAAGTAAGAGACCATGAGCCATGCTCTTGTTAGAGACGTCGATGATGTGAGGGCTACAACAAGTCGCAAGAATTTATTTATTTATTTATTTGCACTGAAATAGTGCGCTACAAACAGTATTAAAGCAAAATGGACACGATGTAGCAATAACGAAAATCACTGCATAGAAAAAAAAACTCAACACATTAACTTAGTGCTTCATGTATACATGAGAAACGAGAGAATCGATGAGAGACAGCCTTCATTCAGGAGTAAAAGGAATAGATAAAGCTGAATGTTGTGGGAATGGATCTGGGGAATAGGGATTTTGATGAAGACGAGCAGTGGCCCGCCAACACTGCAAGTCGCTAGGCAGAACGGCTCCGGATACCAGCTTAGTAGGTCCGCCGCCTTCATCAGTACCCACGTGTCGGTTGAGGCAGCAAGGTGAAAATTAAATACTTTATAAGATAGAAAAGAACAACAACAGAAATTATGATAAGAAACGCTGAGCAATGTAGGGCTCAAAAAGAAGCTATGAACAGAAAACAATGAGATGGGAAGCTGATATTATCCTTGCAAAACTTCTAAAATTTGGAAGGAACACAACGTAAACTATTCTGTAGGGATAAGGTGTAGAAACACGATAGCATTTGAAAAACAGGAACGGTTTCGAAATTATGAAAAGGCGTGAAAGAATAACAAAAACAAATTTCGTCTCTAGGTTATGTCAACAATGTGTAAAGCTGGAAGCAAATCTATTTTCTTCAAACTTTTTCGAAAAGCACTAACATTTGGAGCTTCAAGCAGACTTGGGGGCAGCATTTGCAACCACCGAGCACCCCGACAGAAAATGGAGTTGAAGACTTTCTCATGATTTCTCTTCTTTACCTTAGGATGTCGAAAACGGTAGGCATTGTGATGCCCCAGAGTTGGCAAAAACACCCAGTATTTGCTAGCTCTAAGCCTTGATTCACCTTTTAGTAGTTTATAACAAAATACTAAGTCATTGAATATGCGTCTATAGAAAAGACTTTTAAGGTTAAAAAGCGTGAGTCTTTCCTTATAGCTAGGAACCGTTCCAGCATCAGAGGGATCACGTCTGCATCTGTGATACAAAATTTTTGTGAAGGTTTTCTGCACCTTTTCGAGTTTGGATTGGGACTTCTTTGTAAATGGGCTCCAAAGCTGGCTGGAATACTCCAATACTGAAACTACATATGTCTTGTATAAATTAACCAGAATTGTGCTATCAGTGCACTTAACATTCCTACAAATCAAAAACAGTGTGGAAAAAGCTTTCCGTACAATGGCGTTTATGTGATTTTCAAAATGTAGCCTACTATCCATCAGAATTCCTAAATCGCGGACCTCAGGTACAGAGCTTAGGGCTCAGTTGTTGAACTTGTATTCCACGTTATCCGAAGAAAGAATCTCGTAAGAATGTTACTCTCAACAGCTTACAGCGCGAAAAATGCCCAAAAACGCCTGAAGTTTGTGTAGACAACATCTCCCCCAAATCTCAATCAGTCAGTTGAAATGCAAAAATTCCGCAACGTAGAAGAACCGAACCTACGATTTCCGTCGAATGAAGCAATGCTACTATCCACTGCTCCTCGACGCGCTTCCCTCAGAGGCACGGCGGGCGTACAAGAGACTTCCAGCGCTCGTGAGAAGTTGATTCCACAGTAACTTCAAGGACCCACTACTTCTTGGTTTTAACGACTCGGCAAAAAAAGAAACACATTTTAGGGGATTCTTCCTATATGACTTGCTCTCTCCGTTCAGTCATACGCTTCAGACCCTTGCCATGTCAGACGGGATGCTTTTCTGCGAATCGCTGGATGACGGGACTGTAGCAACAGCGCTGGTCTCTTACTACCTAGCACCAGATCGTACCTGACGTCATTAGCAAAAAACGCCCATAACGGGAGTGTGCCGAACTCTTGCACGATTACGCGCTGCAGTTGCGTTTTTGAGAAATTTTATCGAATTCATTTGTCGAAGAATTTCGAGCGTATCGACGAGCGAATTTCCTCATCAATATATTCGAATGACCAAAAACTGAATATCTTCCCTTCATTTTTCATTTATTCAAATATTAGAATAGCCGGAATAGCCTGCTCAGATCAGGTTTGTTTGAAGATTTGAAGTTTAATCGATAAACGCATAAAATTATTCGATTTTCGAATAAAGTTGGGGCACAGGACTTTCCAATAGCATTCAGATATGGCCTTTTTTCGATGTTCGAATTCAAATATTCGACTTCTTAGGGCCATCGATATTCGAAAACCTAGAAGTACTCGAATATTCGACCATTCTAACAATTAAAGGATGAACGACAAAGGACGACGCCACTCGATCCCTTTCGGGATGCGCCACGCACTCCACTTCGGGATGTCGTGGACGCGATTTGGATGTGTAATTGGACATGCGGTGGCCAGTCGATGAACAAGTTAGCGCTTTATCCTTCCCAGACAAGTCCGGTACTATCATCGTCTGCGATGATGCTCAAGTCCTGGAACGTCAAGTCAAGAGGCGTGACGTTGCCATACAGCGGGCTCACATCAGTTCTCGCTCCACCTGTATATCGACTAGTTGGTCTCGCAATAAACTCTTGTCTCATCCCTTGCACTCACTCTCACATCCAGTGAACCACCGCATTATTAGTCCTATGTCGTGTCGTCCTTGACAGGTAGCAATTCAAGAACCCCGGAGCGATGGAAGGCTTGATTGGCCTGGACGGGAACTCTGAACCAGGAACCTGGCATCGTGTGCACGCGACAGTCGGCCCCTCCTCCGACTGCGCTACATGCGCCCTATTCGAAAAAATCACTTGAATATACGGATCCATCCTAGTCCGGGTGAGGGGGGGGGGACACGTAAGTAAAAAGTATGTTTATAAGACGTTAATTTTCTTTTCAGTCTGCCTTCCCTGCCATAGAAGCTGCGCCATGCTTTTCGTCGTCGCTTCCTCACATTTTTGGAAACAAGACTGATATTCCGTGTCTCATTCCGTGTGCTATAGACCAGGTAGGGATGAATTTGTCGCTAGATGAAGTTGTGAGGTTGGATAGATTTCAAATAGTAGATTCTAGCGACTCTGTACATGAATTCGGATCTATCCTAGTCCAGGGGCACATAACTAAAAAGTATTATATGTAACAAATACACTTGAGACTTATCGAGCGGCCTCCACAGAACAACATGGGACCTAAACAAGATAGAAAAGTTACAAGGAAAAAGCGAAAAAATTGCATTTGTTGCAGTTGTAAGCCGGCAAAGTTGTGTGCCCTCCTCACCATGTTAGATCCTGGTTATAACATGTCAGGCGGCAGTCAGCACGCGGCATGCGGGTTCATGGGCCCTCCTTACCCTGTTAGATCCTGGCTATAACATATCAGGCGGCGGTCAGCACGCGGCGTGCCTCTATTCCGTCGCTCTTTGCCCGCTGAGACGCTTGTAAACCGCGGCGATGTTTTTTGTTTGTTCGTTCGCTTTTGGATTTTTTTTAGGTTCCAACTCGTTCTCTAGAAGCCGCTCGGTATGTCTGTCTCAATTCATTTTGTTACCTACTTTTTAGTTATGTGCCCCCCCCCCCCGGACTAGGATAGATCCGAATATAGTTGTTCGAACACAACTATGCAACGCGCGTTCCTTTGTCGTGAAATTGAGCCGCAGGAAACTACAAGGACTAGGCTAGCATCCTTCTACCCCACCATCGCTCTCTCCGGACATCGCTCCTTCTCTCATTCTTTAGACAGCTGAAACAGCATCCCGGAGGAAGAGAGGATAGTTATATGGTACCTTTTGAATTTTGGAACACTTTAGGACCTGCTCTGGCTACAGTATCCTCCACGGGGTATTCCACTCCCGTTCCTTTTTGGCCAAAAGACTGTAGAACCTGCAACGTCCCTGAAAACCTCGCCGAGAAATCATTCAATCACGTATCTTCCTATCGGAAGTTTAGTAGCATTTATTAACGTACACAGAGAAGAAAGCTGTGGAATCTCAACAATTTAAGAAGCGTAGAACATCATAAATACACACTACAAACCAATGTATAACAATAGGAAACAATAACCATCCCAATATTCCCCCTTAACAACACTTATGCCTAGGCTCACAATCACCGAAAATGAGGAGGAGCCAGAGAGAAGAGCAGTCTGCGACAATTCACTACCACTTAGAACAAAGATGACAGATCACAGATTAACAGACAAACAGGAAATTTTAGGATTCGTAGAACTCAAAGGACTTCGCAGATCTCTTGGAGAACAGAAAAACAGGTGAACGGAAGCGGAGGATTACCCCATCGGGAAAACAAGCAAGAATATTCCCTCCAAACGGAACAACAACTAAGAGGGTAGGCCAAGCTATACTGTCAGACAGGGATTCCAATGGTGCCACTTCCTTTTCCAGAGGATAACATGTGGCGCCATTATCCAGCTAGGACGGCTACAGGTACCCTTTGATTTGGAAGATTACAATCGGAAGGAAATCCAAATTTACTACAGTAAACTTCGCCTAAGCTTCACCCTCCACAGCACTGGTAAGTATCCCAGCGATCGTTCGCCGATAAGCAGGTACATGGAAAGGACCCAGCGGGAAAGCCCATTCTGTAGAACAGCTGGTTCCCAAAGATGCTGTTCACCTTTCCAGCATACCAATCGCCCATAGAACAACCACAAGATCCACCAACAGGCAGCCAGCCACCTTCATCTCCTTCCGTATCAGAAAGAGACCACATCTCAAAAGGAACCCATAGTAGTGAACAGACTCTAAGGCCCCGTTTATACTTCGACGCCGAGCGGCGCGACGCCACGTATGGCCTTTGTTATACCACCGCTCACCCAGAGCGACGCCCAGTGATATACTCCCATATCGATCGGGCGGCGCGATGGAATCGATACGGCCCATTTATACTTCGTCGCCGCGCGACATGACGCCACGTATTGTGGCCACATTGATTGAGCGACGCGATTAATCAATCTAGCTACTATACATGGGGTCGCGCAGAACTGTCGCAGCAGTGTGAAGAAACCTATGCGGGAGCATATCATTAGGCGCCGCTCGGGGTGAGCGGTGGCATAAAAAGGCCTGTAGTGGCCATATTGGTTTGGCGAGCGATCGATCAATTTGGCCACATTACATGCCGTCGCTTCGCTGGGCGTCGGAAGTATAAACGGGGCCAAACCCCAACGTTTCCTATCAATATTTGTATTTCAGAGGACGAATCTTCGTGAATTCGCTCAACGTCTCGTCGGTGACCAGCTTCCGCCGTTCCTGCATCTCCAGAATCACCCTGCTGACCTCGTCGATCGCCAACTTCTTCAGTTCACCGGTCAGCATCTCTCCAGATGTGTATTGCTGAAAGTGGTCTCTTTTGGAGAGTTCAGCTTCTAGCTGTAGCAACAGCTTAGCTTAGAATAAAGATGCCAAGCTACTGAGAACTACGTTTCCAGGCCGTCCTGTAGACAAATCTTAACTACTTTCTGGGGCCGGATTCATCGACTTACAGAGATTTAACGGAGAAATTACACTCGAAATTTCTGAAAAACGCGAATTAACGCGGCTTATCAATAGGCGATATGGTGAAATGCTGGCGTTACCAGGAATTTCGGCTGTAATTTCTCCGTTAAATGTCTGTAAGTCGTTGATGAATCTGGTCCCTGGTGGAGCCATCATTATAAAAAGCGCTTCCATTCTACTCTAGCTATCCTTAACTACAGCACCGTTGTTAAACATTCAACCAATTTACGTCAGACGCATGGTGCTACGCAAAAAGCCGTTTTTTCACTTCACATCATAATAACTTTTTTCAAAGTAAATGCATCCTCAAAAAAATTGCAGAGACTAATGTCCAAATTGGACGTTCTTGAAACCTGAGCAATTTGTAGCTATGTTTTACTCTTCTCTGCCTGCCAGGTTTGGTATAAATTCCTTTATCGCGACCGACGTTTCGAGGAACTCGTCTCTTTCAAGACCTGAAAGAAGCTCGAAATGTTTGCTTCTGCAGAGTCATCCATTGGGTCAGAAACGTTGAGTCTACCCTTACCCGAACAACATGCTCTTAGGAGTGTTAAAAAGAGAGACCACACCTGCACCAAGTAACTCACCGATACCCCACCAGCGCCAAGAAACCGGCTCTCAACTGGTCGCCATGGAGCAAGTGAGACATACTCGTCTGGTTAAGTATACTGTCCCGAGTACTGTGGCGTTGAGAATGTACGCCAAGCAGCATGCGACATCTCACAGCTCGCACAAGGGATATAAAACAAGAATTCACTGGTGATGGAGATGCAGTCGTTCCTGTTCTTCATGGATGGATTACGTCTGTGAATTCAGAAGGCCACAAGAGCCTTTCTAGTTCCTACTCCGTTTTCATGATACAACACTGTGCATTTCACATCAAAATCGTCACCGAAGTGGGTTCCCCTTAGGTGCTTTCCAAGGGGGTTCGGGATTTCTCCGCATGGAAGGACAGGAGACTGCGCGCGCAAAAAGGCGTCATTTACCAGATTTAGTGTTTAACCTGCGGTGAATTGTATATTGGAGAAACTGGGAGGCTGCCGGGCATCCGCGTTAAGGAACATCTTCCTGGAAAGAGAAAGCAAAGCTTATTAACACCCCTTGGAAAGCATCGGCGGGAAACCCACTTCGGTGGCGATTTTAATATGAAATGCACAGTGTTGCATCATGAGAACGAAATAGGGACCAGAAATGCTCCTCAAGCCTTCTGGATTCACAGACGTAATCCATCCATGAAGGACAGAAACGACTGCATCTCCGTCACCAGTGAATTCTTGCCTTTTTCCCTTTGTGTGAGCTGTGAGATGTCGCATACTGCTTCGCGTACATTCTCGACCGTTCCGTACTCGAAGCAGTATGTCTCACTTTCTCCATGGCGGCCAGTTGAGCCGGTTTCTTGGCGCTGGTGGGATATCGGTGAATTACTTGGTGCAGATGTGGTCTCTCTTCTTAGCACTCTTAAGAGCATGTTGTTCGGGTAAGGATAAACGCGACGTTTCTGACCCAGTGGACTCTGCAGAACCAAATGTTTCTAGTTTCTTTCAGACCTTGAGAAGGACGAGTTTGTTGAAACATGTTCGCAATAAAGAAATTCATACCAAACCTGGCAGGCAAAGAAGAGTGAAACATTTCAGAGACTTTTAGCACCATCCATCCTATCATTTGGCATGCGACAGTCATTCAAAGATAGATGGAAGCCTGAAAACTCAGAAAAGTTAAGCATGCCCTTCATTGCTTTTACATGACCCGCATTCGCCGCTGAGAGTCCTTTTCTAAAAGGGTGCTAATAAGCTATCTTGGCAAGAGGAAGCTTAATAACACTAAGAAAACAAGACAAAATTGGGTTTACAAACTAAGTTTTGACTGAAGAAGTCCAATTCCGCCAGTGGGCACAATTAAGCGAGACTCAGCGGTGGATGCGGGTCAGGTTAAAACAATGAAGATTACGCTTAACCTGTCTAATGGTTTTCAGGCTTCCATCTCCTTTTGAATGACAAAAACCATGCCAAATGACTGGATAGATGGTTCAAAAATGCGTTTTTGCTGTTGACATCTCTTATAGTATCCTTCACGAATTGTTTGTTTCGCGTGAATTTCACCTATAAATAGATAGATAAACAAATATTTGACAGATCTGTTAAAAGGTGGAGGACGTCTGGATTGAGCTGTTCTCTAAAATCATTCAGTTTCAGCTTTTACACTTTCTGAACGACCTACACTGTTACACAATTGTAACAATAACTTTAAAACTCTTCACCATGTGAAAGTGACAAAGATTACCTGTCGAATTTCCTCTAGTCGCTCATCGCTATCCATGAAAAAACGCAGAAACTGATAGCTGGTATCCACGTCGCAGTTTCCTCCTAACGCTCGGTGCTCTTCTATGGATGCCTGGCCACCGGAGAAGGCATACTTGTTTATCTGAAATAATCAATTTACAGTGAAAGGGTGCCAGCTGTATGCTGCTGAGCTGAGGATGCAGAGATGAAAATGTGGACCCGTCGTGACTGGACGCGAAATGTCAGGACAGTAATGAAGATATCCCCGAACACGGCTGAAGATGAGGAAGCAGCGTCTAAGGTGGTACGGCCATATCTTCCAGAATACCAGAGAATTATATCACAACGCTGGTCCAGAGTTCGAAGCAGTCGGAAACTTATCAGCCCCGAAGAAAAGCCGAAAAGACGTCATCGACGCCGAATTTGGTGCTATGATGCACCAAAGAAGTGGAAGAGGAGGAACAAGAGCAATATGGAAGAAGAGGAAGAGAACGAAGGAGGAGAGAAAGGGAAGGAAGAAGAGGTTCAGGAGGGAGGATAAAAATAAAAAATAGGAAGACGAAGAGGGAGAGGAAGAGAAGAAAGAGGGAGAGAAAGGGGAGAAAGATGAAAGAAGGAAGAAAAGGTTCAGGAGGGAGAATAAAAGGAAAAGTAGGAAGATGAAGAGGAAGAGAATGAGGAAGAGAAATAGGAAGAAGAACAAACAAAGGAAAAAGTGGCGGAAAATGAGAAAGAAAATAAAAAGGAAAAGAGAAACAGGAAGAGTAAGAGGAAGAAGAAGAGGTAAAGGAGGAGGGGAGGAAGAAGAGGAACAAGAACAAGAACAGGAAGAGAGACAGCGGGAAAAAGAGAAGGAATAGTAAGAAGAAGAAGAAGAAAGAAAGAGTAAGAGGGAGAAGGAGGTGGAGCGTAAGAGCAAGAAGAAAGAAGAAGAAGAGGAACAACAAAAAGAGGAAGAACGAAAGAAGAAAGAAGAGGATGTGAAAGAGTAAGTGGAGCACTTAAGGTGAAGGGAAACGAGAAAAAAGAAGAGAAAGATAAGTAAGAAGAGGAAGGAGGGGAAGAGAAAGCGGGGAAAAGACATAGGAAGAGGGAGAAACAAAAGAGAAAGTAGTGAAAGATGAGGATGAATAGAAAGAGAAAAAGAGAAACAAGAAGAGCAAGAAGAAGAGAAGGCGGAGGAAGGGAAGGTAGAAAACAGGAAGCGAGAAAGAAGGAGGAAAAGGAGGAGGAAGAGGAAGAATTAGGAATACAGAGCAAGAGGGAAAGGATGAAGAGTAAGAACAAGAAGAAAAATGGAGAAGAGGAACAAGATAAAGGGGATGAATAAGAGGAAGAAAGAAAGAATAAGGAAGAGAAGCACAAATAAAAAGAAAATAACAAGGAAAGGAGGAGGAAAAGGAGAAAGAAGAAGAAAAAGCAAGTAAGAAGAGGAAGAGGAGATTAAACTACATTAGTGCAACCGCTTAAAAACAATAACATTTTGAGTCAAAAAAAAAAGAATCAATGTCGACGTTAATTTGAAAAGTCGAGTTCGTCAACTATATGAAAACCCGCGCGCCAAGCAGGACCAAAACTATTAACAGGACTGTCCTAACCACACACATAGAGACTCCTTGAATACTGCTCTAAGCGAATGATGAGGGACTTTTGACGAAGAACCTGATCTAGACAACACCGCGGAAGGCTACCTCTCTACGCGTCCCAACAAAAGTGAAAATCTCGCCTTATTTTTAATTTGCTTCGCCGTATCGCTCAGATAGATACATGAAGTCGTGTCGCTGGCCGCCATTTTCGTCTGCGCACCCTGAAAATTGGAGTAATGCTTCAGGTTCATGGCCAAGGTCTATATCCTCGAATACGAACCTGTAGTGCAGGAAGGAACGTCGAGTATATCAGTGCCGGTTTCGGGAACTTTAACCTCGGCGCCACATCTCGAGTCATTCGGAAGTACGGATCCTAAACGACAGTAGGCAGTGGGTATCAATTACTATATTTAGGGTTTAATTACCCAAGTTTGAGGTACTATGGGACAGCAATCCCACGCAAATGCTTGCGTGTGTCTACGTTACTGGCTTGAGAACAGCCTTAACAATGTTAATGCTCTTCCGATGGTACAAGGCTGCTTGAAGCTCTTCCCAAATACTGGAACTGAGCTTTGTATCGGCTTAGTTTCAACGTTATCGCCTTCCTCAGAGCCTCTTCAGTAGAAAACAGGAACAAACGCCAGTCACCCTTAGCTGGAGAAGGGAAGAGGTACGCAGGGTGACTAGTGGACGTTCCTGAGTGCCAACAAAACGGTTCTGAGAAGGCGGTAGCACCTGTACAGATGCCAGAATAAAACTGCTATACCAATCTCGATGACGAGCTTCAAGCTGACTCGCACCAAAAGAAGAAGTCAAGATTAATGGAAAGACAAATCTGGACAGTTTATGCTCACTATCCTACGTTCCACGGATCTCCCTCGATAGAGAGCCTTCGGGCTCTCTTGTTAAGAGGGATCTCGGGCCGCTTGTCGCAGGGCCACGTGGCGCGTCCCCGGGTGGTGGATAGGGGAATTAAACGCGAACCAAATGCGACCGTGTACTGCCCAGAGACGCAGGTGGGATGCAGGGGATGGACTCCTTGCTCCTGCTGTGTCGGGTCGATGCGTTCCTTGTGCGTGGGAGCGGCATGTTCGTGCACAGTGTGCGTGGATGTGTCCGTGACTGTGCGGATTGTAACTGTGTCGGCTCGGCCAAAAGCTTGCACTCGGTAGACTGGGAGTACATGTAAGGCGATTCGAGGCCGCCTTAAGTCTCGCCCCGTCCCTTCGGGCAGTCTGGCTGGCTGCCCGGAGTACCCCGCCCGCACGACAGAGCCTGACTAGCTACCCGTGTTGTATTCCAGTCAAACACAGCAGCACTAAAGGGCCTCATTCCCCTGACCCCGAAAGAGCCCCCATTTCTGCAGCGATGGGAAGGACGAGTACGGAGAGGCTGCTAAAATCTCAGGGCCTAACCAGGCTGCGCAAACTGAGAAGGACTAGGATGACGATCTGTACTTACAACGCCCGCACGCTTGCGTCGGAAGCATCCGTCGAGGACCTGATGATGCAAGCCAGGAAGATCAAGTACGACGTCATCGGACTGACCGAGACGAGAAGACACCACCCCCTACACGCCGCCTACGACTCCGGAGAAGAACTGTTCCTCGGAACATGCGACAGCAGGGGAGTAGGCGGCGTTGGTGTCCTCGTCAACACGCACTTGGCCATGAACATCGATTCGTACGAGTCTCTGACAAGCCGAATCGGACGTCTGCGACTGAAGCGATGTGGCTCCGTGCCAGCCTTGACTGTGTTCGTCGCGTATGCCCCAACATCCGACTACGACGACGAAGACGTCGAGGCCTTCTACGTGGAGCTGGAGAAGTTCTATAAGGAAGATCACACCTTCTACAAGGTGATCGTCGGCGACTTCAATGCCAAGATCGGGCCACGAAGGTCGCTGGAAGAACTTCACATCGGAACCCACGGTTTGGAGTGGAACGAGCAAGGTGAAAGGCTGTCTGAGTTTATCATGTCGACGAAGACCATCCATGGAAACTCGCAGTTCCAGAAGCCTCCCTCCCTACGATGGACCTGGGAATCCCCCGGTGGCCAGTTCCACAACGAGATCGACCACATCATCTTCAATCGCAAGTATTGCCTGACCGATGTCTCCGTTGTCCCCAAGTTCTACACGGGATCGGACCACCGCCTCCTTCGCGCGAGGTTCCGCTTTTCGCGTCAAGGAGAGAAGGCCGCGAAGTTCAAGAAGAGGAGTCCCAGAACGACCATCAACTGGGATCTCTACACCTCTCTTGTCGGCCTTTGGGAAGATGCCGTCATGGACAACGTCGACGAGGAATACGATCGCTTCGTGCACCATCTCCACGATAGTGCTAAGGGAGCCGAGAGCTTGAAGACCACCAAGAGACGCCTGTCTCCGGAAACTCTCGAGCTGATACGCCAACGTGGAGCAGCACGAGCGTCAGGCAACTATCAACTGACGTCCGAGCTTGCAAAGCTATGCAGAGCGGCGATAAAGGAAGATCTGAAGGAGAGAAGGGCGGAAGTGTTGGCTGAAGCAGCAGAGGCAGGGCTGAGCATCCGCAATGCCCGCCGGAACTTCGCCAACTTCAAGACCAAGATGACCGCTCTCCGACGTCCTGACGGAACCGTCACCTCTTCCAGAAGGACCATGGAGAAAGTCATCCACGACTTCTACTCCGATCTCTTCGATAGCCACGTCCACCTGCCCCTACGCCATCTTCCGCAGGATGGATACGTCATCCCCTCTGTTCTCCCTTCCGAGATCCGACACGCCATCTCGTCGGTGAAGAAACGTACAGCACCCGGTCCTGACAGGATCAGAGCTGAACACCTGAAGAACCTCCCGCCAGCGCTCATCAACACCTTGGCGCGGCTCTTCACACGCTACCTGTCCGAATGCAAGGTTCCATCCCAGTGGAAGACCAGCAGGACCGTCTTGCTGTACAAGAAGGGAGACGTGCACGACATTGGCAACTATCGCCCGATCTGCCTGCTGTCCGTAGTCTACAAGCTGTTCACTCGAGTCATCCTGAATAGGATTAGTAGAACGCTGGACGAAGGACAGCCATGCGAACAAGCAGGATTTCGGAGAGGATTCAGCACGATCGACCACATACACACCATTACGAAGCTCATCGAAGTGTCGCGAGAGTACAAGCTGCCGCTGTGCCTTACGTTCATTGACCTGAAGAAGGCATTCGACTCCGTCGAGACTGAAGCGGTTATAGAAGCCCTGCTCACCCAGGGCGTTCCTACTCAGTACAT
The DNA here is from genome assembly GCA_947359475.1 of Heligmosomoides polygyrus bakeri. Classification (NCBI taxonomy): domain Eukaryota; kingdom Metazoa; phylum Nematoda; class Chromadorea; order Rhabditida; family Heligmosomidae; genus Heligmosomoides; species Heligmosomoides polygyrus. The sequence continues at coordinate 2,704,264 of OX375868.1, forward strand.
CAGAGTCCTTCGAGAGCTGTACAGTGGATTCACGACCAAGATCTCACCATTCTACAACGACGTCGTCATTGACGTGAAGAGAGGGGTTCGACAAGGGGATACCATATCCCCGAAGCTCTTCAGCGCCACCCTCGAAAACGTCATGCGCGAACTAGAATGGGATGACATGGGAGTGAAGGTCGACGGCCGGCAACTGCACCATCTTCGCTTCGCTGACGACATCGTGCTCATAACACCGAGCATCACTCAGGCGGAGCGAATGCTGGCCGACTTCGATCGTGTATGTGGAAGCGTTGAACTGCAGCTGAATCTTACGAAGACGATGTTCATGAAGAACGGATGGGTTTCTGATGCCCCATTCTCGCTCAACGGAACGAACATCTCCGAATGCTCCAGCTATGTGTATCTGGGTCGCGAAGTCAACATGGCCAACGACCTAGCACCAGAGCTGAGCAGGAGGAAACGAGCGGCTTGGGGAGCTTTCAAGAGCGTCGAAGAAGTCGTGAAGAAAACGAAGAACGTCCGACTCCGTGCCCACCTATTCGACTCCACTGTTCTTCCTGCCCTAACATACGCCTCAGAGACCTGGGCTATACGAAAGCAGGATGAACACGCGATCAGCGTCGCGCAGCGTGGAATCGAGAGGACGATGCTCGGAGTGACACGACTCACGCAAGTGAGAGAAGGCCTCCGGAGTTCCGAGCTTCGCCGACGTTCGAAGATCAGAGACGCTGTCGCATGGGCCAAGTCGTCGAAAATTAGGTGGGCCGGCCACGTAATGCGATTCGCAGACACCCGCTGGACGAGAGCCGTCACAGACTGGATTCCGCGGGATGTCAAAAGAACACCAGGACGCCCACCAACGCGTTGGTCGGACTTCTTCGTGAAAGCCCTGAACGACCGATATGACGCTCTTCGTGTCCCTCGAGCGAGGAGGATCCATTGGACCACTCTGGCACGCGACAGGGACGAATGGAGACGCTGCTGGCGCCCGCTCGAGCAAGTCGATGATCAACGGGACGACAGGTGATACAGGTGATCCTACGTTCATTGCAGATTTAGGTCTCATAACTATTTCTATTTCGTACTATTGTCCAGACTCGACCAGAATGCCTGTTGTTTATGTTATTTTGTAAGGAATACATGGGATCTATCCTAGTCCGGGGGGGGGGGGGGGAAATAACTAAGAAGTAGGTAACAAAATGAATTGAGACTTATCCAGCGGCTCCTAGAGAACGAGTTGGAACCTAAAAGAAACCAAAAGCGAGCGAACGAACAAAAAATAAAAATTCGCCGCGGTTTACAACCGCCTCTGCGGGCAAAGAGCGACGGAATGGAGGCATGCCGCGTGCTGACCGCTGTCTGACATGTTATAACCAGGGTTTAACATGGTTAAAAGGGCGCATAGAGCAGCATGCCGTGTGCTGACCACCGCCTGACATGTTATAACCAGGATCCAACATGGCGGGAGGGCACACAACTTTGCCGGCTTACAACCGCAACAAATGCAATTTTTTCGCTTTTTCCTTGTAACTTTTCTATCTTGTTTAGGTCCCATGTTGTTCTGTGGAGGCCGCTCGGTAAGTCTCAAGTGGATTTATTACATATAATACTTTTTAGTTATGTGCCCCCCGGACTAGGATAGTTCCGAATTCATGTACAGAGTCGCTAGAATCTACTATTTGAAACCTATCCAACCTCACAACTTCATCTAGTGACAAATTCATCCCTACCTGGTCTATAGCACACGGAATGAGACACGGAATATCAGTCTTGTTTCCAAAAATGTGAGGAAACGACGACGAAAAGCACGGCGCAGCTTCTATGGCAGGGAAGGCAGACTGAAAAGAAAATTAGCGTCTTATAACCACTGACACTCACAGTCGTATAAAGGCTCCACTAAAAGATACATCGCGGAGCCGGCCAATAGAATGTCTCTTCAGATAACTCTTGTTACTGTAGCGCACGCATGGCAACCGAAAAACTTGGATTCTATCCAATTTTCCCTTATTTCACCTATTAGCCGCACAACAATGTCATGCTCTAGTGTCTGCGCATCAAATCAAGCAGACCGCTGTGGTAAATCGAATGAATGCTGGAGCAAAAACTACTGTTCAACTCTATATGTCCAACACTAATGCACAATTGGGCCTAGCTATAAGGCCCCGTTTATACTTCCACGCCGAGCGATGCGACGCCACGTATAGTGGCCATATTGATTGGGCGAAGCGATCGATCAATTTGGCCACTTTACATGCCGTCGCGTCGTTCGGCGTCGGAAGTATAAACGGGGCCTAAGGCCCGAACATTAAAATGGGCCTGCTTTAGAACGTGACAGAATTTTGAAATCAAATTGGGCACTTTTCAAACCACACGGACACTTTTCAAATCAAGCTGAACACTTCTGAAGGCAAAACGCACATCCTCCACACGAAAACGAGCGTGTTCAAAATTAAAAAGTTTTAACCCACAATTTTTCGTTTAGAAAAAAAAATCTTGTCAATCTTCAAACAGAGCGTTCATTTCATGAATGTTCATTCGGACTTCAAAAGGGTCAGGCTCTTAAAAGGGTCCAACTTGACGTGAAAATGGTCTACTAAGCAATAGAGCACATTAAGGTGCTAAGAAGAACAGAACCGCATTGAACGCACCTTTCCCATACTATCCTCCGGTGTGAATCCGAAAATCGCTCTCGCCTGGTTACCGGTGACCACTTTCCAGATCTTCACTATGTTCTCATAGAACGGTGGACTGGAATGAGCAGGGTTTAATTAAGCATTTAATCAATAAAGTGCAAATGTGGTTCTGCAAATCCTGGACTTAAGAGGCTTACCACATATAGTCGAAATCATTGAACATGAACGTCTTCTCCGGATCGAATCCTACGGCAATAATATCCTTCATGTTCTCTCTGGCCATTTTCTTCGACTCCTCCACTTTCAGGTCTTTCCATAGAAACTTCTCGTCATCCGTAATCTTAAATAGTAGCAAAGATAAGCGGTATAGAACCAATAATGTGTCGGTCAACCACTTAAGGATACGCCACGCTTTCAATTTTTGCACGATCACTAGAAAGATACGAAGAACATAGCTAGTAGCGGGAACGTAGTCTGATCAGCGCTTTCGATTTTACAGACGACTTTTATTTTTTATTCCAAAGAGTTGGTTAACATGGGCTGAGCCGGCCATGGATCAACTCATTCTAGCAGCAAGACCAGTCGCTCCTCCAACTTCCCCATAGGTGACCAACGCTGAATCGCTTTAAAAGGGTACGGCAGTCTTCTACAACGAGTTTTCACTGAAATTTTCCGCCCTTCTTGTCATTAATGACGACAAAAACCACCAGATCAAGCTTCAGCTACAACTGTGCCCAAAAAAGAACACAAAGGGACCGATTGCTGCATAGGATTGGATGGCTGTGAAAGATTTACGAGGAAGGTCAAAGAGGTCACCATGGAGTTTCTCGAAACGACCTATATAGGGTTGTAGAGCGTTGTCTGGGATGCACCATAGTGGTTTCCAAATTTCCTGCGGACCTCTGGGTAGGTCAAAAATGGCAAAAAACTGTACCGCTTAAGTGCGGGCCGATAACGCAAAACTGACGCCTGGAGTACCCTTGTCGTGCCCACAAATAGTCCTGCAAAAGGTTTGGTGCTTCAATCATTGCTAGAACCTAGGAATTGATTAATTCCTAATTGAAGCGAGACGGCGCATTCACGGGACGAGCGCGCCACTAGGGTGCCAGCGACTGGATTGCGGGGTGGTTAGCGTGGCGGACTTGCGGGAGAGAGGTTGAGGGTTCGATTCAGGCGTTGTGGTTTCCGCATTGCTGGCGCCTTCTTGTGTTTTTGCCACCGTGAAGTGCTTTTCTGTCACGTCTAGGTGTCATATTCGATTTCCAACCCTGATTTCCACCTTCTGTGATACGATTTTGCTTCAAAACACAAGTCACGCTAATGAATATGCAATAAACTGTTTAACAGTTGTGGTAACGTTCTATAAAACACCCGAGGCAAAGCAGCTTCTGACACCAGCAGCAGCGGATAAATGCCAATGAAGAACAGCCAGAAGCTTCCTGGCAGGACGTGTCGACAGGCACTTCATCGAAGGCGTAGTTCGCCGGTGTTGAGAAGTGCCCCGGATGCGTGTCCACATATCCAGCTGTCACCCATGCGTACGCAACACCTTCGGAATACAGGAGCGCAGAATTGCCTATACGTCTGACTAACCACCTGCAAGGACGGGTGCCTTGAAAATTGCCTTAAAAATTTAAACATCATGTGAGCTGGTCCAAAGCGATTCGCTGCTAGTGTCAGAAGCTGCTTTGCTTCGGGTGTTTTATAGAACGTTACCACAACTGTTAAACAGTTTATTGCATATTCATTAGCGTGACTTGTGTTTTGAAGTAGAATCGATCAAAAGGTTGAAATCAATGGAAATCGAATATGACACCTAGTCGTAACAGAAAAGCACCTTACGGTGGCAAAAACACAAGAAGGCGCCAGCAGTGCGGAAACCACAACACCTGAATCGAACCCTCGACCTCTCTCCCGCAAGTCCGCCACGCTAACCACTCGGCCATCCAGTCACTGTCGCGCTAGTGGCGCGCGCCTCCCATCAATGCACCATTTCGCTTCAATTAGGAATTGATCAATTCCTAGGTTCTAGCAATGATTGAAGCACCAAACCTTTTGCAGGACTATTTGTGGGCACGACAAGGGTACTCCAGGCGTCAGTTTTGCGTTATCGGTCCGCACTGAAGCGGTACAGTTTTTTGCCATTTTTGACCTACCCAAAGGTCCGCAGGAAATTTGAAAACCACTATGGTGCTTCCCAGACAACGCCCTACATCCCTATATAGGTCGCTTCGAGAAATTCCACGGTGACCTCTTTGACCTTCCTCGTTAGGTGATCAGAAAGATCACAGTGTGATCCGATAATCGCTGCGGTACTGCATCAGATACGCAACAGTAACAAACACATATCCTATAACATAATAATGGGAGCGTGTAGCGCAGTCGGAGGAGGTGCCGGCTGTCGCGTGCACCCAATGTGCACCAGGTTCCTGTTTCGGATTTCCCGCCCAGGCCAACAAAGCCTTTCACACCTCCAGGGTCGGAGAATAGGTACCGACTTATCTGGAAAGGATAAAGCGCAGACTTGTTCATCGGCTGGCTACTGCAAGTCATTGCATAGCCATACACGCCCTCGAATCGCCTTCACGAAATCCCGTGGAAGTAGAATGCGTGGCGCATACCAAAAATGATTGAGTAACGCCGCCTTTATGCTTAACAATACAATAATAAATAATAGATATAATGCAACGTAATATGCGATAAATATAATATAATTATATAATATGTAATGCAATACAATATAGTGCTACATAATATAATAACATAAATAGCTATTGCGGACACTAATCCTATAGATAACAGAAACTTCATGACGGTTTAATGTCCGAGACCCCATGACAGATCTGCAGCTAGAAGTGGGTTAGCTTTGCCTATAAATAATGGAATAATCAGTTAGCAATAATCAGTTCTCGTTAGGGACGCGCCACGCACTCTGATTCACGGAATATCGTGGGAGGCATATGAATGTGTCATAGGCCTATAAATTGGATTGCTGTGGCCAGCCGATGAACAAGTCAGCGCTTTATCCTCCCAGACAAGCCCGGCACCAATTCACTTCCTCCGAAGAAATGGAAGGCTTTATTGTCCTGAGCAGGACCCGAGCCAAGAACCTCGACTCTTGGTGCAAGCGACAGTCGACTGCGCTACTACGCGCCTCGGATCATGCTATTGCACAATTGCAGGAACATGAGTAGGTTCTTAAGACAGTTAGTGATAAACAAACACCTGTATGATGAGCGGCACATCGAAAACGTCCTGCAGCCACTTTGAGAACATGAACGGGATCAGGTGTCCGAGATGCAGACTTCCAGACGAAGGACCACGACCAGTGTAGAGGAAGAAAGGCTTTCCTTGTTCCTTACGGTCGAGAATCGAGGCGAAATCCCTAAAATCGTTATTGAAACGCAGTCCTACTTTCGTACTAGTGAAGTTCGATCATCTGTACGAGCCATATGAAGAAGAAAAATCGTTGACTCCTCCCAGATTCTAGAGAGCTGTTTAGGGGCGATATTATGGTTCCAAAGTCTTGGACGTGAAAGCGAACCAAAAACGAAAGTGAAAGTGAACAAACAGCCTTCCACCCATTTCCACGATGTACTTAAATCTCTCAGACACTCACCTATGAGCAAAGAACATGCCACGCCGCAACATTGGATGAGGCTCATGACCAGTCACCTTTCTGAATCGTTCTATGAGATCTTCACCAAACTTACGGCATCCGAATCTCACTAAAATCCCGACCAAATAGACGTTGTTAGAAAAAACAATACGGTACATGTCGCGTAGGTGAGCAGCATTGGAAGATGGGAGCGCGCCAGGCAATAATAAACAAACAGAGCACAGACCGAACACATGCCAGCCCATCGGGGTACCAATTGTACATGCCCTCCCTGAATGGCATGCCTCTCCAATGCGGTCTGATTGGTTTAGCCACTTACCAACGCTGCTCACCTACGCGACATATAGCAACAATACTGCAATAGAGGTCGTAGAGAATCGTACCTATCAATTTATCATAATCGACACCGGCGGCGCTACTCGCCGACACATCCCATGGCGTCACCAGGTCCTCTTTTTCCTCTTCCCTCTGAAACCATGAATTATACGTCGAAACGCGAAAACAGGCCACAAAACACTCAATTTCGATGAAAATCCAACCTGGTCACCGTTGACCTGCATTGTTTCCAGCTTCTCATTCACTTCTGGCTCAGAAGACATATCTAAAATGCAGTCCAGAACGCATACAAGCTCCAGAACAATTCTATTTGAGAGCGTCGATATAACACAAAATATTAAGCGCAATGAACGCAGCTAGAAGAGAGGTACACAGATCTTAAGAAACATTTATTCATGAAAAATCAGGTGTTCGTAGAGTTCTACGCCCACAGTCGCCATTTCATTTCGCTCTTCTGAATACACGTTCGATGATCTGCTTCGAAGTCCCTGAAAACAGCTTACTAAAGGTACGGACAAGTGCTAAGCTGCTGAATCAATCCCTTTGCGATGCGGCATGTAATTCTGTTTCTACATGATATCTTCAGTGCAATAAGTAAATAGAGAGTTACTGTGAGTGCAAGAAGCATTTTAATAGAAAATAATAGCACAACTAGTAGATATTATAAGCACATAATGGGTAAGAGAAGTAGGTAAGAGAACTATTCTGGGTTAATCCTCCTCAGACGGCCCGGTGATAATTAATCCGTATCTACGAAAACCGAAACCGACAAGATTATAAACGGCGGATATCAGGACCGGCTCACCGTAACCTTAGGCGTCAGGTGAGACGTCCATTGTGCAATCGCAGAACCAGAATATGGAAGGGACTCCAGGGTGTGTACCATACAAGCTGCACGTATGGAAACTGCTTTCGTCGCTCAGGGGAGTCTGCGGCTCGGTTCTGCACTCTTCGAGCAACGAAGCGCATACGCATACATATGAAGCAATACGCGAAAAAACGCGCAATGTTGTGTAGCCGTCGAAACCTTTCAGATCTCAGATAATCAGTTGAAGTGCAAGAACGCCACGATGGATAACCAAACCCCAACATCCCTCGCATGAAACAACCCCGTTACCCAATGCACCACGACCCGTTTAGCGAGAGGGCCATCGCTGGCTCACAAGAGGTCGATCGAAACGTGAACGCCGCTGCGATCTCTAATCTGGGAGGATACAGATGGCAAAAGTCTCAGCGCGACCCGCACTGCGGTTACGGTGAGCCGGTCTTGATATCCACCGTTTATAATTGTCTCCGAAGCCGAGGCCAATGTCGCCTCATGATATGAACGAGACAACGAGACCCATGCGAGCTGCACGTCTGTTCTTCGTCACATAATAAGTAAACAAAACAAAAATACAAATATAAATATAAGTATCTATTACACAAAAGACAACAATGTTAATCTTGTAAAAAGTTAAGTGTTGTTAGGCGTTTTTAACCCTTTCACGACATTGTCCGACGATGTGGTCGGACACTTCTTTTGCCTCGTGGGGCAGTGTTCGATGATGTCGTCGGACACCATCATAAAAATAGTTCATGGAAAATTATCAAGCATTTAATAGTACAATATTAATCAATGAGTCCACTGATAACTATGGTCAAGACGGTCCTTGAGAAACTTCATTCGTTACTGTTTTTCATATTTAACAAATAATACAAATAAAATAATTCAAATAATCAGTGCGCGGAAAAATGCGCGCTGTCCCACGCGGCAGTCACCTGAAAATCGCGCTTGTCGTGAAAGGGTTAAGAATCATTTAAATCAAAAGCTTATTTTATTAAATGCCCACTCCTGCATTTGCGAAACACGGAGCGGCAGGTCGCATCGACAACTCTTCCTCGGCTTCCACGATAGTGCGGGTGTTGGTCCCATCACGATAGGAAGGAAAAGGAACAGATCGTGGTGCGGTGCCACAAGACTTTGGGCCTGGTCATACTTCACGACAGCAGCGACTGGAGCGACAAGAGCGACTGGTGCGACAGCGCCGGCGCTGGAGTATGAACACTTTTCGGCGGCGCGCGCTCGGTTTTAATCGATATATATGTTTTGCACCGGCCACGAGTCGCTCTTGTCGCGAAGTATGAACAGACCCTTTGTTGCAGGCCTTACACATGGAAATGAAAGTAGCTTATGCTCACCCAGATCACCCGCGGGATCGGGAAAGCTGGCGTGAGCGCCAAAAACGGAACCTGTGACGATGAATAAGGAAATGTGACGCAACATCCAACGTTCAAAACGTTGGCATTATGCAGGGTGTCTCAGAAAAATGTGTAGACTGTTTGAAAGGTGATAATTTTGCTCCCAGTAAAGGTACTGAGGCAGAATTCATCAACGACTAACCCGTGGGTATAGGGGGTAGAGACATCCACGATGGAGCCTGCGTCTCTGACTCTTATCTCATCTACTCTACTCCTTATACCCCGCATACCCATGGGTTTAATTGTTGATGAATCCGGCCCCTGAAGAAGTTAAGGACTCGTATGAAAGCTTATGAAATGGAGATCTTTCGACATACGAGCGGTATGGATCGCGCCATGCAATCGTCTGGATTCTGGCATTTTACACTCGACTGATTGTGTTTCGCTTGAATACACGTTATAATTTCTTCACAAAGTGGCCATTTCGATCGATTTGTGCTTCCTTTAAGGTTTAAAACTTAACAACACACTACTACTTAAGAAATGTAAAATGAAAATGCAGAGTATCCTAAAAATGCAGGTGTTCATCGAAGGGTTCTAACATTGCTGCTAGCTTTTGAAGATGTTTGAGACTAATATGAAAGCATAGGGTAACAAGATTTATGCGGCTTGCAAATAGTTACGATCGCGCCGTGCCCCCGCCTGAAACCTTGCATCTTAGACTCGATTGATTGTGCCTGGGCTGAACGCTTGTGACAGTCTTGTTACTACTTGGCCAGATTAAGATGTGGTGTGCTTCTTTTAACATTTAAAACTTCACTATCAAGAGGAGGGCAAGTGACGTGCGAGTTTATTGATTGCACAATTTAAATGCGAGCAGGAGCCCCATTTTTCAAGGTGGATTTTGTCGACTGATGAAGCAACATTTAAGCTGAATGGAGAGGTTATTCGGCATAACTCCAGCTACTAGGCGAAACGTTAAAAGAAGCACAGCACAGGTTAATCTGGCCAAGTGGTATCAAGATTGTCACAAGCATTCAGACCATGCACAATCAATCAAGTCGGAAATGCAAGGTTTCAGGCGGGGACATGGCGCAATCTTGACTCTTTGCACGTTCCAGAAATCTCGTTATCCCGTGCTTTCATATGAGTCTCAAACGTCTTCAAAGGCTTACTAGCAGCGAACCTTTCAAATAGTACCTGCATTTTTAGGATACCCTGCGTTTTGTGCAAGCAGTAGTGTGCTTCCAAGTTTTAAATCTTAAAAGAAGCACAAATCGATCGAAATGTTGAAAAAATTGTAACAAATATTCAAGCGAAGCACAATCAATCGAGTGTAAAATGCCAGAATCCAGACGATTGCATGGCGCGATCCCTACCCCTCATAAGTCGAAAAATTTTTATTTTCTTAAGCTTTCATATGAGGCCTTAACTCCCTTAGTACATTTACTGTGAGCAAAGTTATCACCTTTCAAACAGTGTATACATTTTTTGAGACACCCTGTATTTGTTCATAGAATAGCAGACTTCTAAATTTCCTTATACAAAGTCAAAACCAGGGTAAAGTGACAATTAAGGTGTTATTTCTGGAGTAATATTCTACTAAACTTCATGTTAACGCACCCGCGTCAGGAGCAAACGAAGTTTTTCCCCAACAATTTCAAAATTAAGGTGGGAGAAACATTCTTCTAGTGGTGGTAACTGCAACAAGTTGAGCAGCCGTTTACCTTAATGAATACCTCAAGTAGCTTAAGTAGGCCTTTAAGAACAGGTTTGATTCTTTGATAGTCATTGTGATTCCTCTACGGTTGAAATAGAAGCCTACCGTTCCATCTAATAATAGATTTTTGGGATCTATCCTAGTCACCGGGGCCACATAACTAAAAATCATGTAATAAATCGACTTGAGATTTACCGACCAGCTCCTGCAGAAGAAGACAGGACCTAAAGAAACAAAAAAACGAGCAGACAAACGAAAAAATCCTTCTCGACGGGCAAAGAGCAACGCAATGGAGGCTTTCCACCACCGTCTGACATGTTATAACCAGGATCTAACATGATGAGGAGGGCGCATAAAGCCGCATGACGCGAGCTGACCGCCGCCTGACATGTTATAACCACGATTTAACATGATGAGGAGGGCACATAACTTTGCCTGCTTACAATTGCGACGAAAACAAAAGTAATTTTTTCGTTTTTTTCTTCGTGAATTTTTATGGTTTAGGTCCTATTTTGTTCTGCAGGGGCCGCTCGTTAAGTCCCAAGTCGATTTATTACATACTTTTTAGTTATTTATCCCCGGATTAGGATAGATCCGATTTTTGTTTTCAACTGAAGCCTAGTTTTACATTTGTATCCTAAGCTAATGACCCTAGGAGAGCGCCATTCAAAAACGAGGTGACAAGAAATGACCGAGCCCCAGTGGCAAAGCAGCTCCCGCACTCGGCAACCACTCGACATTACACCTCTTCGGGTAACGTTTAGTAGGTCGTAAACGCATTGATAAGGAAACTGGAACGCCAACACGCCTGCAGGAGAGAACTTCGAGTTCAACTACATGTTGCACTCTAGTAGACGTACCTGAGTCCATAGAATGTCTGAGGATCCCCGTCAGTTCCCCTGAGCAGCGATTCATCGTCTTCGTAGCATCACAGTCCAATGAAACCAACTACCTGAAAATAGACAAATTTCCTTGGGCACAGTTCAGAAAGCAACTATCAGTGTCGATCTCGGGAGAGAATCAAAGTCAAAAACGTGTTTTCAAAGAGGAATGATGGAGATTACGCACTCTACGTGCAAAAATTGGCAGCGAATTCTGCTTTTCACATCACTAAATTTGAGGAGATGCAATAATGTTTCTATTATTCTTGTTATTCAGCTATTCTTGATGATGTACGATATAATCTCACCAACGCAGAGTGATTGTAAACGGCTTTAAAATCACCGGAAATAGGTACGTGCATCATCTAACTAACCTGAGGGCGCTAATGAGTAAGCCATAAACGGTCCACGAAACTTCACTAGACTGCCGCAGCTGGTACTTCAGGTAAGAGACCACCTCCGCCTTGCGCACTCCGATTACGAACGACTTCAAAGACACGCCGCCGACTTCAATTCAGACCGTCTCTCCCTCGCACTTAATTAATAGCTGCATAGAGAGATGAACCACAAGATACTCACTATGAGTTACAGTTTTATACGCTATACACAGGTGCAGTTAAAATGTAAGCGCGGCTTAAAACGGTATAACACTGCCGCCAAAGAGGCTGTTGGAAAAGTTCAAGGTTGGTTCATATGAAAGCGAAGGGAAACAGAAATGAGGCAATGGACTGGTAGTGATTGCGCCATGCTCTTCTCTGCCCCGAAATTTTAGCCCTTCTTGATTGTGAATGGGCGAAATGTTTACTGCAGTTCTGGCGTACACTAACCGTTTATGTCCTATGACTAGTCTAAACTCTGACTAGAAATCTAGAACTAACCAAGAACACATCCGACCGAGAGTGTTAGAAGATACGCACTTCCAGAAAAGCGAGTACTGATCTATGTACCACAACAATATTTCCTTTCATGGAGAGCAGCAAGAGGTGAGGAAAAGGCAAACAGAAGCGAGGATTTTGGAACTGCGTCACGCACCTTTTTGAAAACTGAGGACCGGTCGCATTTTAGTTATGTATTTCTGGTGTGACAGATACAAACACAAAAAAAATATAAATATTCAGCTAAAACTATCTACAAAAAACCTCTGCGGGTTAAGCAATTCCTAAAGTGAGACATATACATGCTATCTTACGTATATATAATCGGCTGATGGTATGTGTCCATCACTGGGAGGGGGACTGAAGCCAAAAGATGCCTACGGCAGTGCGGCGTATGGGCCTGTTCATACTTTGCGACAAAAGCGACAAGAGCGACTGGAGCGACTGCAGCGAATGGGGCGACGGATGTAGTGCGGTGTACGTAAATAATTACGCATTTCACACTACATTCGTCGCGGACGGAGTGTGGAGTACGCAATTATTTACGTACACCACACTACATCCGTCGCCCTTGTCGCTCTTGTCGCCCTTGTCGCTCTTGTTGCTCTTGTCGCGAAGTATGAACAGGCCCTATGCAAGCCGGGCTTTCTTTGAGCTTAACCATGAGCGATTGCTGGCGAACTATATGGGCTGTTCATACTTCGCGACAGCAGCGACTAGAGCGACTGCAGCGACAGCGCCGGCGCTCGAGTATGAACACTTTTCGGCGGCGCGCGATCGATTTGGATGTTTTGCACGGGCGACGGGAGCGACGACAGCGCTACGCGCGGAAGTATGAACAGGCGACGGCAGCGACTAGAACGACTGGAGCGACAGCGCCGGCGCTCGAGTATGAACACTTTTCGGCGGCGCGCGATCGATTTGGATGTTTTGCACGGGCGACGGGAGCGACGACAGCGCTACGCGCGGAAGTATGAACAGGCGACGGCAGCGACTAGAACGACTGGAGCGACAGCGCCGGCGCTCGAGTATGAACACTTTTCGGCGGCGCGCGATCGATTTGGATGTTTTGCACGGGCGACGGGAGCGACGACAGCGCTACGCGCGGAAGTATGAACAGGCGACGGCAGCGACTAGAACGACTGGAGCTACAGCGCCGGCGCTCAAGTATGAACACTTTTCGGCGGCGCGCGATCGATTTGGATGTTTTGCAAGGGCGACGGGAGCGACGACAGCACTACGCGCGGAAGTATGAACAGGCGACGGCAGCGACTAGAACGACTGGAGCCACAGCGCCGACGCTCGAGTATGAACACTTTTCGGCGGCGCGCGATCGATTTGGATGTTTTGCACGGGCGACGGGAGCGACGACAGCGCTACGCGCGGAAGTATGAACAGGCGACGGAAGCGACTAGAACGACTGGAGCGACAGCGCCGGCGCTCGAGTATGAACACTTTTCGGCGGCGCGCGATCGATTTGGATGTTTTGCACGGGCGACGGGAGCGACGACAGCGCTACGCGCGGAAGTATGAACAGGCGACGGCAGCGACTAGAACGACTGGAGCGACAGCGCCGGCGCTCGAGTATGAACACTTTTCGGCGGCGCGCGATCGATTTGGATGTTTTGCACGGGCGACGGGAGCGACGACAGCACTACGCGCGGAAGTATGAACAGGCGACGGCAGCGACTAGAACGACTGGAGCCACAGCGCCGGCGCTCGAGTATGAACACTTTTCGGCGGCGCGCGATCGATTTGGATGTTTTGCACGGGCGACGGGAGCGACGACAGCGCTACGCGCGGAAGTATGAACAGGCGACAGCAGCGACAGGAGCGACTAGAGCGACGAGAGCGACTGGAGCGACAGCGCCGGCGCTCGAGTATGATCACTTTTCGGCGGCGCGCGATCGATTTGGATGTTTTGCACGGGCGACGGGAGCGACGACAGCGCTACGCGCGGAAGTATGAACAGGCGACGGCAGCGACTAGAACGACTGGAGCGACAGCGCCGGCGCTCGAGTATGAACACTTTTCGGCGGCGCGCGATCGATTTGGATGTTTTGCACGGGCGACGGGAGCGACGCCAGCGCTACGCGCGGAAGTATGAACAGGCGACGGCAGCGACTAGAACGACTGGAGCGACAGCGCCGGCGCTCGAGTATGAACACTTTTCGGCGGCGCGCGATCGATTTGGATGTTTTGCACGGGCGACGGGAGCGACGACAGCGCTACGCGCGGAAGTATGAACAGGCGACGGAAGCGACTAGAACGACTGGAGCGACAGCGCCGGCGCTCGAGTATGAACACTTTTCGGCGGCGCGCGATCGATTTGGATGTTTTGCACGGGCGACGGGAGCGACGACAGCGCTACGCGCGGAAGTATGAACAGGCGACAGCAGCGACAGGAGCGACTAGAGCGACGAGAGCGACTGGAGCGACAGCGCCGGCGCTCGAGTATGATCACTTTTCGGCGGCGCGCGATCGATTTGGATGTTTTGCACGGGCGACGGGAGCGACGACAGCGCTACGCGCGGAAGTATGAACAGGCGACGGCAGCGACTAGAACGACTGGAGCGACAGCGCCGGCGCTCGAGTATGAACACTTTTCGGCGGCGCGCGATCGATTTGGATGTTTTGCACGGGCGACGGGAGCGACGCCAGCGCTACGCGCGGAAGTATGAACAGGCGACGGCAGCGACTAGAACGACTGGAGCGACAGCGCCGGCGCTCGAGTATGAACACTTTTCGGCGGCGCGCGATCGATTTGGATGTTTTGCACGGGCGACGGGAGCGACGACAGCGCTACGCGCGGAAGTATGAACAGGCGACGGAAGCGACTAGAACGACTGGAGCGACAGCGCCGGCGCTCGAGTATGAACACTTTTCGGCGGCGCGCGATCGATTTGGATGTTTTGCACGGGCGACGGGAGCGACGACAGCGCTACGCGCGGAAGTATGAACAGGCGACGGCAGCGACTAGAACGACTGGAGCGACAGCGCCGGCGCTCGAGTATGAACACTTTTCGGCGGCGCGCGATCGATTTGGATGTTTTGCACGGGCGACGGGAGCGACGCCAGCGCTACGCGCGGAAGTATGAACAGGCGACGGCAGCGACTAGAACGACTGGAGCGACAGCGCCGGCGCTCGAGTATGAACACTTTTCGGCGGCGCGCGATCGATTTGGATGTTTTGCACGGGCGACGGGAGCGACGACAGCGCTACGCGCGGAAGTATGAACAGGCGACGGCAGCGACTAGAACGACTGGAGCGACAGCGCCGGCGCTCGAGTATGAACACTTTTCGGCGGCGCGCGATCGATTTGGATGTTTTGCACGGGCGACGGGAGCGACGACAGCGCTACGCGCGGAAGTATGAACAGGCGACGGCAGCGACTACAACGACTGGAGCGACAGCGCCGGCGCTCGAGTATGAACACTTTTCGGCGGCGCGCGATCGATTTGGATGTTTTGCACGGGCGACGGGAGCGACGACAGCGCTACGCGCGGAAGTATGAACAGGCGACGGCAGCGACTAGAACGACTGGAGCGACAGCGCCGGCGCTCAAGTATGAACACTTTTCGGCGGCGCGCGATCGATTTGGATGTTTTGCAAGGGCGACGAGAGCGACGACAGCACTACGCGCGGAAGTATGAACAGGCGACGGCAGCGACTAGAACGACTGGAGCCACAGCGCCGGCGCTCGAGTATGAACACTTTTCGGCGGCGCGCGATCGATTTGGATGTTTTGCACGGGCGACGGGAGCGACGACAGCGCTACGCGCGGAAGTATGAACAGGCGACAGCAGCGACAGGAGCGACTAGAGCGACGAGAGCGACTGGAGCGACAGCGCCGGCGCTCGAGTATGATCACTTTTCGGCGGCGCGCGATCGATTTGGATGTTTTGCACGGGCGACGGGAGCGACGACAGCGCTACGCGCGGAAGTATGAACAGGCGACGGCAGCGACTAGAACGACTGGAGCGACAGCGCCGGCGCTCGAGTATGAACACTTTTCGGCGGCGCGCGATCGATTTGGATGTTTTGCACGGGCGACGGGAGCGACGACAGCGCTACGCGCGGAAGTATGAACAGGCGACGGCAGCGACTAGAACGACTGGAGCGACAGCGCCGGCGCTCGAGTATGAACACTTTTCGGCGGCGCGCGATCGATTTGGATGTTTTGCACGGGCGACGGGAGCGACGACAGCGCTACGCGCGGAAGTATGAACAGGCGACGGCAGCGACTAGAACGACTGGAGCGACAGCGCCGGCGCACGAGTATGAACACTTCTCGGCGGCACGCGCTCGGTTTTAATCGATATGCATGTTTTGCACGGGCGACGAGTCGCTTTTGTCGGGAAGTATGAACAGGCCCTATTCTTGACGGCGGATCGTCCAAGTTTACAATATATTCAGCAGGCAACGCGTTAGGGTAGGAATGGGGAGCAAGTGCGGATCGTAGGGATTCAAAAGACGAGCTGAAGACGTCGTCCAACTTGCGCAGGGATTCAGAAGACGTGCTGAAGAGTCGCCCGACGTGCGTATGGATTCAGAAGACGTGCGGAAGACGTCGCCCAACGTACGTAGGAATTCAGAAGACGTGCGGAAGACGTCGCCCAACGTGTGTAGGGATTCAAAAGACGTGCAGAAGAAGAATAGAACAACCCCCAATCTGTTGGCGATACAACCTATGTCTTCCTCCTCTATTCCTCGTTTATGGTATATCGAAAAACTCTATGGCTTCACTGAAAATTCTCTTTGTGAGAATTTTAAAAAGCATGATTAGATCAGCCCTTTTCCTTCTGCTTCGTAGACAGCGTAAGCCAATTTCCTTGGCCTTTCAACTCCATTTGGAATCTTGGCATATCCTAGGTTGAAGCACCTCACAAATAGTTTATTTGCGTATCTATTTGAAACGAAGTAACTGATTATATACCATTTTCATGCCGAATTGGACACTTCTCAAATCAAATTGATCACTTAATGGACATTCTTCTAGACAAGCCTAAGACTTTTGAAACCAAAGCGAACTTTTTCAAACCGAAATAAGCTAAACTAGAGACTCTCCAAAAAGGTTAGAATAATTTCTGTTCAACGAAAGCTTTAGTAAAAACTTCTTTGAATCTTCAACTCACTTAAACTATAAGTGAGCGCATTGTTTGAAATTTTATAAACTTCTTAATTCTTGGTGGAAAATAATGCTTTAGGGCTTGCTTTAAAGGACCGAAAAAGGATCATTTTTTAGTTCCAAGAGGAGAGTTTGCACCATGCCGTCCAAGCACTAGAGTACCACTTGCGAAGACAAAGAATACAGCTCCGTAGGTCTGTTCACAACGAACAGACTTTCCTAGAATGCTCGAACTCCGCTGAAGCTAATCGCCTATGGGGAACATCACACTGACCGTCAGGTTGTCGCTATGCCCCCAATCGCAAATACCCTAACCACCCCGCACAGATCGTAAACCTTCCTCCACCGGATATTCGCACCTGCATCTCACCTAGGCTAGAGCAGGTCAACGCAGATAAGCTGCTGACAGTCGCACACCTGCGAGGCGATACCTCGTTGAATGAGTGTGGCACTGATAACCGGAGAGGTTCGAGTTCCGCGGATAATTATTGGCACTTATGATAGCGTTAATTAACTACGACAACAAGTCTTTTATTATAAATATGCATTGCATTGGGCGCGTGTAGCTCAGTCGGAGGAGGTGCCGGCTCTTGTGTGCACCAGAAACCAGGTTCCTGGATCGGATTTCCCACCCAGGCCAACGAAGCCTTCCATCCCTCTGGGGTCGGTGAATTGGTACCAGACTTGTCTGGGAATAATAAAGCGCTGATTTGTTCATCTGCTGGGCACCGCAAGTCATTGTACGGCCAAATACGTCTTCAAATCACCTCCGTGACATCTCGTAGAAGTAGAATGCGTGGCGCGGGCCAAAAGAGTGTTGATCTACACCGCCCTCAGCAGCAAATCTTTGATAGATGACAAGCATTCTGAGCTGGCCAGAAAAAAAAATTGGTCGGTTATAAAATTTCTGTTTATAAAATGTATAAAACTTTTATTTTTCAAGAAAAAATAGAGCTAGCGCTTCAAAACGCACGTCCTAGTCCTCGTTTCTTCGCGTAACGCCGTCCGTTATCCTATATTCTTTACACATTGCATTTGACGACGATTTTCTTCTCGATTCCGACAATTCGAATCCGTCATTTTTTTCAAGCCCTGAGTAAATGGATTATGCGGATAATGGCATTTTCAAAAAGCCCGAATCTTAGCATGATTCAGATAAAGGTGATTTTCACTTGCCGAATTTTCAAATGACTCACATAACCGATTTTTCCTCGGTTCGCGCGTCGGATGCCCAATTCGCATATCGGATTCCTGATCAAAATCGATAATTTGAATCATCGAAGGATCCGGGGCTTTTCAAAAATGCCATTATCGGAATGATTCAATTGCCGGGGTTGGAAGAAATGACAGATCCGAGTTATCAAAATCGGCGTTTCACCTACAAGGACTTCGCACAGTGTTCCTTAGCCACGGCGGGGTGAGTGCATGATATGAATACGAAGACAACAGTTGCAAAGGGTTCAGTACACTTAAGAAACAACAAATACGATAAACTTAAAAATAATGGAAGCATCTTGATATTAGATGCGTTAAGTAAATAATCTTATAGTGAATGGGAACTCTATACTCCTTAAGAGCGATTACCAAGGATATACTAATGATTCTCTAGGCTCCAGGACCTAACTCCAACGCGATGTCGCGTGCTAGCCGCGTGCGACGTCGACTCCTCGTTAAACGTACACAAGCAAAAAACTGAGGGGAAGTTGTCCTAGTACCAGAGCTCGGTTGGTCCCCAAACGAATGACGTGTTAGAGACCTCTAACGCGCTCTAACACGTCATTCGTTTGGGGACCAACCGAGGACAGGACAAAGTCAATTGAAGATATCGCTAGATTGTTCAGTTCCTAGCGTTCAAAGTTGGCGCTATCCGTAAGCCAGAGAATACATAGCTATCGCAGTACTGAGTGGTTAGTGATCCGGTTCGATAGTGTTGTCAGATTGATAATTACGGAGATTGGACATAAGTGATTATAGGAACGCAACACCCTAACCTAACCTACGAGAGGTAGCATTATACAATCTCCTTGTCTGAAGGGACAAACAGCATGCTTAAATTAGTTTTTCTAGCGATTATCGTTCCTCAAAGTTGATTATAGCGGTCTGTGCACTCTTAAGAATATTGATACGATTTGCGTCCAAGTCAGTTTTATCTGTTTTCGCATATCTGTCGCCCATCTCGTTCTTTCAGGTGCAACAACCACCAGCTTTGAGGAGGTGAAGATCGATTGGGAGTTTGTTGAGCGGTGATGCCCCATGAAGTGATACTCGAAGAGCGCAGAAGCCAGCTCCGAACCCCCCCCCCCCGGGCGATGTGAGCAGTTTCCACACGAGCAGCTTGGCTGCACCACACCCTGGAGTCCCTTCCCTTGCCTGCTCCGAACCCCTCCCACCCTTGAGCGACAAGAGGTTCGCTCGTGTAATGCTTGCATTGAAGGATTTCGCGCCCCATCGCCAACGCCGTGTTGGCCTGTTTGAATTTTTACCTTTCGCGCCCGAACAACTCGTCCGAAAACTCGTCCGCAGTTTTTTGCTTGTGTGCGTTTAACGGCGAGTGCGACGTCGCGGTGCTGAAACGCGGACGTGCGCTCGGTGACGCATGATTAGCCGCGGAGCACGAAATGTTCTCAGTGTTCAAGCTCCCAGACCACATTTCTATCAAGGAACTTAAGATCCCACAGAATGTGGTAGGCAACAGTCTGCAGTAAGACAAATGATCCGAGAATGGGTGATCGTGAGCTTTTTCCGTAGTATAACCATAATCACGGGTAAAAATTAACCGAAGAAGTTGTAGATGGCAAATACTGACGCTAGAAACCATCCACATGACCAAGTTTCCTGTATAAACTGTCGCTGATCGTCCTATTGAAATCACATTCATACACCATCTCCAAGAAACGTTGAAATAAGGCAAAGGCGTGCCGCATGACCCTGTAGGAAGCGTTTCTAGCCGTCGGAAGCATTGGACCGCGACGACTCGTCCAATTTCGTCGCGCACCGTGCGCGACGCCAGGGGGGTTCGCGCGGCGTTGGAGTTATGTCTGCCCCCGGATTCTCTAGGCATTACCATCCTGCAGCAGAACATCATAGACAGGACTCGATTCGGATAATTCAGACACAATTTTTTAAAGCCCCGAGAACCTCCCCATATTTACAGCAAAATTTCGCCACTCCACGTTTTCAATGACTGCAGATTAAATATCAGAACTTAAATTTCAAAATAAATTTCGTGCTCGTCACGCCTTTTCCAGTTAGGATTACATGGCAATGAAGAAGAACAAGAAGAACATATGTAGGCCATCATTGCTTGTAAATTTGTCTAAGCTAATAAGTGTATACGACCTGGTTTCATTTCATTACTTTTTTTAAGATGTATTGTATGACACGTTTTTGAAAAAATAAATAAAAACGTTAAGTACGTGTACGTTAAGTCTGCCAGTCAAGACTGACACTAGCATGCGGAACCGGCAAGGAACGGAAGCTTGATGGACAAGCAACCGACCATATTTGACATCGATTAGAGATTACGAAAGATCTGAGCTTCATGTCGGAGCTCCTTGCCGAAAGAGGTAGTGAACAATGGTCAGCGACAGACAGTTCCTCTACAGTATGCGCCACGCATTCTACTTGGAGGCAACCTGAATGCGTGTTTGACCCAAACAATGACCAGGAGTGACCAACCGACCGAAAAGACACAGTTTTGTCTTTCCCAGACCAAAGTCTGGCACCAATTAACCTACCTCGGAGAAGTGGAAGGCATAGGTGAGCCGGGCAGAATCCAAACCAAGAACCTCAGTTCGATGCGAACGCGACAATCGGCGTCTCCGATTGCGCTAGCATCTAACCAACTTACGCAATAACGTTGACAAGAACAGAGCTATAAAATTTCTCGTAGGCCTCTTTATTATGCATTTCTGCCTTTGTAAAGAAATCAATTTACAAGGAACTCTAAAGAACTGGTGAACTATGGCGAAAGAAATGGCCGCGTTTTGACTACTGAAATGGCACTCCACGTGCTTGCAGAAAATACACCACTAGCGATGCTCACCCTATTCGGAATACGGTACCACAACGTTTTTTCAGGGCTTGGGCAATTCACTAGAGATGACATAAAGACAGGCCACTGACACTTGATGGTCCAATCCTTTGCCTAAGTTTCTACGAGGAATTTAGCTGCTGTCCCTTGATACGACGGCTTTCGCTTAAATTTTAGGGATACGGTTATGTGGCATGGGATCACAACACACTGACAATTTACGGTTATCCCTCCCGATTAGGATAGATCCGAAAAAACCTTTTCTATGCAGACTTGCACTGGCAATCTGAACGCGTCCACTATGGTCAACCGTGAACAAGGTATAAGTCAATCTTGCCAGACAGGTCTGACATCAAATCGCCGACCTGGGACCAGATTCATCAACCGCTTACTGGTCGGTAACGGTGAAAAGTACCGCCAAACCTGCTGCTGATAAATCTCGGCATCAGGGGGTTTGGTGGTACTTTTCACCGTTATCGACCGGTAAGTGGTTGATAAATCCCCTGGAGCGATGTAGTGTTTAGTTAGCCTGGGCGGGAAACCCGAACCAAGAAATACCCCTGAGTCGGTATGCAGGCAACAGCCGGCGCCTTCTCCGATTACGCCAGTGTTCGACTATTTAATAAAGATGCATCTGAACACCTCCTATGGCACAAGATACATTGACTAGTTGCTATTTTCTTAAGATTAGACTCAAGACTGAAGAAAAATAGCAAGCAATAAGGGAGCACTATGCAAGCAACAAGGTAGCACGCTAACAATAAGGATGGCATGTGCTTAAAGCCACTTACAGTAAAGATCTTACTTCCAGCGAGTGCGGAAAGAACCTGCTCCTGCTTTCAGAAAAGCTTTCACTGCCGCTGAGCATCACTGAAACCTTGAAAAAGACGCTTAAAACAGAATAAGAGTGAAATTAATGAGCGATACCCCTATTCCTAGTCACCTCCCATATGGACGAGACCACCTCAAAGCCTTCTCCGCCATAGGTCGACCCCAACACACTCAAAAACTTCCGAAGAACCATCGAATCTGAAGCACTCCTCAGCAAAATGCCCTAGGGACTCACAGGTGGCCGCGATAGCCGCTGGCCACTGTCGTACAGTAGCCAGCCAGATCGCCACCGAGGCGATGGGGCGGGCACAGATGGATTGCCATCGTGGCTCCCAAGTACTGCTTCGGGACGTTATCATATTCTAGCGAGTGCCGTTCACTTCATTGTGCTTGAGTATCTCCTCCTCGCCTGGCAGCTTCAATTGATGAACTTCGTACTCGATTCAATAGTCCTTTTACTTTCATTTCTGGTAAAACTGGCACTTACATGGCACTTTACCGTTCCCAATTGCCGGCTTCCTCACTCGAATTTGTATCTGGATATTCTAGACTTCTGTGATTGCATGAGCTATTTCTTAAAAAGCAACCCTCTTCCTAGATAACAGTAACTCACTGTCTTCTAGGCACTTAGGTGCAAGTTAGAAATCCTGCTAAAGCGAAAAAGTTCAGACCTACCCTAATAGGGAAGGTGAAGGGACGTATAGTACTTCAATCTTTTGCTTGAGCTTCTATGAGAGCTTCAGCTACTGTCCCATCATGCAAGAGTTTTCGTTTAAATTCAGGAGACGCGGTTGTGTGGCATAGAATGACATACGAAACTAACAAATAACGGCTGCCCCCTCCCACTAGGATAGATCCAAAGGTTCTCTTGATAATAAGTGCAGATTTTCATCAGTAAATAGCGAATCAGCAAAAAAGGAAGCTTTCTTTCCAAGTGATTCGATCAAAAACAGGTACTAGGAACAAGTCCAAAAATGAATAAATATAATAAAGAATTTCTTATAAACGATTTTCTTCAGAATATCCTGTTTATGTCGTTAAATTTTGCTGAAATAAAGAGTGAACAGGCAAACAATAAATAAATAAAATAAACAAATAAACAAATAGGATAAAAAACGAATAGTAAAAAAGAGAATTTTCCAATTTCAAGCGATTCAATTAAAAACAACTACTAAGAACAAGTCTAAGTCGTAATAAAGAATTCCTCCTGAAACGATTGTCGTACGCCAATACACGTTATAATATTTTGCTCGAATAAAGAGTGAATAGGCGAACAATAAACAAAATAAAACGAATAGATAAATAGGTGAGAAAGATGAATAGTAAAAAAGAATTTCACATATCGAGCGATTCATTTGAAAACATGTACTAAAACAAATCCAAAAGTGAATAAATATAATAAAGAATTTCCCATGAAACGCATTTCTTTAGAACAGCCGATTCACGTCATAATATTTTGCTCAAATAAATAATAAAGAGGTAAACAATAAACAAAATAAATAAATAGGTAAATAAGACGAAGACTAGAAAGGCTAATCCTCCAATTTCAAGCGGTTCGTTTGACATGAAGTATTAAGAACAAGTCCAAAAAATAAATGAATGTAATAAAGAACTTCTAATGAAACGATTTTTTTTTCAGAACAGCCAAACTATGTCATATTATTTTGCTCAAATGAGTAGTAAATAGTAAATAAACAGATTAATAAAAATAATTAATAAACAGTCAAATAGGGTAAATAGTAAACAAGTGAATTTTCCATTTCAAGCGATTCATTTGTAGGCAATTGCTAGGAACAAGCCCCAAAAATGAATAAATGTGATAACGAATTTCTAATGAAACGATTTTTTCAGAACAGCCTATCTGTGTCATAATATCTTGCTCAAATACATAATAAATAGCAAATAAATAATAAATCAACAAATAAATAAAAACAAACAATAAATAACCAAACAAGGTAAATAATAGAAAGGGAGTTTTCCATTTTAAGCGATTTATTTGTAGGCAAGTCCTGAGAACAAGCCAAAAAAAGAATAAATGTAATGAAGAATTTCTAATGAAACGATTTCTTTTCCAGAACAGCCAGTCTATGCCATATTATTTTGCTCAAATAAATAGAAAATAGAAAGTAAGTATAAATATAGTATAAATATATATAATAAAATAAAAAATAAAAAATATATAAAATAAAAATATAGTATAAATATATAAATATAGTATATATAGAATAAATATAGTACAAAGTATAAATTAAATATAAATAAATAAAAAACAAATAGCCAAATAAAGTGAATAGTAAAAAAAGAGGTATTTTCCATTTCAAGCGATTCATTTGAAATCAAGTCCTAAGAACAAGTCCCAACAATGAATAAATGTAATAATAGCCAAACTATTTCATAATATCTAGCTCAAATAAGTAGTACATAGCAAATAAATAATAAATCAACAAATACATAAAAATAATTAATAAATACCCAAATAAGCTAAATAATAAAAAAGGGAGTTTTCCATTTTAAACTATGCATTTGTAAACAAGTCCTAAGAACAAGTCCAAAAATGGATAAACATAATAAAGAATTTCTCATGAAAGGATTTTCGTCAGAACAGCCAATTTATGTCATAAATATTTTGCTTAAATTTTTCAAACGCACCACGTTTTTGCCAAAAAAAGTGTTCTTGTTCATGTTCCTACCAAGCGCTCGTTATTAAACGGTTTTTCACTCCATCTTTCTTCTAATCCGGAGTGCACTTCAAGCCTTCAAGAACATAATCTCAACAACCAGCCCTCATTTTCTATTCTTTTTCACTAGTTCCTCATTCCAGAACGTAACACTCCCCAAAATTGGCTTCTAAGCTTCGGTTAAGGGCATCTACGTTCTCCAAGCGCAGGTTGGTAGCGCTTGAAGATAGTTTAGGTGGCTAAAACAGGAAGAAACTAACAATAAGAGGGCTCTCACTAAGTGCAGTAGCTTTTTCAGTGGCTTTCAGCTGTTAAAGGAAGTTGCTGAAATTCAGAGGCCTTAGTGCAAATCGTTTGGCTAGAGCCTACGACCTCAAATAGGTTGAGCTCCTGAACTTTTCATAAAAAATCCATAAAAGTTGGCATAAATTTCGCCGAAAAAGTGACTCTGAGAGCCTGGTCAAACCAACGCTGTTCCCTGACTAAAGTCGCTAGTCGCGTTCATTCAGTGCTCGCAATGCAAACGCTGTTGCCTTCACTGATCGTCTCTACTTCAGATGGAAACCGGCAACTGCTCCTACCCGGCTGCCAGCATATTCGATGACCTACCACCGTGGATGTCCGTGCCACCAGCGTACTATCCTTATCATATGCCTTCGAACGGACAAGTCGGGTTAGTGGATTGAAACAATTGATCCAATCTAAGCCACTTCCGAGGACTGGGACAACTTTGAATCTTCAGATATCCTATGGCTATGCAACACTCGCTGCCTTATCCGAGCATGGCCAACTGGTATGGCTACAACACATGTAAGCGCTAAGATTTCAAAGACCCATTTTTACAGAGCATGGATTATCCTTAACTTTATAGGTGTGCAGACTAACGGAAAGTACAAGAAGAAACGCAACCTTTTCACGAAATTGCAACTGAATATGCTCCAAAGACGGTAAGTAACACCATCAGCTCCTCGTCTTTTCACAATGATTCCCTGGAAATCTACTAACCACATTACAGATTCGCCGAAAAGGAGCACATAAGGCAACCTGAGCGAGACAATTTCGCACAGATGATTGGTCTAACCGGTGAACAGGTAACATTTACTATAACTATAAACAAAAATAAAAATGTAAAAAAATAACCTAATTCTTGGAACATATTCAGGGTGCAGACAATCGCTGACCTTAAAAATCCCCCTAAGCGCTGTACCAAGTATTCTATAATACTTCTGCGTGGTATTTAGGAGGCAATGTGAATGCGCACTTGGCATATCCAACGACTAGCAGATAGATATGTCAATAGGCTGTCCTCTGCGCAAAGGTATTGCACTAGTACCTTAGCCATGAAGAACTTGGTTGGCCTTCACTCTTGACCTTCACAGCGGGTATATCTTGCAGTACCAGTCAGGTTCCTGATTCGGTCCTGCCCAGGTCAACCAAGCTTTTCATCTTTTCGGGTCGAGTTGGTATCAAACTTGTCTAGTAAGGATAAGACACTGACCTCTCGAGCCGCCGGTATGCGCAAATCACTCATCAATCAACGCCAACTGTGCACTCAAGGGGTCCCCACGATGTCCCTTAGGGCCCGTTCATACTTCGCGACAAGAGCGACAAGAGCGACTGGGCGACGGATGTAGTGTGGTGTACGTAAATAATTACACATTTCACACCACATTCGTCGCGGACGGAGTGTGGAGTACGCAATTTTCGCAGTTATTTACGTACACCTGTTGCTTTTGTCGCGAAGTAGGAACAGGCCCTTAGAATTAGAATGCGTGGCGTATCTAAAGGAGGGACTGAATAGTCTGCACTTTAGCCTTCATCAATTTAAATCATTTTAAAAATTCAATTATTTAACAACGTTTAAATTTTGAAAAAATACAACTGTAGAAGAACTCCCAAATTCGCTGGAACAACGGTAAGGCCCCGTTTATACTTCGACGCCGAGCGACGCGACGCGTCGCCCGATCAATGTGGCCACAATACGTGGCGTCGCGTCGCTCGGCGTCGAAGTATAAACGGGCACTAAGGCTTATGAAGCAGATGGAAACGCCTCCCCCCCCCCCCCCCACGTTCGAGTTAAACAACGATTTCTCTTCCGTGGATTCGTGGAGAACTCGATCACGATCAGCCATTGACGATCAGCTAATCGAGGTTCCACCTCTCTTCATGCATTCTCCTCCAGTATTCAAGCAAAATATAAATTACATTGGTGTAATGGGCAGAACTAGCAGGTAAACTGGAAGCCATGTGAGGCCACTCTAGAGTCATGCAATTTACACACATACAGTAGATCAAAATAGGGGAGTTCGCAAAGTCGTAGTCTACCTATGGATGCGGCCAACAGACTACGCCATATTCCGAGGACTCGTAAAATTTAGAGAGATAATTCATATTCTAGAATAACTTCAAAGAAAACTTATTTTTAATACCTCTGATCATTTGATCTACAACTGCCACACTTTTCATTCTGATGTATTCTGAAAATAGAAATGAAAAAATAAAAATCTTTTTAGGTAAAGATCTGGTTCCAAAATCAGCGCTACAAACGAAAACATCGAGGCAGCGGCCAGCAAAACGCCAGCGTCACCGGCTCCTCGGGAGCAAATACCAGCGTCTCTTCGCTATCCTCACCGTCTCCGGCCGATTCTCCAGACTCTAAGTTCAACATGTAAGTGGCTATTCAATGACTGCTTTGAATTCATTCTTAGCAACTATCTAACTTGTGGTAATTTAGCACCCGTGAAGTGAGAATGGTGAACCAGACGGACGCCACAGAACCTCGGCCGGATCTCAGCTTCCACCACACACAAAACTGTTCACAGTTATATTGGGGACCACAGGTAGGCGCTCATCTATTAGAGATTTAGAAATATTTGAACAGAATCGAATAAAGACACTATCAGTAAGATTGATTTTTACATTTTGCTTAAGCCCGGAGCGACGGTTACAGAAAATAGACGTTCTTAGAAGGATGTTTGGTTGCGAACAAAATTCTTGCTTCAAACGGGACTCGAACCCGCATAATCTACTTTCCGAGCAGGAATGCTACGCCTTACACCACCAGGGCTGTTTGACCAAACTGAACGTCCAAGATATCTTCCTAGTAGCAAACACCTATCAGCACTCACCCGTGATATCGGGATGAGGCGGCTGCAGATATCAGCAGGAAACCGGTTAAGCTGAAGATGGAAGACCTTCGGCTTAACTGGGGCCGAGTTCATCAACGACTTGCAGCAATTTGACAAAGAAAAAACAGCCAAAATCCCTGATAGCACGTATTATCAAGCTATATGGTAAGCATTTCGCTGCATTATCAGGGATTTCGGCTGTATTTTCTCTGTTAAATTGCTGTAAGTCGTTGATGAATCCGGCTCCTGGTTTCATGCTGATATCAACGGCCGGCTCATCCCGATATCATGGGTGTGCTGATTTGTGATTGCTACTAGGAAGATATCGTTGATGTTCTGTTTGATCAAACACCGCCGGTGGTGTAAGGCGTAGCATCACTGCCCGGAAAGCAGAAGGTGCGGGTTCGAGTCCCGCCTGGACAACGAGTTTTGATCGCCACTAAACATCCATCTATGATCTTCTATCCTCTACAACAGCTGCGCCTGCTTAAACAAAAATGTAGAAATCATTTCTAAAAATAGGGCTTTTATTCGATCAAGAATAGGAAAAATAAGAAGATTGGCACTTAAAACGATAGACCGATAGCCGCCCTTCTAACGATTAAACCTTATGTTCCGTTTTTTTTTTCGAACGATAGAACAGGTTGGTTCTTGCGTTGAGGATAACATGTGAATACTTCCGCTCACCACTTTATCAAGTGCAGTTTGCCGCGACAAAACGCACAGTGCACAGCTGAACCAAGCGAATCTCCAAAGTTTTCTTTCGGAACTCATGCTTTCTACTGGATCTTTAAGAGCTTTACCGCCAGCCAAGAGCGAGCAGCTGTCTAGAGTTTCCTTTAAAAAAACTGCAAAATTTAAGAGTACCGCGACTATTCAGTTTCCGTTCCCTTAATGAAACCTCTTCCAGATGGCATACTATCCTACACCACTGTTTCAACAATCGCACTACAGCACCGTGACGGAAGAAAAGCTTTCCTTGTCGTCGTCGTCTGAGAACGACTTGGAATCGTGATAGACCGTGACGTTAATGAATCCGTAGAGTATACAATAAGTCAGACTGCATTCAGTCACTCTTCCTTTCATGTGCTTTAAACCGCCACTATCACGACACATCCGTTTGCCCAGAACAGCTGTTGAATGTAAATATAGAAATTTGTGCCCACTTATTTACTACCGTTATCGCGTCTTTGCACTCGCCATAATAAACTATTGAACTGCCAACTCTATTACCCGCAGGGTAGAGAAAGGAAACATTTCCGTGCGATTCAATCCATTTTAAGATGCGCCGTGCATTTTACTTGTATGGTGTGTTGTAGAGGCTTTCGTTATGACAGCCGTAACCGACAGAATTCTGCACGAAATCGCATTAGTCGGACTTCTCCGTGAAAGCTCTGAACGAGTATGACATAACGCTCTTCGTGTCAATGATCAAGGAGATCTACTGGTGCACTTTGGCATGGAACAGGGACAAAAACGTGGATCTATCCTAGTCCGGGGGGGCACATAACTAAAAAGTATGTAATAAATCGACTTGAGACTTACCGAGCGGCCCTTGCAGAACAGAATAGGACCTAAACTAGAAAAATTCACGAAGAAAAAACGAAAAAATTACTTTTGTTTTCGTCGCAAAGCAGGCAAAGTTATGTGCCCTCCTCACCATGTTAGATCCTGGTTATAACATGTCAGGAGGCGGTCAGCACGCGGCATGCGGCTTTATGCGCACTCCTCACCATGTTAGACTCTGGTTATAACATGTCAGACGGTGGTGGCACGCGGCAAGCCTCCATTGCGTTGCTCTTTGCCCGGCGAGACGGCTGTAAAACCACGGCGGTTTTATTTTTTGTTTGTCTGTTCACTTTTTTTGTTTCGTTTAGGTCCTATCTTCTTCTGCAGGAGCTGGTCGTTAAGTCTCAAGTCGATTTATTACATGCTTTTTAGTTATGTGTCCCCCCGGACTAGGATAGATCCAAAAACGTTGCTAATTCCGCCTTGAATCACTCGATGATCAACGTTACCACAGATGACACAGGGCGAGAAGACGATTATAATGCACAATGACATTCGACACAGAATGACATAAGGTAGCGAGCGACGTGTTGCCCGTGAAGATTTAAGCTGGTTGTCTCAGGGTATCCGGGCGGTCGTTGCGGGTCCACTTGCTCCGTCAGCTTGTCAATCCATAGAGTACATTCGGTGGTGAGATTGACGGTGGAATTTTCAGTTTCTCTTTTTTTACCTACATTTGGTCGTTTTATCGTGTTCATTCCACGTTTTTTTTTCATATACGCCTGTTTCTCGGGCTAGTCGTACACATCTTTTTTGTTTTTTTTTTGCCGTTTTCCGCATTTTTTCCGCTGCTTCACGTTTCTTGCCGAGCTTTTTCTTGCGAGTTTTGTTCACTACATCTTTCTCAATGTTTTTCTATTGTTTTCGTACCGTCTATCCCTACTAGCGGAAAAACGGCGGAGAAACAAAAAAGATGTGTACGACCAGCACTGGAAACAGGCATATGCGAAAGAAGCATAAAATGAACACGATTAAACGGCTTAACCATTCCACCCTACGATCTCACCATCGAGTCTGTTTCTTGACCAGCTGACGGAGCAAGTGGTCCTGCAACGACCGCCTGGGTACTGTGAGACTTCTTCAATTCTTGACGGACAACTCGTCGCTATCCTTGGCGATTTAGTCGCGAGTCATAATGACTTGCTGCTTCCAGCCAATGGGAAAGCCAAAGTTTTATGCATCTCATCAAGTAATGCTCCAATTCAGCGACCGCGGAGGTTTGGTCAGCCTGAGCGGGACTCGAACCACGAACCATTAGAGCTGCACGCGACAGCCGGCTCCCCTCCGACAAAACCTCTCGAAAACTCCTACCTTAGGTTGTGCCGAAGGTGACAGCAGCTTCCAAAGCAGCATTGAAGGCCCTGGAACACTAATGCCTCTGACAGCAGCTTACCTTCGCCAAATGTTGTATGGCAAAAGCGAGGAAGAAGCTTTTAAAGATATAGCAGCGCCTATCGCGTACTCGGAATCGTCATAGAACTTCACCGTATCAGATTCATTCCTTGGAAATGGAACAACAACAAATCTGTACAACAATAACGAATCTCATTCTATTAAATACACATTCGCCACCTTTTACTTTACATTTACACTTGAAAATGCGCTTACATATCATAGAGACCACGTCGAGAACATTGAGAAACTGGAAGCGTAGCCAAATCAACATCTGGCTCTCTCAGCCGAGCAGACAAACCGTCATGCAAATACATGTATTACAAACCGTACATTCAGAAGTAACAACGTTAACATCAAAGAGATCTGGTTCACATCCGATATAATCAGTACTTCGGAACTTCTTCCAGCCGCTCAAAGTCCATACTCTCGAACACAATTTCCTTCTCTACCTCTTGTGCCTTCTCAACCTTCGCCTTGCTCTCGCCAGCTTTTCGCTCTGTCTCCGTAACCACCGGCTCCACTGGTAGCTGAAGCGTCGCCTGAAAATGAACCCTTTCCACACCACTTATAACCTCCTGAATAGGGCGCGAGTCCTGATTTAATATGGTTCTTTCTTTTGGGAACCGATCAACTCACTTTTACAACAAAACTAACTAATTTCGGGTAACACGCGATGGAGACGACGCGTATCGCAGAGTAGCACGATTCAGAGAGGAACATGTGACGAGGGCTCCATCGATCCCACATAGAAATTGAAGCGAAAGAAGATGCTATCTGTGTCCGTAATCATGCCTGTCTTCTACGGCTTCCCTCATATTTAAAAATGGCGCGCGCCTCAAATTACTAGGTGTATTCTAGCACATCGACGCTTTTCGTGGACACGCCGACCAAGAACGTTCATAGTCATATCGGCACGAGCGATTGCGAGACTATGTGGAACAAAATACAAGGGAAAAGGTAGGTTCTAAAATATGCTGTAAACTGTAAGCTTGTCCCCATCAGGAGCAATACAGTTCCGATTACTCAGGTTTTAGATTGATCGCATGTAACTTTCATCCGATATTCGTTATATCTGACGCATTCTTATCAATATTTATTGCTTACTACCGATTGTACTTCCGAAGATAGGAGCAGAATTAATTCAGGGAAGCTATTCTACACCCACGAGCATTCTTAGAAGTTATCCATTTGATTACTATTTAGGCACTGTACGCAATTTTAGATAAAAAGGTGTATAGAAGGTGTAAGAAGGCTAAACACTAATTAGCACGTAAAGGCCGTCATGACACGAATTCTCTACGCTTTCTAAAACGCACTGTAATAAGAGAGGCTATAGAAAAAAGATGGAAGCCTCTTGAGGTACAACTGGACCGTTGTTACAAAATTCCTCGAAAAACCATCAACGACGGCTACTGTAAGTATCGGCTACCCCTCACCTTACTCGCTCGAGTTGATAGACCTCGTTAAGCAGAGGTTATCAATGTAACCGACTGGATTCCACGGAGTCGGTGAAAAGAACGCCAGGACATCAGCGAATGCAGGCGAATGCTGATGGGGGCTTTTTTGTGGAAGCCATTCGCCTCTCTCGAGCAAACGTGAGTAACATCTAGTAGATGAAGAATACACGACATATCCGAAGGAAAACACTCGCCTTTGGGATGCGCCGCGCATGCGAATTCTACTGCATGCCGTGAAGGCAGCTTGAACACCTATCTGCCCTATAGAATGACTTCCACTGGTCAGCGGATGGAAAAGGCGGTGTTTTGTTCTTTCCAACCAAATCTGCTACAAATCCGTCAACCGCGGAAAGATAGAAGGCTGGGTTGACCCAGGCTGGAGTATGCGCGGCAGCATCCTCCCTCTTACTGCGCTCAGAAAAGATGCATGACCAAAAATTGTCACTTAGGCATAGTTTATACTTGCACCGCATTGTCACCATGAACGGTAAGATCTACATAAAATTTTCGCGCAGCTAGGCGGCCCGTCAAACCATTTAGACCACGCCGCCGCAAAGCATTGCATTTGATGGAATTTTAGGGCACTTTATTAGGCGAGTCGTGCCTCAAAACGAACAACCGCGACGTGCCGGAGGCATAAACAAACCCCTAGTGATAGTACCGGTACCTATATGTATCTCCAATGAGCAATGCGATAGGCCCCAAACACACCAGCCCAACTCATCGAGTACGATATTAAGCAAAAGCGAAATATTTTGATGGAGATATTCAGAAACACGCGGAAATCTCGAACAAAAAAATTCCTCTAACGTACCAATTGAACCCTCTTGTGATACTCTCGTAATTTCAAGCGAAACAATCCTCTAGTTCGCATAATGTTGATGACACAAACCTTCACCCGAAGTCGGTACTGCTCCATGGCTTGCTCATAGCTAGCCCGCATCGCATCCATGTTGCTCATGTAGAAGTCGTGAACGAACGTCGACATGTGTACCGTGTTCTCGATCGATATCGGCTCGGCACTAGCACGTTCTCCGACCTAGACAAAAAACGATCCAACAAATTGAATAGAAAACAAGCTGGAGTCCAGAAACAAGGCAAACACGCCGTCCGATCACATCAAATTCGGAAGCTGCGGAAATGAACCCTTGGTCTCGAAAAAGCTATTACCCCGTGCTTCCTTCAGAAGGAAATTCAAAAGATACAGCGATGCTTGCTAAAAGACTCGAGGCACAGAGCCATAACCTGACATCGCAAAGACCCAGAGTATAGAAAGAAAGCGAGCTTTTCCCATGAAATCTCTAAAACGGGCCACATCGACGTCTTTATAAGAAGCTGCCAACGACAAAAATTGGCACCTGTTGAGATAAATGATTGTCGAGGTCAACGACTACACTTAGACACACAAAGAACATAGATGGTTCCTCTCGAGCGGACCATGCACACATGGACACACGGACACAGATTCAGTCACATAGAAGATTATCATTGAACCAATAGGCACTCAAGATAGCCATACAAATCAAAACTCTAGTACTGTAGAATCGCTCACCTTTCTCTGCGTCGGGTAAGGCTCACTTGGAATAATCAGCAACCGCGGAGGTCTCTGGCACAGCTGTAAGTAGAAGTCAATACATTGAATAAGGATTAAGGTCCTAACAACTAGCAAGCGCCTTTCCACATACAATATTGAATGCCGGCGTGAGTTCGAAGCAGTTCCGGAACAGATTCGCCCGGCACAGCACGTAAAGACCTAGTCGAGCTCGAGACAGTGCCACTATCAGACGTCGAACATCCCTGATAATACTCTTTCAAGCACTGATCATAACGTCCATTACCCACAAAGCGCCTACCTTATGTGCCCGATGTTATTCGTCCTAACCAGCGACAGAATGATGTAGTCATTCTGCTGACCTTGGTATTTGTCTACAGTGGATATCTGAAGTATGTTGTATTTAAAGAGCGGCTATTAAATGGTTTAAAAATCGATTTAAACAACGCACCTTTGCTGGTACTCCAATGAGAGGGTTATTCGCACAACGCCGCTCCACTACATCTCGTAACAACTGCGCCTGAAAAGCCAGTTGATTAATGAACGGTCCCAACCTCCTCGAGAATAAAAGTATAAAGGACGGCGTTATTCAATCCTCGTTGGGATGCGCCACGCATTCTACTTCTACGGGATGTCGTGAAGGCATGTTGAATGCGCATTTGGCCATACAATGACTTGCGGTGGCCAGCCAATGAACAAGTCAGTGCTTTATCCTTCCCAGACAAGTCTGGTACCAATTCACCGACCCCGGAGGGATGGAAGACTTGGTTGGCCTGGGCGGGAAATCCGAACCAGGAACCTGGTATCGGGTGCAGGCGACAGCGGCGCCTCCTCCGACTGCGCTCCACGCGCCCTCCTCGAGAATGCAAATGAGAAAATGGCACCGGGCAAGTGCATTACGTTAATAAGATTAGACGTTAGACCCTCAGAGAATATGAAAGTTCGTGATATAAGGCTGAACTAAACTAATGCCAAATTACAGCGGTAGTCGAGAATGGTTAATACTTATTTAGTATAAAATATTTCATACATTGCTGCGTTACCCAGCAGAACTACAAATGTCATATGAAAGATTAAGAAAGAGAGATTTTCTGGCATATGAGCGGTATGGAATGTGCCATGCACTCGTCTGATATTTTGCATTTTACACTCGAATAATGGTGTCTCGCTTGAATACTTGTTATAATTTCTCCACAAAGTGGCCGTTTCGATTGAGTTGTGCTTCTTTTAAGTTTAAAACTTAAAAATACACTACGACTTGCGAAAAAGGGGTGCAGGGTATCCTAAAAAAATGCAAGTACTGCTTGAAGGGTTCAAACATTGCTGATGGTAAAGCTTTTGAAGACGATTGAGACTCATACGAAAGCGCAAGGTAACGAGATTTCCTTAGCGTGCAAATGGTCAAGATTGCGCCATGCCCGCGCCTGAAAATTTGCATTTCAGACTCGATAGATTGTACATGGGCTAAATGCTTGTTGCAATCTGTTACTGCTTGGCCAGATTAACATGTGCTGTGCTTATTTTAACGTTAGAATTTGAAAATCACGAGAAAGACACGTGACGCGCGAGTTTATTGATTGTACAACTTAAGTACGAGCAGGAGCTTCATTTTCAAAGCCGGATTCTGTGGAGTGATGAAACAGCATTCAAGCTGAATGGAGAGATTAATCGGAATAATTGCATCCAATGAACGAGGGAAAACGTTAAAGGAAGCACAGCACAGGTTAATCTGGTCAAGTAGTAACAAGACTGTAGCAAGCATTCAGCCCATGCACAATCAATCGAGTCTGAAATGCAAATTTTCACGCGCGGGCATGGCGCAATCTTGACTATTTGCACGCTACAGAAGTCCGGCTACCCTGTGCTTTCGTATGATACTCAAAAGCTTCAAAAGCTCTTCAAAAGCTTCACCATCAGCGATGTTAGAACCTTTCAAAGAGGACCAGCATTTCTTAGAATACACTGCACTTTTCGCAAGACATAGTGTCTTTTCAAGTTTTAAATCTTAAAAGAAGCACAACTCATTCGAAACGGCCACTTTGTGAAGAAATTATAACAAGCATTCAAGCGGAACACAGTCAATCGAGTGTAAAATGCAACATCTCAAACGAGCGCATGGCGCATTCTATGCCACTCATATGCCAGAAAATTTCTGCTTTCTTAAGCTTTCATATGAGCGCTTGACTTCTTCAGCATCTTTACTGTGGGTAAGGTTATTAACTTTCAAACAGTGTATACTTTTTTGAGACACCCTGTATATGCCTGTAATAAAGCTTTCACAATGCCCCTTAGACATTTCAGGGAGGAAGATTCACTCACCTGTCCATTATAGGTTGTGATCATCGATATCTTATCAGCTGGATAGCCAATGATACGCATGTAGGTGAAGAGAGCCACGGCATACTCGGCTTCTCCAAGATTCTATAACAACACTGGCATGCAAACAGATCAACAATGAATGAAGATTTCAAAGAACGTCGGGGAAGTGACTTGAATTCGTATTTGGGCTTTACACTGGTTTGCGGTGGCTAATCGACTGTACAATTCAGTGTTTTGTCCTCCAAAGGCCAGCCTGGTTGGCAGAAATCACGGAGTAATACCTGGTAGTAGTAAGGACTCGGCTGCGATTCTCCTTGTCCGTTAAAGTCTGGAACATCAATGAGCTGGTAATTGAAAGCGAAACCAGCATTGGCGGTCTGAAATGCAAAACGCTTATCGGACTTCGATGAAGAAGTGTAACAGCAAGGAAAGGCATGGCGACAATCTAACCTGGAACTGCGGCAGAGCCTCGACGTGTGGGAGATTGCCGAGGGCTTTGTATCGCCAGCAGTATAAAGCCGCTATTCTGAAAAAGCCGATGGAATAAAGAAAATTAGGAAGAAAAACGTAAGAACACGTAAAAAAGATAAAGAAGGAAAAAGTATATCACACAAAAAGAAATCCATATGAAAAGAACGAATTAAAGTATTATAGCACCTTAGAACGAATTTTTAGGCTACACTAAAGGTGATTGGCGCAAAGGTGATTGCCATGTAATCCGCGTCCCATTCAGTTATATTAGGTTGATGAAAAAGTCTTGCACCACAGCGTAATTTCTTCTACAAATTTTATTGTTTCTTTTGTGAGCGACTTTAATCTACAAAGTAGTTACCATTTCCATCTAAAAACCTTTGGCCATCTGACGGGGAGATCATGGAATCCTTTCTTCCAGAATG
This sequence comes from Heligmosomoides polygyrus bakeri, assembly GCA_947359475.1. Lineage (NCBI taxonomy): Eukaryota > Metazoa > Nematoda > Chromadorea > Rhabditida > Heligmosomidae > Heligmosomoides > Heligmosomoides polygyrus. Next base: position 2,741,499 of record OX375868.1, read on the forward strand.
GAGTCAGCTGTGACTCGAAGAAGTGCTCCACCTCGAATTCCAGTTCGGTTCGGTCGTTGAAGCACCTATTCCTTAGATGCTGCTTGAGAGCTAGGAAAAGGTGGTAGTCCGATAGCGCAAGATCTGACGAATACGGTGGGTGGGGCAGCACTTCCCATCTAAGCTCCTGCAACTCCTGGCGAGACGACCTTGCAATGTAGGGGGGGGGGGGGGGGCGAGCATTGTCGTAAAGAAGGTAAACATCCCTCTGCCCCCGCCGTCTGTGCGACATGGCCTCGCTCAGCTTCTGCAGTTGTGCAGCGTAGATGTTCACTGTTACTTCGATGCCGTCGTCAGGAAGCTTACGATAGAGCATTCCTCAAGAATCCCATTAACAGCACAGCATTACCTTCCTCCGGTGGATGTCCGCCTTGAGGTTGTGGTTCTCCTTCAGGGAGCCACTGAGCCTTCCGAGTATGGTTAACGAGGAAGACCCAGGATTCATCTCCCATGACGACATTCTCGAGAAAGTCCTTATTACGAACCTCCAACCTAATGCCATTTCCTCGTCTGACTGTACACTTTCCAAACCAATCCGGACAGTAATCGTGAATCGTGAAAAAGCCCCTTTGAAATAAATAATCCAACCAACTTGACACTTTTCAAGTCAAATTAATAGGAAAATGTTCACTTTGAAAGATTTCTAATACGACGTGAAAGTGGTAACGTTTGTAACTAATGGCCTTGCCCGCACTAATCCGCAATGCCTCATTTTCTACGACAGTTGTGAATAAGCACCTATGAAATGCTTACCGAATTGCCACACTGACCTGTGTGAAAAGCTAATAGATCAACAAAGCAAGGAACTAAACAATGAACAGGACGATCAGGGGATCTAAAGCCAAGGAAAACGAAACGCACTCTGCTCTGGCTCTTCCTTGCTTGTCGAGCTGAACATTGGGCACACCTAGTCGCACAAACCGCGCGAAAAGGGACTGCTCCATGTTGGAGTACTTCTGGAACGCCTGGTTCTGCACAACTGGCGGCAGCTGGTGGTGATCTCCGATCATACACCAACGCTTCAGCCGATTTCTGCCGTCTTGGGGATTCTGAAACGCGCCAACAGTAATTTATAAGACTAGTTTTATTTATCAACAATGACAATATTCACCTGTAACAGTAACGGAATGAAAGTCTCCACTTCTAGAATTTGCGCTGCTTCTTCCATGAGAATGTTGTCGTATCGGAACCCAAGCTGCACAAGTTCATTCCTTCTCAGAGCAGCATGGGTACACGTCATCGCGATGATCTTTGCTTCTTTCACCTTCAAAGCACTCGATTTTGTCACGTCAATTGAAAATGCTTCATAGAGTCCTTACCAAGAGATATTCTGTCCTATCTCGGCCGTTTCTTAGCAGCTCAAATGCACGGAACTCCTCTAGTTGTTCAAAGATGTGATTGATATGTCGCCAGCAGCTGTAGGCTACTTCCACATCCGCTTTATGGGAGCCCTGAATAAAGACTGGTTTAGAAGCAGTTGTATACGGAGCGTTGTAACGCAGGCGGAGAAGGCGCCGGCTATGGCGCGCACCCGATTCCAGGTTTCTGGTTAGGAATTTGCTCCCAGGCCGACCAAGCCTTCCATCCCCCGGGGTCGATGAATTGGTACTACACTTATTTGGTGAGGATAAAGCGCTGAATTGTCCATCGGCTGGCCAGCGGAAGTCATTGCATAGTCTGAATATGCATTCAGATTGGCCTGCGAGGTAACGTACAAGTGGAATGCGCGGCGCGTCCCAAAATCGATTGAATAACGCCGTCTTCATAGGCGTAATAACTAGGTCCTATAGACTGGAGTTTTCTCGCGAAAGCAACATCCTGACACAACGGCCGATCTAATACGAGTACTAGCTGGATGTTGTGATTAAAATGAGGTTTAATACAGACTGCACCCTATAAGTTACTCCATTAATGACCAACAAGGATACATGCACCTGGTCAAGGATGGACATCTAAAAGGGGCTAAAAAGGAAGTGCACGGCGTTAATCGATCTCTAATTGGGATGTGCCATGCATTCTACTTATATGGAACACTGTGGAGGCGATTTGAGTATGCGTATTTGGCATATAATGGACCTGCTGCGGCCAGTCAAAAACAAATCCGTGTTTCATCTTTCCCAGACAAGTCTGGTTCCACCGACCTCGAAAGGATGAAAGGCTCAGGTAGCCTGGGTCGAACTAAGAACCTAGAACTACGTACACGAGACAGCCAGCGCCCTTAAAGCATCACACGTATGGGAGAATTAATTACTTCCTAGGCTTGCGAGCATCGATAGTAGAAAGGAATTCTTCTTCAATTAATCTGTGCAAAACTCACACTGAACAGTGGATTGACATCGTTGAAGTATCCAGCAAACGGGAACACCTCTGCTACCAGACCGTCCTTTTCCACTGCACACTTTTCCAGGAATTCATCCCAAGCGCGGCAAACCTGAAAAAAACGATAGATGATACACTATACATCAACTAGAAGTATACAGTACCCTGTTAGCCGCATGCGCAAGAAATAGCAAATTAAATACCGCATGGGCACAGTTCTCTGCAGTGGATTTAGGCTTAATAGATTCTTGAACTAGAACCACAAAATAGTTAATTAGTAATTAGAGTTAATTCACCTTTTTTTGTAATCCCACCATACTAACAAGGAGAGCCTTCGGAGTGGCGGTGAGCTTTTGCGATGCAATTTTTACAGGATGTGGGGTCCCGTGTGGAGAGTCCAAAACCATACTTAGTTTTTTCGGAATGCTCTTGTGTGGTCGAAAAAAAAGCGTGTGGACACGTGAGCGCGAAGTTCATAGCGCCCTGCTGCCACCCAGGCCAATGTGGTCGGTTGGCGTGGTGGTAGTGGTGTCGCCCCTCGGGCGCACCGAGCGGGTTTGATGGTTCGGTCCCCGGTGTCGCCAACGTTTTTGCACACATTGGATCGTTATTATTATGGGATTGCGTGATCACATGAGTCAATTTGTACACGATTAGTGCTTTTAGTATTTAAATCTAGGCCTACCAATTATGCCTTCAACGAGGAAGTAGTGATGCCTTGTCAGTGAGAGGGAGATTGTTCGTCCCTAGCGTTTGTAGGATGCTACTGTGTGGTAAGCGATTATGTTTCAAATGTTTCATAGTTCTATATCATAATTATTGATTTCCATTGTTAACATATAAACACAGTTACTTCACGTGAGCAAGAATTTTTTATGTTAGCGATCCAATAGAATGATACAGTGCAATTACGATCCATTGAGAGGTAACTCAAATGGAAGCCGAAGAAGGCTAGGTTTAAATACTAAAAGCATTAATCGCGTACAAATTGACTCCTGTGATCACACAATCCCATAATAATAACTATCCGATGTGTGCAAAAACATTAGCGACACCGGGGACCGAAAACCCGCTCGGTGCGCCCAAGAGGCGACCCAGTTACCACCACGCCAACCGACCACATCGCGCTGGGTGGCAAAAGTTCACCGCCACTCTGGAGGCTCTTCTTGTAAGGCTTTATCAACAAAACCTCTAAAAATCTAATTATATGTCTTCAATTTCTTCCTGAGCGCTTGTTACCTTCGGTGACGGAGAAACGCTTCTTTGTACAATGCTTTACACAACTGTTTTTAAGAGTGAGCACCTGCCGTATAGAGATTGTTCGCTCTTACAGGATGTTTTGGTGTAATCAAAACCCTCGCACCAGGCTGGACTCAAACGACATCATAGGATATTGCGGATGTTACACGCGATCAAACAGCGCTGGTCATGTAATGGGCAAGCATACAGCCCGGATGAGCAGGTGTGGGTCTGACCAGTGAACGCCTTCTGCTTCCCATGGAACTTCTGACAGAGACCTATACCATATGTGAAAGAGCTCGAAGTCTTGATTACAAATGTGCAGACTAAATTTGCTAAATGGATCTCCTATACGAGTACGGTCCGGTGAAAATTAGTGTTGTCGACTGCATGTCTCATGCGATGATGAAGCGTTGGGCGGATCGGGCGGCGCAATCAGCGCAGAGGGAGCACTCCACCAGTTTACACTGGATCCGAATGAATCGTTTTCAGTATCCTGATCGGAATCATCCAAAAATCCGACGCCCGCGAAATCGCTCTTATACGAATCATTCAAAAACCCAGGGTCCGCGAAGTCGCCGTTATTCGAATTATCCAATTATCCGAGGACTTTCAATCGGATCCAACGTATACCACCAGCGTTGGGTCGCGGCGCAGTGGTAGTGTTCGCTCTTTGCTCTCTGCGGTGAGTCGGTCCCACTGAGGCTGGTGTTTTTGCATTTTGTGATTTGTCGTCAATGGCATCCTTTACCGTCATTTCCATCACGTTTTCGAAAGAACACCTGGCGAGAACTGTGATATACCTTTTTCAAGCTCCTTGAAAGTGGAATGTTAACAGATTTAGATTCTTACGTAAGGCAAGCCAAAAACGGATACCAGATCTGTGATCAGCGCCCCAAACAACCCTCATGCACAAAGTTTGGCCGAAATTGGTACTCTTAACTTTATCGTCCTCGCTTCAAGCCTAGATAAGGTTCAGCACTTTGACCATCACTGTTGATCAAGGGTGGTGATTGAGGTGCGGGTGATGAGGGTACACGGTGTCACTGTCTGCAAAGGGTGTCATTCACAAAATAAAATAAAAACCATCGACGGGAACCGAACCAACAACCATCTTCCTGCAAAGCAAGAACACTACCACTGTACCGCCTCCGCAACTGGTAGTCCCGCTAATCGCTGTGCGGATTACGATGCTTCATCAGCGCATGCGACGTGCAGTCGACAACTCGAACTTTCACCGGCAGTACTCGTTTAGGAGATCCATTTAGCAAATTTTGGAGGGTATATTTGTAATCAGCGCTTCGAGTTCATTCACATAGCTCTCCGTCTGAAGTTCTAAGGGAAGCTGAAGGCAATCCTTAGTGAGTTCCGCTGAGTTTTTACCCCAACAGCACATCTTGTAACAGCTTCTCCTTACAAATTTTGCTGATTCATACCGAGAATCTTCACACCGCGTTCAAAACAAGTTCTCCAAGGGTATCAAAAACGAAGAAGCTAACCGTAAATCGGAAGAAATGTCCAGCGTTCTCGCAAGTGTACGATACATCGCCGATCACATTCATCGCATGCTGGAGTCGCTCGACCTTATAAGATACAGCTTTACAGCACTGAACTATACCACTGCTCAACCAGCTTGTGGCGTAGAGCCTACCTCAGAAAGTAGTCTCAATCTCTCTTTCAGCACGTGATTTACTCGACCATAACGGGAGAAGTCCTTTTCTGTTTCTAACCCTTCCTCGCCGTGACCTGGAAACAGAGCAGTAAGCGAAAATTTCCATAGTTGTAGATCGAAAACGTACCCATTCGAAGGAGATGCCTCTCGTCGACGTCCAGGGCTATGATCTTCTCGAAAAGCTGATTCAGCGCCTGGTTGGAGTGAGTGACGATTAAGGTCCGTTGCTGCGGCCAGTTATGATAGATGTTCGAAATAATTTGCACGGCGACGTCAGTCTTTCCAGTACCAGGTGGTCCCACAACCATTGTTAGGCCTGGTTGCATTCCTGCCTGAAAAAAGACCGCCATCAATGCTCTGGAACGTTATCACTAGACGAAGTAACAGAAGAAGTAACAAGGGAACCCAGCTAACCTTGATAGCCTCCACCTGGGCAGAGGTGAACCGCACTTGATTCTTATTTGGACAAACCGGGTATGGAGTAGGAGCCTCTCGTACCAAAGGTGTCACCTCAATCACCTTTTCGCCTTCCTTCTCACCTCCACGCACAAGGTCCATGAACTTGAGTCTGTAATTGATCCGCCTTCTACAACCGCCTTTACAAATAAGATAAAGTCAACATACTGGAAGGGAGGAACCATTTTCTCCGCCTCGGCCATTGCCTCAATTCGGTAGTCGGGGAAGCATTCCTTCACATGCTCGAACGACAGGAAAGTGTCGTTGAAGTCCATGGTGGGAACAACGTTATTCATCCTGTAAAGCACATAATGACCTTGATTTTCTAGTAGAAGCAAATTCAATGTTCCTATCCTCACAATTTTGCAAATATTAACCTTAAATAGAAACATCTGTGCTAAGAGACTGCCTCACTGAACTCAAAGAGAAAAATTGGCATCCATCTGCTTCGGCTTATTCATCGATATCAGAATCAAGGAAAGTTGAAGCATTCACAGCACTGCTCTCCGGAATACTTCACCCTTCAGAATACTGCTCTTAAAGGAACAAAACAAAAAGTATGCAGCAGTCTTGGTCAGCTGACCGCTAACACAGTTAATAGCTTCAGAAATACGAGTAGAACTAAAGAATGGAGAGTTATGCAAAACTTTTCAGAACATATACATCTTCTTACTAAACTAAGGAACCTGAAGACGCGTCTGAACCATACAAACCATGCAGTTTAAGCAAAAGTTTTGTTTACTCGTATTTCTGAAGTTCGAATTACTAACTTCTGTTTACTGAATACCACTAGAAACTGCAGCGCATTACAAGTTCGAGGCTATGGATAAATTAGCTTTAAGGATGTTACCACTGCCCAGTCAATCAATAGCAACGATCCTAATCTAATATACAGTTGAATAGAAGCAAACAAGTCTGTTTTGCTCTTCTTTGCCTGACAGGTTTGTATAAATTCCTCTATCGCGACCGACGTTTCGACGAACTCGTCTTTCACAAGGTCTGAAAGAAGCTCGAAATGTTAGGTTCTGCAGAGTTCACTGGGTCAGAAACGTCGCGTCTACCCTTACACGAACAACATGCCCTTAAGAGTGTTAAGAAGAAAGGCCACATCTGCCCCCAACCAACTCACCGATATCCCACCAGCGGCAACAAACCGGCTCAACTGGTCGCCATGGAGCAAGTGAGACATACTAGTTCGGTCAGATATACTGCTCGGAGCATGGTGGTATTGAGAATGTATGCGAAGCCGTATACGACATCTCATAGCTCACACAAAGGGATAAAAGGCAAGAATTCACTGGTAATGGAGATGCACTCGTTCCTGTTGTTCATGTATGGATTGCGCCTGTGAATCCAGAAGGCTTCAAGAGCCTTTCTGGCCCCTATTTCGCTCTCATGATACAACACTGTGCACTTCACATTAAAATCGTCATCGGAGTGGACTTACCTTCGGTGTTTTCCAAGCGGGGTTAATAAGCTTTGTTTCCTCTTTCCAGCAAGATGTTCCTTAACGCGGATGCCCAGCAGCCTCCCAGTTTCTCCAATATATAATTCAACGCAGGATAAACACTCTATCTGGTAGATGACGCCTTTCTGCGAGCAGTCTCCTGTCCTTCCATACGGACAAATCACGCAGTCTTGCGTTATACATACGCGATCGTATAACCGATTGCGAACAAGCTGACGTTTAATGTTGTCTCTTGGAATGTTTACCAGCACAACATCCACATCCAAGCTCGCTCGCAACAGGCATTGACTTACAGCTGCAGTGACCTTATCCGAAATGAAAGGCAGTGAAAGGCAAATTTTATTGCAAAACGCGTTAGCGTTGCGCCTGTGTTGCACGCAGCTTCGTCGCACTTCGTACCCATTGAGGTTAGCTATTCTGCAGGCTAACATTCGGGACTCCTCGCGCTCCTCATCCCGTGCACATCCTAACTGCTGTTCTGAACATGTTGCGGAGCACAGCTCTCTTCACAGCTGAAGGATGGGCCGATTTTGCATGGATGATGACATTCTTGGAGTTGTCCTTGCGGTACCATTTCACACTGTACTGACCGTTTGACACCCTAATCTGTGTGCTCAAAAAGGGTAACCAGCCTTCACACGGTACTTCTCGCGTGAACTTTATGTACTGTGATTGTGTGTTAAGAATGTTGAACAGCTCATCCATTTCGGACTGAGTTGTTGTTACGACACAACAATCATCGATGTATCGGCAGTACATTATGTAGCCGTTCTATTGCCGGTCGTTCAACTTTGCTCATAAAGCAAATTGCTAGAGCTGGGGCTAAACGTTGTCCCATAGCAAGTCCTCGAAGTTGCGAGAAGTATTTACCGGACCATTTGAAGATATTGCAGCCCAGGCATTCCTTGACAAGTATCATTATATGTGACTTTCTTAAACCAAACGTAGTAATATTACCCTCGTGCTCGTCAAGCATTTGTGAGAGTGCCTGTAGAGCTGCAGTATTATCAACGTTGGTGTATAAGGCAGTCACATCAAACGATTCAATTACGCAACTTGGCTGGAATCTGCAAGAGCGCAAACGTTCCAGTAACTTCTCCGTGTTTTCCAAGTGTGATGGTACAAAGTTGAGAAGCTGACCAACAATCTTGTTAAGGAACCCAGATATGCGGTCTGTTGGTTCGTCTACACAACTTATTATAGGCCGTATTTTGTATGTTTCTGCAGTCAATGAGCGTTTGTCTTCTTCAGACAATTTGTGCGCTTTAAGCAAGTATGTTTACTCAGACTCTATACACTCTAATGTGTCCTTCAAATAGACGAAGGCTGTGTGGCAACAAAAGTAGAGTACATATACATAGCAAGGACAGGTGTAGCTCAGTAGGCACGATGCATCGGCCCTCTGATTCCCATACGGAAGAGAAACGGCCGATTGAAGTTGGAACGCAGCCGGCTTTAGGGACTAACCAAGAAGCTATCTCAACGGTAAGTCGGAGCGGCCCAAGTGTTGTATAGGGACAGAATCGTCTCTCTCTGGGAAGCAACAAACTGCAAGTATCTCAACCCCAATACAACTATGCGCACAGATAGGGACATCGGAAGCTGGGCCGTTGGCGGCGTTACCTCTCTGCCTGTGCGCGAAGGGCGGGCTCAAGTTAGCTGAAAACAGCGAGGCGAGCGAACGGTGGTGGCGCAGTGGGTGGAGGGGCGGCGTAATCCCATAATCGCTGTTACCAGCCAACTTGAGCCTGCCCTCCGCGTGCAGGCAGAGGGCTAACGCCGCAAACAGCCCAGCTTCCGTCGTCCCTAACTCTGCGCAGAGTAGTATTGGGATCGAGATATTTGTATATTTAGTAGTTGCCCAGAGAGAGAGAGAGGTGATTCTGCCCATATACAGCACTTAGGCCGTTCCGACCTACCGTTGAGATAGTCTCCTGGTAAAGATTTTCTTCACAGAAGATGTCGATGGTTTCACGACTTAGTGGATAGCCTGACGAATTCAAGGGCAAGAATGAGCATGAAGTCGAGCGTTTGAATCTGCTCTGTGACATACTTTACTGTATGTCCTATCAAAACGCACATAATTGGATTTCTTAACATTATTACTGCATTTTATGGCTTCATTCCCATTCTTTTTCTTCTTTTTTGAAGAGTCACTTTACCAGTCGTCTTGAGGAGGCTTTTCCCAATCTTCGCTCAGACTCTGATCCTTGAGGCTCAGCATTCGAGGCTGAGCCAATAGAAGAACAACTTGACAAGGAACTACCATTTTAACGAAAGAACACCCTGTGACTTGTAAAGAGTAAGGATTTCATGTAATTTTACTACTAGGCCGCTCAAAGAGCAGCACTTAACTTGCAACTTAATCAACTCTCCATCTTGGCGAAGTGTAGATCTTGAAAGAATGCAGAAGCATTGACCAATTATCATGCTCTAGTTCTTCAAAAATAAGAATGAAGCGACTAAATGCAACAATATTGTTTCGTTACGAAGTATGTGTACTTTTGTAGCCATGCAAAACACAATGGCACGACAGGGATCCAAGCCATGGTCTCTTGCCTAAAAGTCCACCACCGCATCCATTAGGCCATTCCACCACTGCGCTATCTTCGACGAAGTAAATGCTTCGGCGGGTAAAGTCCGTGTTCCAGCTTTAATCCGACTTAATGTTAACCTTTCGGAATGAACAGATAAGCCTTCGACGCGTGGAGCGCAGTCGGAGGAGGCGCCGGCTGTCGTCTGCACCCGATACCAAGTTCCTGGTTCGGATTTCCCGCCCAGGCCAACCAAGCCTTCCATCCCTCCGGGGTCGATGAATTGGTTCTAGACTTATTTAGTAAGGATAGAGCGCTGAATTGTCCAGCGGCTGGCCAGCGGAAGTCATTGTATGGCCAAATACGCATTCAACTCGCCTCCGTAGAAGTAGAATGCGTGGCGCATCCTAAAGGGATTGAATAACGCCAACCTTTATCCTTATCCTTAATGTTACCCTTGCGGGAATAGTCGCCTGGTCAGTTCTGAGAGGAAGGCGTTTCTGTCCATATATACACTACCTCCACCATTCAGACCTATCATTGAGGAAGTCTCCTAGTAAGCTAGGCAATAACTTGACTTTCAAACGAATTCGAAGGAAACCCACTTTGAATAGTGCGCGGAGTCAGGCTCGCCGTATCCTAGTACGATATCCGTCAGCCAGTCTGGCACCACACATTCGGTGTTCAGCAACTGTCGCATCGTTGACAGTACGGCTTTGAAGTTGTTCGTTTTTGGGTCACGCCGAATCACCAGATTGAACGTGTAGTAGACGTCCTTAAAGAAGTAGATGAAAATCTCACACCAACGGTTTACCTTATGACCTACACTAAGCATCCTAATGAACTAGAAGGAAAAGCCGTAATGCGCTACCTCAGCTCCTTTCTCCGCTCGATTTTCCATGTCGATTCTGTATTGGTTCGGATCCAGGAACACACGATATCTTCGGATATCACCCTGTATTTGAGGTTTCTTCTCATACGCCTCTGCAAAACAAAGGACAATTTAAATTGAAAGCAATAGTTGGCCCTCTACAGCTATTAAATCTCAAGCAGACTCACCAAATTCTTCAATGACCTGTCCATTCTGATCCATCATCCCTTCAATTTCACATCCACGAACATAGGTGACCTAGATGAACAACCTCTGATTAAGAACTAACAGCACAGAATCTACGCGTACCTGTATCTGCTCCTTGAATGGCTTCCTAACATCGTACTTAGTGCCAACCGGCTGCGTAGAACGGCAAGTGACCAGGAAACAGACATCGTGCTTCCGTAAGTCTAAATGAACGGCAGCATGTGATATAGGAAACAGTGGGAGATAAGGAGCGCATTGCGAGCCAACACGGGAGTGTAAATACTGGAGACGGCGCCACGGTAATTCAACGCCTCGACGAAGCGGAGGCGAGTGGGCGAAGGAGATCTGTGCCACGCCCCTTTCGCCATGCTGACGCAACACGTCGTTAATTCAGGCGACCTCCGCGCATTCCTAATACGAATCGAGGGCGGCCTCGAAGAAATGCCTCCTAACCAACTAAGGCAATCTTCGGGTGGTTTGAACAAGTCCAGTGCAACAGCAGAATAGATTCTCCATTCTTTTGGACTGCAAAGCGCATGTTCCTCAGCAACATACTGGAGCTCTCCATTGTGTCAATAGGAGGCCGCAAATAGTGCCAAATACTCCGGCTCTCTTCCCTAGCAGCGCAGCCTCACTGATTGTGAGCTTTTTTCTCTTGTGTTTCTCAGTATTGTTGATATGGGTGTACTTAGAATAAATAAATAAATCAGTTCCAAGCCTCTCTCTAAGAGCCTTACATTGATTGAGATATCTATGAGCACAAAAATAAATACCCAAAACTCCGAAAATGCTGAAGGTAACGATAAAACCGCCTCCAAAAGTTATAACGATGAGAAGAGGACTATTGATCCTTAATACAGAGTGTCTCAAAAAATGTACACCCTGTTTGAAAGGTGATAACATTGTTCATAGTAAAGGTACTGATGAAGTCAAAGGCTCATATGAAAACCTAAGAAAATAGAAATTTTCAGACATATGAGAGGCATGGAATGCGCCATGCACTCGTCTGAAATTTTCCATTTTACACTCGATTGATTGTGTTTCGCTTGAATACATGTTATAATTTCTTCACAAAGTAGCCCTCTTGATTTATGCTTATTACTTAATTACACATAGCGAAAAACGGAAAGTGTTCTAAAAAAAATAAAGGTGCAATGTGAAGGGTTGTAACATTGCTGCTAGTAAAGCATTTGGAGGTATTTGAGACTAACATGAAAGCGCAGGGCGACAGGATTACTGTGGCGTGCAAATAGTCAAGACTGCGCCATGCTCCTGCCTGGAACCTTGCATTCCAGACTCGATTTATTGTGCATGGGCCGAATGTTTGTTATAATCTTGTTGCTACTTGGTCAAATTAACCTGTGCTGTGCTTCTTTTAACGTTTTGAACTTGACAACCTCGTGAAAGACACGTTACATGCGAGTTCATTGATTGCACGATTTCAATGTGTGTAGGAGCCGCATTTTACAAGACGCATTCTGTGGACGAATGGAAGCAACATTTAAGCTGAATGGAGAGGTTAATTGGCATAACTGCAGCTACTGGACAAAGGAAAACGTTAGAAGAAGCACAGCACAGGTTAATCTGTCCAAGTGGTATCAAGATTGCTACAAGCATTCAGCCCATGCACAATAAATCGAGTCTGGAATGCAAGGTTTCAGGCAGGAGCATGGCGCATTCTCGACTTTTTGCACGCCACAGTATTCCCGTCGCCCTGCGCTTTCATGTGAGTCTCAAATGCCTCCAAATGCTTTACTAGCAGCAATGTTACAACCCTTCACATAGCACCTTTACTTTTTAGAATACCCTCCATTTTTCGCAAGCTATAGTGTGTAATTAAGTTTTAAACCCTAAAATAATCACAAATCAATCAAGACGGTCACTTTTTGAAGAAGTTATAACATGTATTCAAACGAAGCACAATCAAACGAGTGTAAAATGGAAAACTGCAGGCGAGTGCATGGCGCATTACATGCCCCTCATATGTCAGAAAATTTCTATTTTTTTGGCTTTTATATGAGCCCTTAACTTCTTCAGTACCTTTACTATGAACAAAGTTATCACCTTTCAAACAGTGTATACATTTTTTTGAGACACCCTGTATTAACAAGCAGAGTATAAATTGAAGGAAAATTATGTTAAATTTCTCCATGAAAAACCAAATTGTTCTACCAAAAATTGGTACAAAGTCCCTTGTTGCCCAATCAAGTTATAAAAGCATCCCTAATGGGTTTTTCGAATGGCAACAAAGTTACGAGAGCTGAAGCCGAGAAATTCGAATAATTCGAATAACAAAGCGTAAAACCGAGAACCAAAAGTACGAGTTTTTTTTTCTCGTTTCTAACCGGTAAACCTTCCATTATATCGTCTACCATTAGAGAAATGAGGCCTTGAAAGTCAGTACTGTTTATTTAACCAATGAATTAAACCAGATTCTAATAAATGAAAAAGGATAAAGGGCGGCGTTACTCAATCCCTTGTAGGGGTGAACGCATTCCAGTTCTAAAGGACGTCGTGAAGGCGCTTTGAATGCATATTTGGCTATACAATGACTTGCAGTGGCCAGCAGATGAACAAGTCAGCGGTTTATCCTCCCCATAGAAGCCTGGTCGCAATCCACCGGCCCGGGGATAGAGGGCTTGGGTGGCCTTGGAGAGAAATCCGAACCAGGGACCTAGTATCGGGTGCATGCGACAGCCGGCACCTCCTCTGACTACGCTACACACGCCCAATAAATCATATTGCAAGACAAGTATTAAAGTAAGCATGGGAGCAGCAAATCGGATGAGGCGCAAGCTGTTTCGTGCACTCGATTGAAGCCTCATGGTTCAGATTTCCCGCAGAGGCCAACGAAACCATCCATCTCACCGAGGTTTGTCCAGGAAGGATAAAGCACTGACTTGTTCATCGACTAGCCACTTCAAATCATTGCGTAGGCCAAATACGCATTCAAATTGCCTCCTTGCGACACCCCGGATACCCCGTAAAAGTAGTGTGTGGCGCATCCCGGAATGGGATTGACCAACGCCGACCTTTATCCCTCATAGAAAAGTATTAGGAATTTAGTACACGCTGAAATAACGGATAACTAGCTTTTAGTAGCTGTAATCCAACGGAAATCCGCAACAAAACCTTTATTATCCCCGCATTGACAGAATACTCTAAATCCTAAAACAATTAGAGCAGCTTAGTGTTTCCTTAGCAGGAGCACAAACCCAGTATTCCTCGTGAACGACATCAAAAACTACAGTAATCCTGACGTTGAAAGAATAATAACGAATGGGTCTCCGTTTCTTTGTCACCTTTCTTTTACGATCAGTTCGGTGTAATAAATGCACGTAAAGAAATTCTACTCACTTTCCCATTCCTGCTTGATATCCACTCTTCGACCGACGTTGACGGAAAACTCGCCCTTCACTACCGACGGGCTCTTATCTCCAACAAAAGGCTTTCCAACCTGAAAGAAATCATTGAAATCGTTGAGGGAAACCTCTTTATGTTTGATCTGGTGACACAGGCCAGTTATCAAGCGTGAGTCTAAGCAAACTTCTTGAAAAATCACTAATAAGAACTAACCTCGACAATCTGGAAAGAGTCGAGAAGCAACGCCATGCGGGCCCATCCACCCCAGACGGTTTCATTGCGGGACTCATGACGCCAAGGCTTCATCCTGAATAGCACATCCTCCAGATCCTGGCGAATCTCATCTTAAATGATAGAAATTCCCGGATTGCTCATCAACAACAAAAACACTGGATAAAACGATAGGGTTGGAACATTCCTATAGAAATTTTTTATTTCTTAAGAACTTCTAGAATTCTCGAGAACAGAACTAAGGAGGCTGAGGAAACCATCCAGCATTTCATTTTTGTATATACATCAGTTAAGAACCGTGAAGAAGCACTTACATGTCGATTCCAGCTGGAACAAATTGAAATTTCTCAGCAGATAATCGTGCAACGTTAAAAACTGCAGATTCAGCTTGTTCAGCGCTAGTACACCTAAAACGTTCTCGTTGAGAAGAACTAATAAAAACCACGCATATGGAACGAAGAATCCAAAAAGAGAAACATAACCTTCGCCGGAGTAGTTTTCATACGGGACAACATTCTCGTCCCAAATAACCTGCTCAGTAGGATACAACGGCTGTTCGTTCAACTGCTGGAGTTGGTTGACACGACGCTCGCAGTGTAAGGTCTGGAAACATACGACTCCTCAATGTTAGATCGGTCCCCAAAGGTCTTTTTTGGAACTTGTTCCCAATAACAGTGGGACTGAAGATGATATCTGCATTGGCTAAAAATGCTACCTTCGCCGCCATATTAAATTAGGACACTTGAAACGACTGCATCCCAAAATTATCACACAGTTCGATAGTATATCTTTTGTCAACTAAGGGCCTGTTCATACTTCGAGCGACGAGAGCGATTGGGGCGACGGACGTAGTGTGGTGTGCATAAATAATTACGTACTTAACACTCCGTCTGCGACGAACATAGTGTGTAGCACGTAATTAATTACGTACTCCACACTCCTTCCGTCGCCCCAGTCGCACAAGTCGCTCTTGTCGCTCGAAGTATGAACAGGCCCTAAGTGATGGGATCTAATGCTCTTGATGCTCATTGGTTCTTAATGGGAATCAGGCCCGTGCGCGTAGAGGAAACTCCAGGATGTGGTTGGTCTAACGCATCTGCGTGTCAAAACTGGCTACATTCTGGGTTTTCTTCCCTTGCTCGGTCTTGGCTCTCCAACGCTGACGCTAAGGAGCAGAAGGCCCAACCAAAACATCCATTGTACGCGCCCGCTGGTCTGCTCGCTACAAAAGTCGAAATAAATATGTAAAGAGTGAAAATTTTTCAAATAAGGTATCGACGTCCCCAAATACCAAACACGAACTTTATCTTTGTGCTTAAATAAATAAAGAAAACGCTAATAGCAAAATACTCACGATGGTTTCCGTGAGGAATTCTTTGCTGCAGATGTCCAACATCGACGCCTCACTATCCATTGGTGGGACAAGGTTTAGATACTCGGCGAAACGATAGATGTCGGGTTTTCTGAAAACAAACCAAAAATTGCGATTTCCAGATATAGATCAACGTGATACGCTGTCATAGGAACAACTGTTTGCGGCCAAAATTCTAGCGACAGGAACTGAATCCTCACAGCCTTTCTTTCCGGAAGAATACTATGCTGTTTCTGATCACCGGCGTTTTTGATCGAACAAAACATTCACAATATCATGCTGTGATGACATCAGGGGCCAGGTTCACTAACCGCTTACCGCCCTCTAACGATGACAATACCGCCAAACCTCCTGATGTGACATTCATCAGCATCGGTATTTGGCGGTATTTTCACCGTTAGAGGGCGGTAAGCGGTTGATGAATCTGGCCCCAATTCTGTCCCTTGATATCTAGATAAGCCCACTGTTGGTATCAGCATGAAATCGACTAAGCTAAAGGTCATAGCAACGACGATATCGTGGATGTTGCGTTCGATCAAAACAGCGCCGGTGGTGTAACGGCGTAAAGCATTCCCACCCAGACAGCAGGAGGTGCGGGTTCTAGTCCCGCCTAGCGCTAGAGTTTTGATCGCAATAAAACATCGTTGCAACGAAGATATCGTGGATTACGCGTGCGGTCAAAGTGCGCCTATGAACAAGAACGTAGCACACTTTCCGATTAGCAAAGCGTGCAGGTTCTATTCTCGCCTGGTGCCCGAGTTTTGATTGAAACGGGACATCCTCGTAAAACTTCCACAACGGACACTTGAGGCGTAAGCAAAACCAGCCGAGTCATTCAGTGGCGCGTATGAATACAGATGCAGATCATATATCCAGTGATTTTACTCTTCTCATCTACAGTCTACTACTGCTTCTTCTGCCGTCGGTAGGAGTGGGAATTATAGGACAGTTAAGGTAGAAATTCTTTCTGTCTGTTTAGTAAATCGTAAAAAAGAAGCGCTTACCTCATTGATCCGAACTGCTTCATAAGTGCCTTTCTCGTATCCACACTTCCCACGCTGAGCAGATAAAAGTCAGGCATACTCTCCCTATAAAAGGCATCGCTACAGAGCTGAACAATTTGGAAAAGTGTATTATTAGGTTGTCTCATAAGTCCTTGCAGTTTTTTTTCAACGATTCACTGCAGATTTCGCCGGCGGTCTCTTGCATAGCGCTATAAAGCCGTCGAAAGAGAATGATTTGCTCTATCAGAACATGTATTGCATTTCTTTTTCATCCTGAATTTTGTCAATTTTT
Source organism: Heligmosomoides polygyrus bakeri (assembly GCA_947359475.1). Lineage (NCBI taxonomy): Eukaryota > Metazoa > Nematoda > Chromadorea > Rhabditida > Heligmosomidae > Heligmosomoides > Heligmosomoides polygyrus. Next base: position 2,758,566 of record OX375868.1, read on the forward strand.
AGGTCGTTAAAGTGAAAAGCGAAGAAAAGAAAAAGTGGCCATGTGCGCAGTCGCTTCTCTCTGTTTATGTTTGAAATTTTTGCGCAGTTTTTCATAGCATTTGGAAGGCAATGTTTTGTACTACAAGAATAGGTGTTGGTCCGATTTGCTCATTTGCCCGTTATTGATTTTTAGGTCATCAAATTGGTACGTCCGAAGGAGAAGATTTGTTTTTACCGACAGCTTCTGCTCTGGGGTGGACTTTTTTGCTTTATGTTGTCGTTCGGAAGAGGATGTCTTGCTCAATAAGAATTTGTGTCGTGTTTATTGGTTCATGCTGATTTCTGCCGAATATCAACAACTGAACGAGATTCGACAGAAATCAGCATGAGCCAGTAAACGCGACGCAAATTCTTATTGAGCAAGAAATCCTATTCCGAACGACATATAACACCAAGCAAGAAAGTCCAACCAAAGAGCAGGAGCTGTCGGTAGAAACACTTCGAGCGACCCAATTTGATGACTTAAAAATCAATAATGGACAAATGAGCAAATAGGGCCAGCATGTATTCTTGTAGTACAGAACGTTGTCTTCCAAATGCTATAAAGAACTACGCAAATATTCCAAACCTAAGCGGAGAGAACAACTGAGCAGATGCACACTTTTCACTTTAACGACCTAAAAATTGACAAAATTCAGTATGAAAAAGAAATGCAATACAAGTTCTGATAGAGCAAATCATTCTCTTTCGAAAGCTGTACAGCGCTATGCAAGAGACCGCCGGCGAAATGCGCAATGAATCGTTGAAAAAAAGAACGGAGGGGACTTAGGGACAACCTAATGAATTATGCGAAGATCATCAAGCGTCATAAAACACCAACCTAAAATACTTGAACGCTGCTTTCTGCAACTTGACGACATGCTCGTAATGCCTGTCGGACACCTAAACCGGTATACTTTGAGCACACAGTACAAACAAACTACTGGTGGAAAGGAACCACATATGTTGTCTACTTAGCTTCCACAGCCGTACCTCTTTGTGTGTGAGCTGTTGTCCGGTGATGTCGTTAATTTCGAACCGTGCGTAAAACTTCAGCATTTCGACAAGCTGGCAGAATAGCGACCCAGCCTCCGATGAGATCAACTTCGAGAGGACACAGTGTGTGATCAACTTCGATGAGTGGAGCAGTGCATTGAAGAAACGTCTGCAACGGCTCATAGTTAGGATGCCACAGTAGCACTGAGAAGCGATGCAAACCTTGTAGGCAGCAGTGCTTCGAGGTCGGTCACAAGTTCAATGAAGCGCTCGCAGTAGCGAATATCTTCGAGATCGACTTCTGAATTAAACGGTACAATACCTAAGCGTAGCACAAGGGCGTGGGAGCCACTCAAAACACACCTTTGCTATCATCGTCGACACGATCTAGTGTGCGCTTGAACCGTGCTATGAGGTTCCAGAGATAATTTCGTTCAAATTGTGCTTTGCGTGACTCTTCGGTGTCTTCAGCGTCCTGCGCTGCGATCTTTTGTGCCAGGTTATTCCAGTATTTTCGCAACTTCTGCAATAAAGTCCAGTTAGTGATACTCTGAAAAAATCCCCTTACAGAATGTTCCAAAAAATGCTTCGCTAAAATGCTACTTTATCCCGGCATAGCAAAAATAAATATATAAATGGCAATGGAAAAGCCGTGGGAATAGTTTGCCACAAAAACAACACAAATCGGATCTATCCTAGTCCGGGGGGCCACATAACTAAAAACTAGGCAACAAAATGAATTAATACTTACCGAGCGGCTCCTAGAGAACGAATCCTAACCTAAAAGAAACCACAAACGGACGAGCAAACAAAAAATAAAAAATCGCCGCAGTTTACAACCGTCTCAGCGGGCAAAGAGCGACGGAATAGAGTCATGCCGCGTGCTGACCGCCGCTTGACATGTTATAACCAGGATCTAACATGGTGAGGAGGGCGCATGAAGCCGCATGCCGCGTGCTGACCGTCGCTTGACATGTTATAACCAGGATCTAACATGGTGAGGAGGGCACACAACTTTGCTTTCTTACAACCGTAATAAATGCAATTTTTTCGTTTTTTCTTGGTGACTTTTGCTTGTTTAGGTCCTATGTTGTTCTGTAGAAGCCGCTCTGTAAGTCTTGAGTGAATTCGTCACATATAATACTTTTTAGTTACGTGCCCCCCGGACTAGGATAGATCCCACAAATCTTAAGCACACTGAACCAGTTGAAAGGCTCCATAATATATATGCAGTGAACACGCTACTGTTCCTAACGATTTCGTTCCGGAGCTGACGATATACAAAATTGTAGCAGTTTTCTGTATAAAATAAATATTAAGAACGTCAGAGGGATCTTAACGAAGGCTTACGGTTTTTAATAGCTGTTAATAAATCACTACAACAAACTTCAGATTTAGAGAATAAGACAAATCGGTTCTTATACGAAAGGAGCCGTTTCCATAGAAAGACCTCCAGTGATGTTACCCATCTACCGGACCTATCCTAGTCCGAGGGGGCCACATAACTAAAATGCATGCAACGAAATAAATTGGGATTTACCGAGCGGCTCCTAGGGAAGAAGATATGAACTAAAGTAGAAAAATTCACAAACAAACTAACAAAAAAATTACATTTGTTTTCGCCGCGGTTGTAAGCCGGTAAAGTTATGCCTCCTCCTCACCATGTTAGATCCTGGTTATAACATGTCAGACTGCGGTCAGCACGCGTCATGTGGCTTTAGGCGCCCTCCTCACCATGTTAGATCCCGGTTATAACATGTCAGGTGGCGGTCAGCACGCGGCATGCCTTCATTGCGTCGCCCTTTGCCCGCCGATACGGTTGTAAACCGCGACGATTTTTTTTATTGTTTTGGTTTCTTCGTTCGTTTTTGGTTCCTTTTAGGTTCCAACTCGTTCTCTAGGAGCCGCTCCATAAGTCTCTATTCATTTTGTTACATACCTTTTAGTTATGTGGCCCCCCGGACTAGGATAGACCCCATCTATCACACCGCCTCAGCGGAGGGCGTCACGGAACCCAAGCTGTAGTTTTCATTTCTCGCACAGGGGCTCACTTCCTTATAATTTCCGATAAATCTGACGCAAGGAAAATCGGATACATGACGAAAAACTAAAGCCTACAATCAATCGAAGCTTCTATTAAATCTAGGATTTAATGCAATTTCATTTAATTTAATGCAACGCGTATGAAAAATTCTCTTTAAACGTGAAGCAGATTGAACTGAACAATAACTGCTCATCTGCCGGTGTTTCACGTTTTCTCTTTCTTAGATCAATTTAATGCGCTGAATTCGTTTTTATTTTTGCAGATTTAGCTTGGCTCAATGGATGCTTTACGCAAAAGTCCTAAGTATAAATATGAAAAAGGCTGGAGTAATATATGCGGAACTAACCTTGCTTCCCGAAAACATTTCCTCTCTCTGAGATGGCAGCAGATTCGTCCAAATCGATATATGAGTTAGTTTATTCATCTGTTCTCGAACAATGTCCACCTCCTAAAAACAGAGGCTTGTAAAAATATCCGGGAAAGATGGCGGAAAACACATCGAAACTAACCACAGAGTTGAAACTGTTCACAAGGAATGTCACAATAGCAAACTGCTCAGCATTGCTCAGAGTGTTCTCGTCGAGCGACAGCTCCAATACTCGGTGCATAAAACCGGCGAACTTCTCGGGCTTTTTCACAAAACACTGAGAAAGTGGGGCTGAATTAGCTAAGAATGCATAGGACAGACGTAAATGAGCCATTACCTGCCAAGCATCAATTCGCTCTCGAAACTTCTCGTTCAGCATTACGACAATCGACATTACATGCGGTACGCTGGCCTCTTCTGTGTAGTTCGGCCATAGATAGCATTCGAGGTACTGGCTGGAAAGCAACCAAATCCTTTTTGAACCTCAACAGCCCACGATAACAAGGCGTTTATAAGAGTAATGGCTAAAAGATGACTGTGGAAGTCAGTGACTCATCTGGAGTAACGGCATGACATTAAACGTCGACGCCTTTACGCATAAAATCAGTGCACTAGCCACTAAAAATGCGCCGAGCACCAACTAAACGACAACAACTAACGCAGGAGGGTGTTCCCGCATAGAAACGATTGTTCCATTCGGGGTTGGCCCCTTAAGCAAAGGCTGAGAGAAGAAAAACGGAAAAGATGGGATCCCGCCTTCACGGCAGAAAGAACTACTTAAACTTGCTTTACTTAACTATGAAAACACAAGCCCATGGAAGTCACACAGTACCTTAGCCTGTGGGCGCGCGTAGCGTAGTCGGAGGAGACGCCGGCTATCGCTTGCACCAGACACCAGGCTCCCGTTCGGAGTTCACGCCCAGGCCAACCAAACCTTCCATCTCTCCGGTGTCGGTGAAATGGTACCAGACTTGTCTGGGAAGGATAAAGCGCTGAACTGTTTGTTCATCGGCTGGTCCAGCAAGTCATTGTATGGCTAACCATAAATTCAATCTACCTCCCCACAACATTTTCTAAAAGAAGAATGCGTGGCGCATCCCTAAAGGGATTGAGTAACACCGTCCTTTATCCTTATCCTTTATACTTAGGCCTTGACGTCATGGATAAACTGCTGCGCTAATCAATTCCTTCTGGGATTCGCCACGCATTCTATTAGGTCGTTACCTACGTTCTGTCGTTTTTTGACCTCTAACTTCAAATGTAAATATCTTGGCCCAAACATAACTTTTTTAGTCGAAATAAGAACCATTACAATCTACACATCTTTGAAAACGAGATATTAGTTTATTTACTTTAGTAGCGTAGAACTCGGAGATCTAGAAGCGATGAATTCTTCGAGAGCGGATTCTGCATCATGACGATTCCTGAAGTATTTTCAGCGAAGGAAGCCGTAGGGATGTTTGAAAAAGTGGTAGTCTGTAGACGACAGGTCAGGCGAATACGGAGGATGGTCGAGTGTTTCGGATCCCAAAGAATGGAGCTTCTGCCTGGTGATCATCGATATGAGCAGCCTAGCGTTGTCGCGCAAAAGTATCGGTCCCCTTCTTAGATCAGCGCTGGGTAGATCTGCTGGGGCTTCTTGTGCACTTCGTCCAGCTTCTGACAGTACTTTTCCGCCGTGATTGTTTCACCAGGTTTGAGAACGCCACAGTGGATTAAACCGGTGGCACACCACCAAACCGTCATCATCACCTTTTCCTGGTGCATACTCGGCTTTGGACAGTGTTTAGGTGCTTCGCTAATATCCAACCATTGAGCACTTCGTCGTCGATTGTCGTAGACAATTCATTTTTTGTCACAAGTCACAATTCGCTCCAGGAACAGGTCGTTTTTGTTGCGTAGAAGGAGCGCTGACGATACTTGCAAACGGCGAGCTCGAAGGGCGAATCTGCTCTCGAAGAATTCATGGCTTCTAGACCTCCGGAGTTCTATGCTACTGGAATAAATAAACTGGTATCTCGTTGACAAAGATGTGTAGATTGTAATGGTTCCTATTTCGCCTAATAAAGTTATGTTTGAGCCGAGATACTTACATTTGAAGTTAGAGGTCAAAAAACGACAGAACTTAGGTATCGACCTAATACTTCTAAAGGATGTCATGGAGGCAAACTGAATTCGCTCTTGGCCTATTAAATGACTAGTGGTGGCCAGGTCAACTTTTATCTTTCAAGAGAAGTGAGGTACCCGACCAAGGGGGGGGGGGAGGGTGGAATAATTGGTTGATCTGGGAGGGGAAACCCGAATACAGAGCCTGGAATCGGGTGCACACGATGGCCGGCATCTCCTCTCCACGCGTCCAAGAAAACCGATAGTGCTAGGCCCAAGCCGAATAGCTCCGCATAAAGTAGTGTTTTCTCCATAAGCCTCCAATGTTCATTCTGTCGGCCAACTATACACCCAATGTGCTCAAAATATCCCTTCATGGCCCGTCGAATTAGGAAGTATGGGCAAGAAAGGATGTTCAAGACCAACCCTTAACTTCATTTTTTACAGCAATGAGTTCTCCGTTCAGAGGTTTCTGCAAGCGAATGCCCTCATTAGCTTCCACGATACCGTGAATTAGAGCGCATGGCACATTCCAGAAAGACCTTAGGGCCTGTTCATACTTCGCGACAGGGGCCGTATGCTATTCTCGCTCGACTCGGGGACGGGGCGGCGCGAAAAATCGATGGCGCATGATGTGCATACCGGGGATGTGGGCGGAGACCGCCTCATACCCGGCCGGGGACGGTTGGGGAGAGAATAGCATACGGCCCCAGGAGCGACAAGAGCGACTGGGCGACGGATGTAGTGTGGTGTACGTAAATAATTGCGTACTCCACACTCCGTCCGCGACGAATGTAGTGTGAAATGCATAAGTATTTACGTACACCACACTACATCCGTCGCTCCAGTCGCTCTTGTCGCTCTTGTCGCGAAGTATAAACAGGCCCTTACATCCAGCACACCTTTTCACGACAAGGTAAAATTGGCCAGCCCGATTTTTATTTCTAACCTAACTATGATTGAAATAGGCAACAAATAGAGAACAAATGAACTAGTACCTGAACTCCAACATGATGATTTTCCTTGGATTGAAGCGGGTGTCCAGCATCTCATGCTGGTAAATCGTGTCCACCAGTGGAGCAGAGTAGGCCGCATGAGTTTTTGAGAACGGCGCCCAGAATTTGGAAGCGACCTGAAGAACGAAAGTTGCTACAGCAATGAAAACCACCTTACTATACTATGATGTTAAGTAAATGGCCAAAAATCCATGTGAAGAACAACGTCATCAGAAAACCACAACAAAACTGCATAATTTATTAGGGCTAAGTAGGATACTAAGACAGAACATGCTATAGGAACCGTCCAAGAGTGATTGCATTCCCAAAAGGACTCCCAAAACCACGAGGAGCTCCGCTCCTAGATTCTGTTATATCTTATCGTTAGAATTATTTCCGCACCTACTTCCATTCCCAACAAATGTATTTTTAGCAAAAAATCATTGCAACCTGCTATTTTAACAAAGAAATTATGCCAGACTGTTGATTTTATTGTATTCAAACGCTTGTGCCAGCGTAAAGCGGCTCGGGGGAGGGGGGGGGGGGGGGTACCTTGTATTAAGCGGTTATCTGCCCTGACAGCGAAGCACATTAATGCCTAATTACATAATAGATGGCCTAGCTTAGTTTACCATAGCGGTAGGGCACAATAGTGCTGCATAAAATTTTTAACTTCGTGCAACACAGAACGACGTACAGGGCTTTCTTTCATGGGGAGCTCCCCAGAGCCGCTTTCTGTCCTTAGGTACTTCAATTCGGGTTCTAGATAGTCTAGGAAGTCTAGTTTATAAAGTGCACAGAAACCATGGAGAATTTAGTGGCCCACAAGGTCATACACTCTTCTACTGTTTGAAAGTGTCTGCAGTCCAAGGTGCGTGTGAATATAAAAAAAATAGTTGAAAGGTACTTAGGCAGATCCAACTCTAGAGCGGGAAATCCACCCTGATTTCGGCGCAAGGAGGGTCGGAGGAGGTCACCATGTAGGACAGCCCCACAAAGCGGTTTGTGCTTTTTGCCACCGGATTTTTTTTTTGAAGCACTGGTGTTCTACCCTGTCAGGAACTGAGGTAGGCCATTTCTGTGACACTCGCCGATACACTTACAACCGGAAAAAACCCGTCCGAGTCGTCTGGGATGCAACGCCAACAGCCGCGCGATTCAAACATGGTTATTATTAACCATGGAACACTCTTACTACAGGGTTTTATACGTTGGAGCCAGGGATGAAGGAGATTAACGACGCTACGACGCTCTATGGGATTTTCTGCCCATCAGAAGCCCCCCCCCCCCCGACCTTATTTGCGCACCAGCTGCAGCGACTGAATAGAAGAGGGATAGGCAACTCGGTCCCGTGAGGATTTCCCTGAATTTCACTCCAAAACTACGGTCAATAACTCAGACGGGTTTTTTCCGGTTGTAAGTTTATCAAACACTATTTCTGACGTAACTAGACATATACATGCCTTCTTACCAAGGCGGATAATCAGTGAGTAGCAGTTGATCTCCCTCCCGACCCTGTTTGCACCATCTTTTCCACAACTGAAGTTGTAGCATAGCCGCAGGGAGTATAGGTGTCCTTCTGGCATTAAAGAATGTTCAATCGTCCCTAACGTCTCCGTTCTAACTCTCTTTACAAATCCTATGAATGTTTTCGTGCAGAAGTAGAGCGGACCCCCCATTCTAGACAACCTTACGTTCTTATTGGATAAGGATAAAGGACGGCGTTATTCAAACTATTTTGGGATGCGCCACGCATTCTAATTCTACGGGATGTCGTGGAGGCGATATGAATGCGTATTTGGCCATACAATGACTTGCGGTGGCCAGCCGATAAACAAGTCAGCGCTCTATCCTTCCCAGACAGGTCTGGTACCAATTCATCGAGGGATGGAAGGCTTGGTTGGCCTGGACGGGAAATCCGAACCAAGACCATGGTATCGGGTGCACGCGACGGCCGGCGCCTCCTCCGACTACGCTCCCCTCGCCTACGTTCTTATTAGATGCAAAGAAATAGAGGGATGTAGACACACAAGCTGCTAACCTCTGTGATGGTCTCCTTCTGCAGCGCATCGACGGTGACTATTGAAGACGCTACCTTCGATGCTGTCTTCGCCACCATTTCTAGAAGAAAAATATGAGTCCCAGAATATATACTCCCTATGAGAAAAGAACAGAAGCACGCCGATTTCCAAGAATTATTCGCAGAAGAACTAGGGTGAATCAAGACCACGACGCATCAGGAACTGCAGAGATTTTGCTTTAAAGTCAATTCATCTCAGTTCAACTTCAGAATCCACCCTACAACTTGAAAAGAACCCGGTACAAAATCTAAGAAGTAAGCCAAGTCCGCACAGTTTCGAAAGCGCAGCTCGACAAAGTGTGTGCGGGACAACTCGTCCGCGCCCTGCAGGGGTGTGGCCTAACCCGCCGTTGCCCCAGATCGCACTTGGAACTGTAACTTCTAGCGAAGTTATCCGACCAGGCGATAGTTTTTGGAGCAATACGGGAGTGTTTGATAAGCTTACAACCGGAAAAACCATTCTGCGTTGGCCACCGTAGTTTGGGAGTGAAATTCAGGGAAATCGTTATAAGACCAAGTTGCCTATCCCTCTGCTAATCAGTCGCTGCAACTAGTGATATTTGTGCGTCTCCGGCGCAAATAGGGTCGGGAGGGGGGGGGGGGGGGGGGGGGGAGGGGGGGCTTCTTATGGGCAGAAAATCCCATAGAGCGTCGTAGCGTCGTTAATGTCCTTTATCCCTGGCTCCAAGGTATGGACCCTGTAGTAAGGGCGTTCCATGATTAATATAAACCAGGTTTAAAGGGCACAGCTGTGGGCGTTACACACCGGACAACTCGGACAGTTTTTTCCGGTTGTAAGTGTATCGGTGAGTCAGAACTGGTATGGAGATGCACAGTTATGGCAATGAATTTTTCTTGATTTTTTCGTCACTTTGTACTTTCAGGGGCCAGATTCATCAACGACTCGCATAACTTTAACAGAGAATTCACAGCGGAAAACTCACCATCAAACAACGTGGCTTATCAAGCAATATGGTGAGCAATAAGCCGCGTTATCTGAGTTTTCCGCTGTGAATGTACAGGTTGTCTCAAAAAAAAATGTATGCACTGTTTGAAAGGTGATAATGTCTTCAGTAAAGGTACTGAAGACGTTAAGGGCTCATATAAAAGCTTAGGAAAATATAAATGTTCTGACATATAAGCGGTATGGAGTGCGCCATGCGCTCGTCTGATATTTAGCATTTTACACTCGATTGGTTGTGTTTCGCTCGAATACATGTTATAATTTCTTCACAAAGTGGCCGCTTCGATTGATTTGTGCTTCACTGAAAAGTTTAAATCTTAAAAACACACTATGGCTTGCGAAAAATGCAAGGTTTCCAAAAAAAATCAAGGTGCTATGTGAAAGGTTATAACCTTGCTGCTAATGAATCTTTTGTAAATTTTTAGGACTTCTATGAAAGTAGAGGGTGATAAGATTACTCTATCGCACAAATAGTCAAAACTGCGCCATGCCCCCGCCTGAAATCTTGCATTTTAGACTCGATTGATTGTGCATGGACTGAATGCTTGTTACAGTCTGCTGTGCTTCTTTTAACGTTTAGAACTAGGCAATCATGTGAAAGACAAGTGACATGCGAGTTTATTGATTGCATGGTTTAAATATGAGCAGGAGCCCCATTTTACAAGACGGATTCTGTGGACTGATGAAGCAACATTTGTAAAGAGATCAGCCTAGGCATTTCGTAATTGTCCTTGTGTGTTGTTGCCTCGTATGAGTCATCCCCTCCCTCGGACGTGTACTCCTTTGCTTCGATCAATACTGCGCACGGTCCCGCCAAATTTCTTGTCGTATGGTCTCTCTGTTCACGTTGTACTATCTCCTAGTGCCGGAGTGAATTTTAGCTCCGCCCCCCTCTCGAAAAGCCATAAATACCCCTCAGTCTCAGTGTTATTGTTCTTCGTTCTTCCGTTCGTCTTCCGACTGCCGGACCGTCTTTCCGGTACTCGACTACTGTTGCTGTACTACCGAAGCTGATAAATCTGCGAGTAAACCGATCTTCACAGAAGAAATTGGGGACCGCGCTCATCACCCTTAGCCGATCCGCCTGCGGGGAGCCACCACATAAGGGAGCGAACCCGTACAGGAGACTTGGGCGCCGCGAACCCATACGATACACATTTAAGCTGAATGGAAAGGTTAACCGGCATAACTGCAGCTACTTCGCGAAGGAAAACGTTAAAAGAAGCACTGTGCAGGTTGATCTGGCCAAGCAGTAACAAGATTGTAACAAGCATTCAGCCCGTGCACAATCAATCGAGTCTAAAATGCAAGGTTTCAGGCGGGGGGCATGGCGTAATCTTGACTATTTTTATGCTACAGTAACCTTGTTACCCTGTACTCTCAGATAAGTCTCAAAAATTTTCAAAAGATTCGCTAGCAGCAGCGTTAGAACTTTTCAAATAGTACCTGCATTTTTCAAACGCTGTAGTGTGTTTTTAAGTTTTAAACCTTAAAAGAAGCACAAATCAATCGATACGGCCACTTTGTGAAGAAATTATAACATATATTCGAGTGGAAGACAATCAATCGAGTGTAAAATACTAAATGTCAGACGAGCGCATGGCGCATTCCATACCGCTCATATGTCAGAAAATTTCTATTTTTCAAAGCTTTCATATGAGCTTTTAACTTCTTCAGTACCGTCACTGTCAGCAAGGTTATCATCACCTTTTAAGCAGAGTATACATTTTTTTGAGACAGCTTGTATGTGTAAAAAAATGGTTGAACTCGATACGACAAGCTCCTCCTCTATCTCTCGAGTTGTCATACGTAATTTCAACGAACGCCTTTATTTGGCTGTCATTAGTAGTGACTGTGCGATTAAAATTGAAATTTCCAGAGAGAAAGTGAGCAAAGCAACGTTGACAATGGCGGTCAGTAAGGCAGTCCTCACCATGAACTTCACATAGCTTCTTCATAGCCTGCATCGCATTTTTGCCATTTCGGAAGTAAGCAATAAAATTCGCCGATAATGCCGATCATTCATTGTCCATTTCCAACCCAATTTTCTGACAAACCTGCTTCTACTAATGATGTAACGAATCCGCCATGCTATGTTTCTATGCCATTATTCTCTTCTTTCGTAATGTGTTGCATAGGTCCTGAAGCGATTCCCTTAGTTTTCAGTAATTATGAATCTCGCGCCCTACCGTACCCCAGTGCCTATAAAAGGCACGTCCTCAGTAGTTGTAGGCCTTTGTCATACCATCGCTCGCCCCGAGCGACGCCAAATGTTATGCTCCCGTATCGATCGGGCGGCGCGATGGGATCGATATGGGTGCATATCATTAGGCGTCGCTCGGGGTGAGCGATGGTATGACAAAGGCGTAGACTCATTCTGTGCTTGTCCGGACCGCGAGTGGCGGTTCTACGAATAAAGCTCTACGAAGGACGACCCTAGACACCGACCAAGTTCCGGACGGCTTGGAGATAAGGCAGCCGGAAGGCGTCCGACGGATGAAGGAGACGCAACAATGACGCCCAGTTTTTGATACAATATAGCGTAATGCCTAACCTTGAAAACAGTAAATATTAATATTTGATAATGTAGAAAAAATAATCACTACTACATAAGAATATACAGTTGCATCTATGAGAAATGATATTAATCCGAACAACCCAATACTATATATATATATATATATATATATATATATATATATATATATATACAGGCCAAGCCTTCTATCCCTTTTAGGTGAATTCAGTATTAGACCTGTATGGGAAGGGCGTACACTGATTTGGTCATAGGTTGACAACAAATGGTCATAGTATAGGTCATTCCAATTGGTTCAGCAATAGAAGTGGAATGTGGATGTCGCACATTAGATTCCTCATCCCGAAAATATTATAGATCAATTAGTGCAGCGGCTTATGTATAATATCTAGGGATGGCCGGGTGTGGCGCAGTCGAAGAACATGCCGATTGTCGCGAACACTCCGTACCAGTTTCCTGGTTCGGATTTCCCGCCCATTCCAACCGGGGTGTACCAGACCTGTCTGGTAAGAGCTGCGGCCGTGGTGTTGTGTGCACTTTTCTTTTCATACAAAAGAATATCACATTGCTTTATACTGTAAAAACGACTTCAAAAACTGGGCAAGAGGCAATTATGTCACAAATGCTATAAATGGTAAAAAAGCGGAGATTCTGCTTTTTCAGAATCTACATATATACAATACTCGAAAGGAGGCGAGATATCGACCAGAAATTGAGGCAGCAAAATCGGCCATTTCATATGCAACGACTTGATAATTTCGATAATCGCGGCTATACTCCGCACTTGTGTGCGACATCGACGCCATTCTGAGTATACTACTGTTTACGAAACGCTTCTCGCTTTCAGGCATGCAAATCGCGGCCTCTGGCGGTATTAGGGTACGACGGGAAATTTGTGTCTAATCCTGGATTTAAACGCTGCACCCTGCATGGGTGCGGATCCGGCCGCTCTTCGCCTTCTTCTACTACTTTCTGGCAGGCAAAGTAATTGGATAGATCTACCCGAACAGAGACTGACCGTATTTACCCTGGGGCAAAGAAACTGCGACGAGCACAGGTTCTGTAAAGCGATTCTTCACATTCACAACTCGAGGATAAGTTAAGTGTGCTGTGTCGTGTAATAATTCCTCGAGTGGCAAGTCTAGGATCTCGACCCCTTTTAGACAAACACTTTTTTAGAGGAAACGCTCTTTGAGTACATCAGAGTGCATCAACAGGGAAATCACTTCTAAACTAGAACGCACTCCAGGCAGAGGTGTGCATTTAACGACTAACGGTTTATCGAAATTAGTTTGGCAATTAATTCCGCCGATTTAATGATTGCTGCAGATGTCGAAGAGCCTTTCGCTGAACTGCTAGGGGATTTCAGTAATTTCAAGTCAGTGACACGGTTTACAGGTCGTACATCGATGTTGCTGCTCAGGTATTGTTTGTATTGCATCACGATCCAATAGCTTTTGGTGGTTCACGTGGTAGATTGACCCTTCACATCCTTCTTTACTCATCGTTTATTGTGCCTAATAACGATACATCAAGATGGCGAACACTTTCAACACTTTCACTGTGGATTTTAGTTTTAGTCGTATTGTCCCTCGTAGTGTAGACCTGTTGGCCTGTACTCTTCTAGTTAGTTATTCAGTGAGTTAGGCTGGGTCATGTTGGCCCTGAGCCTCTTCGTTTTGGTACGGGCCTCGGATGGACCTCGGACAGGATAGACTGTCCGAGCTCTTATAACTGCCGGTTGAGGTTCTCAGGCGCTTGAGCAAGAGGCGATGTGAGACGAGCGTCGAAGGTCGAACCGGAGCGAGGGTCGAGCCCTGTGTGTCGAACGGGAGCGAGGCACCGAGTCGAGCCGTGTGTGTGTGGAGACGAGTCCGGGTCTGAGTCCGAGTCCCTGCCTGCCCCGAGACAACTGCTTATATACAGTTTGACGGGGGCGGGCAGTCTATCGATCGTTATCGATTGAAGTATCATGACTTGCGTATTACGGTAGTCATGATAGGTATTGCTGTTTAAGCATAAACACTAACAAATCAGCTTTACTATTAGTTGTTTTGTAGATTTTAAACAGCTGGCTAGAGTGCAGGAACAATTCTAGAAGTTTCAGTGCCGTTCTTTAAGCACTACACGGAAATCTTGAGCTCTGACGATGCCGCTGAATGTTTTCCTCGTTGTCGGAATGCGATCACCATCCATTGCAATCTAAATCTCTGATGCAGGTTTCTTCATCATGAATAGGTCTTTCAATACGGCTAGTGTATAGCAGTGTCTGACCTCGAACGTATTGAAGAAGTTGGCCAGGAACAGGAACAGCTCCATTCGTGCTATGCCTTCACCGAGACATTGTCGTTTCCCCAACGAGAACGGAATGACCTGTTCGATTTTCACGAATGTTCCATCAGCGGCTAAATGTCGCCGCGGATTGAAGTCGTACGGACGTGGGAAGACCTACAACGACTTTTATTGATTTAAAAAGAAGAAAATCTCGAAAAGGAATCTCTTCACCTAGGAAATGGCAGGAAAACCTTGTGCACGACCGATACTACCGCAAGTGATTGACCTCGCAAACGGCTGTTTTAAAGCGAATGCGATGAAGTTTATAATACTTATTACTGTCGACCAGGCACATATAAAAAGCAGTTATAAAAGGATAAAGGATAAAGGACGGCGTTATTGAATCCCTTTTGGGATGCGCCACGCATTCTACTTCTACGGGATATCGTGGAGTATACTTACGCTCTCCCAAAAATTTCGAATATTCGAATGGTTTCGAATACCGAAAATTTTCGAGCATTCGAAATCGAATATATTCGAAAAACGCGATTTTTCTGAACATTCGAATTCGAATACATTCGAAAAACGCGATTTTTTGAATATTCGAATTCGAATACATTCGAAAAACGCGATTTTTTGAACATTCGAATTCGAATACATTCGAAAAACGCGATTTTTCGAATATTCGAATTCGAATATTCGATTCGAATATTCGAATTCGAATGAAAAAGCAGGCTGTATTATAGACATGATAGAAGGCAACACAGAAGAGAAAAGGGAAGCAATACATAACGGATCCCTTCCTAGTTAAGCACGAGGTTTTTATCGATAGGCATCTCATAAACCCCCATGTGAGTCGTAAAAATGAGATAGAGAACTTACACGTAGAACGATCAAAAGGCTTATGGAAGCGTCTAATTTCCTTGCTTACTGGAATACGAATTTTTCTCAAAGGAATACTAGTGTTTTGTTAATTGCTGCTTATGAGGAACAAACGAAAGGTTTACAACACATTTGAAGGGAAAATTATCTGTTTCAGCCACTGTAAGCTTCTAGGTCACTTTAAAACAATCCTTTTTGAAATTGGTGGCAGACTGACTGTTAAAAAACATTCATGAAACAATGCTTTTGCCTAGCGGCAGCTAATGAAGGACTGACGACAAGGTACTACATGTAAATCTGTAGCAAGTCTGTCCTGCTCATCTACAAATGTGAAATATCACACTGTCGATTTTGCGGCCACAAAATGTATTACAAGCAGCTAGGAATAGGCTACCCATGAGGGCCAGTCTCATTTCGTTCTGGTGATTCACCCAAGTAAGTGGTATGAATAAATATTTCTTATTTGCGATGAACTTGTGAATGTAATTATTCTCCAGCCAACATATTGATAAACTACGGTAAACTTCAGAAAAATAGATCGATCGATAATATCCGGCCGACATACACTGCCTCCCCTTTGTGAAGTCCGGCATACGGCCAACGTATCCATGCGAATCCCACTTCAAATGGCCAATTCAGAACAAAAATCGATAAAATCGATCGATAACATCCGGCCGACCTACGCCGCCTCCCCTTTGTGAAGTCCGGCATACGGCCGACGTATCCATGCGAATCCCACTTCAAATGGCGAATTCAGAACAAAAATCGATAAAATCGATCGATAACATCCGGCCGACCTACGCTGTCTCCCCTTTGTGAAGTCCTACCTTATAATATAGCTTTTGCGGAACTGTAGTCGTTGCAGAAACGAAATCCAGAAGCAGAGCATTCAGACCACGGAGGAGCAGAAGAGCATAACGTGACGAAAATTACAAAGCCGACTTCATGAGGTACTCTTCTGCACCAGGAGACACCCGACGTGGCAGAAGACAGAAGCGCACCCTGTTGACCCTCACGCCCATCCTGCAGACATTTGCTAGCTTGTGGTCTCAGACTCCTAACTGCAGCGTGAAGGACAAATAACGTCCGTTTGAAACGCCGCTTGAACCATCATTTTCAATTTTTTTGTTAACAATTCCTACTCTTCCTCGGCCGCTTTGCACAGGCGCAGTAATAAATGTGGAATGCTTGGTACCTCCCAAACAAGAATTTACCTTTATCCTTCCTTCTGCTGTCCTTCATCCTTTACATTATTACGTTTACGGGGAAAATAGCTTCCAGAACTGCTTGAGTGGAATGCAAAACTGGTCCAGATCAAACTAACCCTTATGTCCATATTCTAAGATCTAAAAACGTCTGATACTATATAGGAGCGCGCTAAGAGCTGTCGATCGTCGATGCGTCAGAAATTACTGACAGGAACAGGTGCATAAAATTAGCGTAGGATAGGTACACAAAATACTGGAAAATATCCAGACGTCTCCAGCGAGCGCCCTAATTCAGAAGACCATGTCACAGATTGATCAGGCAATCAATATCGGTTGATACTATCCATACTTTTATCGGTGAAAGTGGTTTTCTCTCAGAGTTCACCAATCGGGGTGGCGACGATTACTGGTCCCTGATCGGTCATTCACCACTGCAGCGATTCTCCGTGGAAAATTTTTTGCAATTCAACGTTGTAAGACGTTGTGGAAGTTCTCCCTCTTAACAGGAAGGCTTTTCGGGAAGTGACTAGTATCGATGAGGCGCCAGTATCGGGGCACCGAGCCACCATCGTACCACAGCTTTGATTCACAGACAGAACCGTTTTGGCGACCCAAATTACCCGAGAAACCCACCAAGCCTTTTCAAAATACGCCGATACACAAATTCTTGTTGGGCATTCGAATGACACTTTTCGAATACTTGAATAATTTTTGCTTTCTGGGAAATTGCGAATATTCGAATGGTTTCGAATACCGAAAATTTTCGAGCATTCGAAATCGAATATATTCGAAAAACGCGATTTTTCTGAATATTCGAATTCGAGTACATTCGAAAAACGCGATTTTTTGAACATTCGAATTCGAATACATTCGAAAAACGCGATTTTTCGAATACTCGAATTCGAATATTCAAATTCGAATGAAAATCATTCGAATACCTATTCGAATGGGTCATTCGAGCATAAGTATATCGTGGAGGCCAGTTGAATGCGTATTTGGCCATAAAATAACATGCTGTGGCCAGGCGATGAACAAGTCAGCGCTGTATTCTTCCCGGAAAAGTCTGGTACCAATTCACCGACTCCGGTGAGATGAAAGACTTGGTTAACCTGGGCTGGAAATCGGGACCAGGAACCTGGTATCGGGTGCACGCCTCCTCCTCCGACTGCGCTACACTCGCCCTATAAAGTTCTTTCCTGGACACCTTTGTACATTTAAAATGACGACTGGATTTATCAGCAGGATTCTGCTCCCGCTCAAACGACTAAAGTGGTGCGCTGACAATTTTCTGGATTTCACGTCAGCCGAGAGTGAGCCTGCACTGCCTGGACCTCAATACGATGGACTACTCGATGTGGTCTATGTTGAAGACTAAGATCTGCGCAACATCCTACAAGCACACAACTTCCGTTGAACAAGCCCCGAAGAAAGCGTGGCAGAAGATTGATGAAGAAGCCCTGAGAGCCGCCGTATGCGTTCCCCAAGAGACTGACGGCAAGTATTCGTGCAGAAGGAAGCGGTTTTGAAATCTAACTGCTGTTTTATCTTTTATTTTATTTTATTTTTAGATAAAGAAGCAATTAAATTTCAAAATGGCCTCTTTTTGCACGTATACACGCCTTCTTTGGGAATGCATCTACGGCCGCACACAGGAATTCTTAATCCATCTCGGCTTTCTTCGGGGCTCGTTGTAGCGAAGCCCTGTCCTTGTGGGATGTTACGCAGACCTCACTCTTCAACATATGTAAGCTAAATTGAGTAGTCCATCGGTTTGAGGTCCCGGAAGTGCGAGTCCAGTCTTCAACTGAGGAAGGTAAAAAATAAAGGACGGCGTTACTCAATTCCCTTAGGACGCGCCACGCATTCTACTTCTACAAGATGTCGTGGAGGCGAATTGAATGCGTATTTGGCCATACAATGTCTTGTGGTGGCCAGCCGATGAACAAGTCAGCGCCTTATCCTTCCCACAATACTCTGGTACCAATTCATCGACCCCGGAGGGATGGAAGGCTTGGTTGGCCTGGGCGGGAATCAGAACCAGAAACCTGGTATCGGGTGCAGGCGACAGTTGGCGCCTCCTCCGACTGCGCCACACGCGCCCGGCTGTGGAGTAATCCCAAAAATTGTCTGCGCACCAGCTTTAGCCTTGTGAGCAGACGCTGAAACCTGTTGATAAGTACATTCGCCATTTTTAAGGAACAAAAATGCCCAGGGAATAAATTCTTTTTTTTTGAGGATATCCTCTAGATAGTTCTAATTGTTGATTTTGATTCCACTTTCCGCAAAAATCAGCGGCGTTTTTCCATCAGCTGCTATTCCTGCAAAGACCATGATAGACTTCGGATGTACTGACGTTGGTACTACTCATTCATTTGGATTGGCTTCTTCTATGTCCTTGGCAGGTTGGTTGTAAAATTGGTCAATAGTGAAGGCGGACTCGTCAGTGAACAGTTCTGCGCGCCCCCGTACTTTCGCATCAACCAACAGAAACAAGTGCGTAGTTTAAATTTTGAACCCTTCTGAAAATATGAGAATATCCATTTAAAGTTAATAGGAGCTGGTTGGAAAATCGAGTCCATCCTCTCTTATTATCTCACCTCTTCGTCGTACATGACGGTGGAAATCTGCGGCAGAACAAGAGTGCCTTTAGGAATACTGTAGCCTTCAATTTCGACGTCACATGTGGTTTCGTGGAGGACATTCATCGGCAATAGATTGGCGAGGCGTTGAATTTCCTGTAGAGATTTTCAGAGAGTTAAATGTGCAGTGAAAGCAGCGACAATTCTTTTGCATATTTTCATAATGGATTATTTTTCATACTATTATAGTATTGTTTCATTCCGTTCCGTTACGACATTTTAGTTGTCCATAACAGCAGCACTAGTGATATTTATAACAAACTTATCAACGTCTATAATAATATCTTAAACCTAGATATTACTAATGACATCGACTACTCGTGGAACTATTTAGATATGGAAATAAAGATCTCGGACAATCCATTAGCCAGCAAGCTTTATAATAAGACAGATTCCTTTAATATTGGTACCAAGAGATTTCCTCATTTTGATGCAAATCTGTCATCTAATATCAAAAAAGCCACGATCTATGCAGAAATTCTAAGAATTGCACGCACTTTTAGTTTTAAAGAGGATTTTGTAACCAGACTCTTGCATACTAAAAGGCAACTGTTCGAGTCAGGATATGACAGTAACTTTTTCAATTTGTCGTTATTTAAATGTATTCATAAAAACAAATTTATCCAATATAAATACGATCTAGGTCACACTAAAATTTAAATAAAGGACTTGTTATGTAAATGCTTTGATTAGTGTTGTTTTCAACGGTTCATTAATTTTATCTCGTCTTAGAATCCCAGTGCATAAACCATAAAAACATACTCCCTAACTTATTGTGCTCGTGGTGATGGACTGGAGGGCATTTGGTGGTTCGACTTGGAAGTCTACCTCATCATTATTTCCTCCTTCACCTTAACTAACTCCTTCCCTAACAATCTCTCCCCCTTTTCTAATAATCCACTCCCTTATCCTTGGTGTATCTTCTCGTTGAGCCACGTTGCGCTCTCCGTGCCACTGCTGCGAGTTGTTCTATCTATTCTAATTTACTGCTACCCTTCCTACATACATCTCCTTAATGCCTTTCATTTAAGGTTTATTCTTTTCTGGTGGTATCTTTATAGCATTAATTCTCTATAACATCTTAAACTTGCTTCTTTACGTTCAATTGTTGTTCGTCAAGTCCAACTTCAACAGGAGGAGCTCAGGTTATTTTACAGCAGCAACTCCTTCTTCTTTCCCCTCCCTTACTGATGAGCACAGGGGGAAGGATACTCTGACTGTTTGGTTTTCTTCTGAGGGCCCATGCGAAACGAAAAACAAACTAATTCTTTGTTTTCCATGCTTTCAAAATTAAACTATCACAATTATATACCTTTACTCATTCATCATTTAGCAGAGAAATGCAGTGAAAAGAGAAGAGAAGCTTTCGAGTCTAGATTGATCGCGTTTGTTTCTCGCTGAAAAGAGAAGAGTTCTACTTTTTGACAAGAGGACCCCAATGCCTTTCTCAAACAACACTTCACCTCAACCCCTTTAGTAATTTGTTGAAAAACAAAATCAGAGCGATCATTACTCTTCTTCGGAATTTCTTCGGAAACCTAGTTAATACGAGCGCTTGTCTAGTAAGGAGTTTCTTGAGCTTCAAATTTTAGTAAATACACTGTAGAATACCAACTAACCAAATACGGGAGGACTAATTGAGTCTGAAGGACGACTTACGGTTATAGCAGCGTTCATATAGTGTAGCTTGCTCCGATCCGCCATTGTGATTAGACGATCGGAGCCAATTTTTATGTCGAGTTCGTCGTGGATGGCCTTCTGAACCCCAGAATCCAACAGAATGTACAGTATTCCCCAGTAGAGCGTGTTCGAGGTAGTCTCCATCCCAGCTAGCCATAAGTCGAAGCATACTTTTCGAAGCTGATTGTTTCTGAAATGACAACGAATTATTAGGTTGTAACGAATTAAATGGCACTGGCTCGCGCCATTTTTTGGCGCGTCTTTACGCGTTTGATCAAGAACAAACCGTAGCATGTGGCATATCATTTAGAAGCGCAAACATTGCTCTACCGGTGAGTACCAAATTTTCTATGTATGGTGGTATTCGCTGGGAATTATTCACCACAGCTTCCTCCCTCCCGGTGAATCCATCACGGCAGAGAAGTACTGCATTGAAATTGAAGAAATGATGAAAAAGTTGAAGGATATCCGGCCGGCCTTGGTAAGCCGAAGGCGAGTTCTCCTTCTGCACGACAATGCTCGCCCCCATGTAGCACGAATGACGTTGCAGAAATTGAATGAGCTGAGCATTGAAACTCTACCACATCCTCCGTTTTCTCCCGACCTCTCCCCAACAGACTACCATTTCTTCAAGCATCTTGGCGACTTCTTGGTAGGGAGAATATTCAAACACCAGCAGGATGCCGAAAGTGCCTTCGAAGACTTCGTCAATTCCAGAACTTCTGATTTTTATGCTACTGGGATAAAAAAGCTTGTGTCACGTTGGCAAAGATGTGTAGAATCAGAAGGTTTTTATTTCGATTAATAAACTTGCCTACAAGCCGAGATATTAACTGTTTAAATTTTCAGTGGTTCAGTGCCATTCATTTCGTTACAACCTAATACGTTCTTGTTCATCTCCGTGATGAGATAAGCGAGCGAGTAGGTCACTGATGGCCCTAGAATATGTTATGTGTCATAACGCCGCCAACTCAGTCATTCTATGAATTTCCACCTTAGGCAAACCACAATTACAGTCTGTTATTGGTACTGGTCGTTGGTGAACTTGCAATCTCTTTCTTCTTACCCATACCTTTGGATACCTTTGTCTAAATACCTTCTATAACTTATACATATGACTTCCAGCATCAACTAAAAAGGGAAGGATCTGAAGCGTATGTCTGAACGAGGAGAGCGAGTCATATAGGGAGAATCCCCACCTCTCAATTTGTATAAAAATATGTTTCTTTTTTGCCAAGTCGTTAAACCCAAGGAATAAGCAGCCCTTGATATTACAAGGAAATGGGGCCATCGCGAGTTTGGGGGTCTTGTACGCCCGCGATGCCATTAGCCCTAGTTTATACTTGCGCCGCCACGCGGCGCGGCACTACGATCACCATAGATATCGATTTTCGCGTCGCCTGGTTGATATTCATCTCGACCGTCGTGCCGCGCCGCGCAGCGGCGCAAGTGTAAACTAGCGCTTACTGGCAATGGGCTCGGAGAGCAGTGGGTAGTGACGGTGCTTGAGGGTCATCGTGGGGTCGAGTCTCCTGCTTTGCTGTATTTTTGCTCCTTATATGATTGGTTGAAATTTGACCGATTCTGACGTCTATACCGTTTTCAGAGGTTTTTTTTTGCCTAAATTTGCAGCTGCATGTTGTGTCAACATGACGATGTATAAATGTTCAACACCAGTGATACGAAAGCGCATGAAGCAGCACTGGTCACAATAAAGTAGCGTACAAAGCAATCCACCTACTCTGGAGGTAATTGGAGCCGTTATTTGGGTCGAAATAGGAAGCAAGCGAAAGCCGACGCCTCCTCCGACTACGCTTCACGTGTCGGGAAAAACAGAAGAAGTACCGTAAAATAGGCTCACGAGAATCCGCCGCAGTCCGGCTCATGCTCGTGCAGTCTCTGTTCTTTTAAATAGGCTTCCACGTAGTCCGAACTTTCTTTACGATCGAAGTCGATCTTCGCTCTGTGGTCGCTGATTTGTTCATCAAACATGCCGAACACCAAATCTTTGCTCTCCTCCATATCTACAAAAAAATCATTACAACTTTCGGTCCGACCTCATTAAATGAGGTCGGACCGAAAGTTTTCTCTGTTCTCGGTTTTTAAATGGTCATAACTTTGCTTAAAATTAACTTTTTTAATTAAGCTAAAATTTATTGCATTTTATTTTTTATAAAGTATCTTACAAAGCAAATCTTTTTTCTAACAATGCACTCCTGGATTTGTTCCCCGTGTAGGGGCTCTACCCATATAGGGATTTGGCTACATGCCCAACGACATAGGGCCAGACCAAGGCAGGAGGAAACGAGCGGTTTAGGAGCTTTCAAGGGCGTCGAAGAAGTCGAGAAGAAGACGAAGAACGTTCGACTCCGTGTCCACCCATTCGACTCTCCTGTTCTTCCTGCCCAGACATACGCTTCAGAAGATGCAGAAGGTGAAGATCAGCGTCGCGCAGCGTGGAATCGAGAGGACGGTGCTCGGAGTGACACGACTCACGCAAGTGAGAGAAGGCTTCTGGTGTTCCGAGCTTCGTCGACTTCCGAAGATCAGAGACGTTGTCGCTTGGGCCAAGTCGTCGAAAATTAGGTGGACCGGCCACGTAATGCGCTTCACAGACACCCGCTGGACGAGAGCCGCCACCGACTGGATTCCGCGGGATGTCAAGAGAACACCAGGGTTTGGATTCATGAATGACTTTACCCATGGTTATGTGGGTATAGGGTAGAAATTGAAGCGTTGCCTGGCATTGACAGGAGCATAGCAGTGGGCGATTGGTGGGGGTAGAAGTAGCATCCACCGAATTACATCTTACCTTTTGCTCACTATTCTGTGATTGCGAACTTATCCGTTACCATTAACCCATTACCTTACCAATTGTGAATCCGAGCTCAGGGGCCGGATTTATCAACAATTAAACTGGTGGGTATACGGGGTATAAGGGGTAGAGATAAGATAAGAGCCAGATAGAGATAATGCAAGAGTCAGAGACGCAGGCGGCACGACGGTCAATACAGGTGATAGGGTTCTACTATGAGCTTGGCTTCTGAAGCGCCGACGTTAGTCAAAGCTCTAACCAGTCGCTGTGTTCTTGTTATTTACAAGAACAACTTTGGACCGACGGAATTCGAGCTGACTTCCTAGACGGCCTACCTCTGAAAGGGGGAGGCATCATGGATGTCAGCCATTTTTTAAAGAGAAATATTAAAAGTTCCTGAGCTTTAAGCAATTAAAGGGGGAAAATCGTCGTTGACAACTGCTCCAAAAGGCACGTACCTTTGTTGACCTTCCAGAAAAATGGCAGGGCGCGCAACCATGGAAAGAGCATCCACATAAGCAAAAGTGGCTTGGCGTTAAGTTCGTGTCCTCGCGCTAATGCGGCTTTTCGACGGAGAAATATCTCCATATTACTCTGAAAAAAATCTGGGTTCATGTCGCGAATGTGAGCAGCATTGGAGGTTAGGAACGTCTCAGCCAATCAGGCCACACCGAATGGGCGTTCCATTGAGAGAGAGAGCGTGTACGGTCGGTATCCTGATTGGCTGACATGTGTTTGATCGGTGCTCTGATTGGTTATGATTGGCTGGCGTGTTCCCAACCTCCAGTGCTGCTCACATTCGCGACATGTACCAAAATCTGTTATAGTAGGTATCCATTGAAAGACACCGATATGTGCCTCATTACCTCATCAAATCTGAAGCGGAAAAGTAGAACATTGATGATTGACCCGACAGCCATGTCGATATGGTTTCTGAGATCTAAAGGATCGTCTGCACTTTGTTTGCACTTCTTTAGAAAATCGGACACTTCCTCGAGGATCTGAAATATGATTTCTTAGGTTTTTTTCAACATTCATACGAATTACATAGTCAGACGTCGGGTTTCATCGTCTTGAAGGATTACAACCGCTTAAATTATGCGTACTATGAAACTAAATTTCACGCCGGAAAATGTGAACGACCAAACTCTAGCGGTTTCTGCAGCATTGGGTAGCAACTTTTGACTCGACAAATGCTGAAAGGTTACGCAGGAAAGCATTTAAATGCACTATATTGAGGTTGACTAGTAGAAATAGTGATAGATTGGAGAGGTCTCGCTCACTCTGTTCTGCATCATGTCCTTTCCCATGCCAAAGTCTCTGAACACCTGTATAGCAAATCTTCTGTGCTGCTGCCACAGAGCCCCGCTCGTGTCGACAATTCCGTACTCTCCGCCTAAATTAAAGGCCGTACTTAAGAATAGTTGTTCTTTCACATTTTAAGGGAGACGTTGATCAATTTCAATTTCTTTGTGGGATGCGCCACGCACTGGATTAGAAGAACCATTTTTCTAAACGAGGTGTTTAAAACTCATTGACCCCTTGTCTTACAGTGCAAATGCTTTAAGGATGCAAGTGATACACTGGAGAAAAAATCAGTTAGAGATTTGTAAGTGTACTGTGAGTTTGACTGTCATCGTCAAGAAGATATATACCATTTTCACGTCGAATGGAAACTTTTCAAATCAGATTGAACGTTCTTCTAATAAGAAGAGCTCCAAACTAGCGGTGAGCTTTTGCGATGCAATTTTTACAGGATGAGGGTCCCGTGTGGGTAGTCTGAAACCATAGCTACTTTTTTCGGAATGCACTTCTGCGGTCGAAAAAAGCGTGTGGACGCGTGAGGTTCATGACGCCCTGCTGCCACCCTGCCTAATGTGGTCGATTGGAGTAGTGGTAGTGCTGTAGCTTCACAGGTGCATGGTCTTGGGTTCGATTCCCCCTTGTAGTGGTGCTTTGCATTTTGCGATTTATCGTCAGTGGAACGCTTTATCCCCCATTTCCAACACATTTTTTGAACAAAAACACGGCAACAAATGTCGTTTATGCTTATTGAAAGTGGAAAAGCGAGAATTTTTTTGACTTCCAAGTTAAGCTAGTCAAAAACTGATGCCTGATCCGAGATCACCACTCCAAATAATCCACGGGCGAAATTGGTACTTCTGACCTCACCACTCCCACTTACTCACACCTTCTCCAACCTGTCATAAGAAAATAGGAAATCCAGAAACCGATGTCAGATTCATGATCAGCACTCCAAGTAACAACCGTAACCGAAGCATGAATAACTTTTTTCAACCTCGCTAGTTAAGTGCATGGCCCCTTTTGGTTTTCGGACAGTCTAGCTGTTTCAAGATGAGGTGTCGTAGATAGCAAATTCTATTATATTCTTTACATGGATAGAGTCAAAAACGTAGTAACCATCTGGTAAGAATAGCTGATAATGTACCAACCTTCTTCAACAATGATGGAGAATTGCAGAAAAGCATGTAGGCGAAATACACCGCTCACAAACTGAACATGCACGCCTCTCTCTCACCCGTTCAAAAAGGGACGTAGTAGCATCGATATCTTACTTTCTTTGTAGCCCTCCACCGCTTAACGTATTCAATCGAATGACTTCACACCTCAATGGTCGCCCTTGTTTGACTCGTGAAGACCGAGGTGCAAAGCCCGCTCTAGACCCAAGCTCTAGTGAGGGTGATCAAACTTTGTGCGTGGGGGTTATTTGGGGTGCTGGTCACGAAACTGGCATCAGTTTTTTACTTGCTTAACCTGGAAGTCGAAAATTCTCACCTTTCCACTTTCAAAGAGCTCTATGAACGTAAACGACATTTGTTGCCGTGTTTTTATTCAAAAATATGTTGGAAATGGGTATAAAGGGTCTCACTGACGATAAATCGCAAAATGCAAAAACACCAGTGCGAGTGGAATCGAACCCACGACCACGCACCTGTGAAGCTACAACACTACCACTACGCCAACCGATCACGTTGGGCTCGGTGGCAGTAGTCGTCATGAACATCGCGCTCATGCGTCTACACGCTTTTTTTCGACCACAGAAGAGCATTCCGAAAAAAGTAACTATGGACCCTACATCCTGTAAAAATTGCATCACAAAAGCTCACCGCCACTCTGAAGGCTCTCCTTGTAAGACAGTTTAAGATTTTTGAAATCAAAACGATCTCTTCCAAATCGAGATGACCTTCAGGCAGGTCAAGCTGCACACCCAATAAAATGACTAGAACAATTTTTTCTTCAAGGAAGATTTGGTATGTTGGCTGGAATAGTGACTTTTTCTACAAATTTCTTTTTAGTACCGCTGCCCGAATGAATGTAATATTTTTATAAAAATTTTAATTTTTGAAGAAAAAGTAGCAAATTAAATTTTTTAAAGTGCAACAAAACAGGAATAATTTACTGCGTTAAAATATCAGATTGCGCCATGCACTTAAAAAAGTTTGCCGCAACTTTTATTTAATTGCTAGTGTAAATGCCACATACATGAACCAGTAAAGTGAGGATACGTGTAGTTTTTGTATTTTTTTGTACCGTTAACAGAGACAAACTTTATGCAAACACAAATTCGTTATCCGGCGGCGCCGGTGGTGTAATGGCGTAGAGCATTCCCGCCCGGTCAGAGGGAGGTGCGGGTTCGAGTCCCGCCTGGCGCTAGAAGTTTTGATCGCAACAAAACATCGTTGTGACAGCTTACAAATTCGTTACTTTTTAAAATTACTACAAATCGAATAGAAATCGCGACATCTTGGATGAGGACATGGCGCAATCTCTTTCTGTGCTAAAAAATGCCCATCTTCCCGCTCTTCGAAACGTTAGACCGTTATTTTTCCTCAAAAAATAAATTTTTATGAAATTTCAAACATTGTGTTTACTTGTTGGATGGAGAAATTGAAGCTTCAAAAAAGTTATACTACAAAAAATTATTCCTTTAACAAAAAATTATTCTAAACTTTTTGGGGAGAGTCCAGCCTAATGCCTAAGAAGCTCATCTATTTATTTACTTCAATTTGGAAGAATTCGCTTTGATTTCAGAAGTCTCAGGCTAACCTAGAAGAGTGTTCAATTTTATTAGAAAAGTGTCCAATTCGAGGTGAAAATGCTAGATATACAGCATCGGCTGTAATTACAGTAAGACCTCCGAAAAGGCTTCTCGGGTAGTTTCATGTAGCCGATCTCTAGTCCAATACATCCAGATCTGCAGTCTGACAAGAAGTCAGTTAATTGCAATGGCCCTGAAGACGACCTTATCAGCGTTTGCAGCTTCAGCACTACTTTGCGCTTGATCTCTAAATCCGCACGGAACTAACCACAAGGTCTTGAAGGGAAAGCTCACCTCGTAGCATTCTTGAAAGAGGCACTTCTTGCCGGCCAGTGTAAGCAGCACCGTTCTTCACCAGCGTCTCCTTCATCAGTTCATAGTCAGCGAGTACAATCGCTGGCCGATCTGCCTGCCAGAATGTGAATCAGCGACCATACTTCCGTTTCCACATTCCAAACGCGTCATAGCCGGGCTCGTAGAAGTAGAGCGTGAGCAGGTTACCGAAAAACGGTAGAGGAATTGGTCCTGAATGGGCAACATTTCAAGATAGCGAGTTTTAA
The DNA here is from genome assembly GCA_947359475.1 of Heligmosomoides polygyrus bakeri. Taxonomy (NCBI): domain Eukaryota; kingdom Metazoa; phylum Nematoda; class Chromadorea; order Rhabditida; family Heligmosomidae; genus Heligmosomoides; species Heligmosomoides polygyrus. The sequence continues at coordinate 2,786,792 of OX375868.1, forward strand.
GCACATAGCTTTCTGACCTCTTGGAATACTCGGAGACAACGCAGCTAGCGGTTTATGTTAGTACAGTGCTAAAACAAGGTTTTAGGGGATATCTGTTCCGGCCTGACGTTCCGGCTGAACTGTCGTCTTCGAACGCAGGTAAAAGTCATGGGTCAAAAGTCACTGTTAATAGATTTTCACGCTAGATGGCTAATATTCATTTAAGTTCGAACTTGATGGTTTTTTTCTTTATTTATTTGAACCACAATTGTGCGCAGAGGCAACTATATGGACACAGTAGATATGCTTAAGGAAACAACGCGAGAAACAAATAAACACCTCCTGAACAATACAAAAGCCTCAAGCTTTGTACGACCTTAGCGTACTAAGTCTAAAGTACTAGAAAGTGGTAAAAGTTCCTCGTGAAAGCCTTGAATGATCGATATGACGCTCTTCATGTCCCTTAAGCGAGGAGGATCCATTGGAGCACTATGGCACACGACAGGAACGAATGGAGATGCTGCTGGCGCCCGCTCGAGCAGGTCGATGATCAACGGGATGACAGGTGGTGTAGGTGATAGGACATCAGAGAGTGAGGACAAGTCCTCTGCTGAGGAAGGATCGAAAATTGATATGTAAAATAATGCAGCAACCATAAACTGGCCAGGCTGTGGGAAACTGATGTGGAGGATCAGTGGTCCGCCAAACACTGCGGAATAAGCCCGACAACAACTGCCTCGGCTACCAACTTGGTAGATCCGTCGACTACTCGCACCTACATACCCACGGGAGAAAAGGAGTGAAGCAAAATTAGGAGGTAGTAGTGGACCAAACATTCACCTGTCTGTCGCCTGTCGTCCTGTTGACCATCGAGTTGTTCGAGTGGGCACCAGCAGCGTCTCTATCGTCCCTGTGCCAGAGTGCTCCAATGGATCCCCCTCGCTCGAGGGAGTTGGAGAGCGTCATACCGTTCCTTCAGGGCTTTCATGAAGAAGTCCGACCAACGTGTTGGCCCTACACGCCACCTTCGACTCCGAAGAACGACTTTCTCGGAACATGCGACAGCAGGGGAGTAGGTGGGGTTGGTGTCTCGTCAACACGCACTTTGCCATCGACATCGATTCGCTCGTGTGCCTGACAACCCGTATCGGACGTCTTCGTCTGAAGCGGTGTGGCTCCGTGCCAGCTTTGACTGTATTCTTCGCGTATGCCCCAACACCCGACTACGACGACGATGAGGTCGGAGCCTTCTACGTGGAGCTGGAGAAGTTCTATAAGGAGGATCACACCTTCTACAAGGTGATCGTCGGCGACTTCAACGCCAAGATCGGGCCAAGGTTGCCGGAAGAACTTCACATCGGAACCCACGGTTTGGAGTGGAACGAGCAAGGTGAAAGCTGTCTGAGTTTATCATGTCAACCAAGACCATCCATGGAAACTCACAGTTCCAGAAGCCTCCCTCTCTACGATGGACCTGGGAATCCCCCGGTGGCCAGTTCCACAACGAGATCGACCACATCACCTTCAATCGCAAGTATTGCCCGACCGACGTTTCCGTTGTCCCCAAGTTCTTCACGGGATCGGACCACGGCCTCCTTCGCGCGAGGTCCGCTTTTCGCGTCAAGGAGAGAAAGCCGAGAAGTTCAAGAAGAGGAGTGCAGAACGACCACCACCATCGTACTTCGGAGAATAAATCTCGAATGTGTGATAGAGGTTGAACAGGCTTCATAGGAGCAATTCTGAAGATTCTGTCCTAAAAAATCCCGCCACATACTATTCTATACAGTAAAAACAGTTTTTCTACTTACCAAAAGTTAGAAGGCCGAAAGAAGAAAGAAGACGATTAGGGAGTTTTATTCTCTTCATCCTCAAGCCAGACGTTTGGCGGCTCCTCAGCCGCTGAACCCCTGGTATAATAAAAACGAAAAAATACGAAAAGAATTAGTCACATTTGACAAGAAATGAAGTGCAGGGTCTCTGGGCTATTTATACCATTTTCAGTTGAAATTCAACGTTTTTCAGATCAAATTCAACGTTTTTCAGATCAAATCCAACGTTTTTCAAATCAATTTCAACGTTTTTTTTAGCTGACGGCGACAGTGTACATCGAACCTTTTTGCCACGCGGGACTTGTCTTCTCCCACCACACGAGCCTCTCGGGGCTGTTGTTTAATTACCCAAGTTTGAGTGCAACAGCTCCAAGAGGGTCGTGTGGTGAGAGAAGACAAGTCCGACTACGACTAATTTTTCAAATATTTTAAGGAAGATTTCAGCACACTATTTTACTGTTGTAGAACAAAGATTTTCTGTGTGCTACTGCAAAGACGTATTATACTGGTGAAGTTTCACTGAAATCAGGGCCCATATGAGGCTACACAAGCGAATACTTCTACCATCTAATCTTGATGGGGTATTCAACGACCTGTATATCCCAATTAACTCAACATTCGCGAAAAGTGTTGTCAGCTTTGAAACGAGAGGAGCAAACCTGGCGGTAAATTCCTCCTCTTCCAATAAGCGTGGTAGAATACGGTCGCAAAAATGAATGCAACTATCAGAACCAGCAGCATTAGTTTGATAATGGAACTATTGGAAACAGATTGTAGCTGTTCACGGTGATTCGGACGAGAAGAGAGTGACGATCGGTAATGGGAAATGTTGACAGACTCGCATGGCGCAACGGTTATCAATCATTCGAAGTGATCTTAGGACCCGTAAAAGAATCTTAATGGATGGTGTTAGTCGTGTGTAATACCTGTCACAAAAAAGAGTGCAAAATAAAGACAAAGATGGTATTTTTAATAAACATACGGACATAAAAATCGAAAATAAAAAAGGAAATAAAATATAATAAAACGCCAGAAAGAATAGAAATGACAAATGATATAGCAGAATAGAAATATAAAATTATAAAAAATACAAACAGATATAATGCTCCATGTTCGACTTTCCATAAATCTCGGCATGGTGGATATGTCGTCGTTACTTCGAAGTTGTCAACTAGCCGAGATGGTACCGTTTTATTCGGCTAACGTTTCGGCCTTCTCGCCTTCGTCGGAGCCTCAAATTTGGGTTTTAAATAAGTTTTTCGGTAAATCCTCGATAGCCACGCGGTTAGATCCAAGAAATGAGTTGCATCAAGTTTATTCCAAATAACCACAGCAGCGTCACGACAACGAAAGCGTCAGGCGTCACCTCAAGCTTAGGTAATTAAGGTATTTATTCAAAAAATACATCGAAACTAAATGGTGAATCGAGGAACAGAAAGTATGCGTCGAAGTAAGGAGAAAAAAAATGCGAGAAAAAGCCTACACAATGCGTGACGCGATTTTTATACGAGACGCAGGCACGGTTCGGCAACGGAGATATGTTTATTTGATAAACCAGGCGCCGTGCCCGCGCCTCTTGACAACAGCGTCTTTACCCTATTAATCGACCACATGTGAAAAAGTAACTCGCATTTTCTGCGATAGGTTTGTTAAACCATAATTAATTGGTAATTAACCATAACTAATTGGTTTAATTACCCAAGTTTGAGGCTCCGACGAAAGCGAGAAGGCCGAAACGTCATCCAAACAAAGCTGTACCATCTCGGCTAGCTGACAAATTCGAAGTAACGACGACATATAAACGGATAAGTAAATTAAAAAGAGTAAATCAAAAAATGGGGATGTAAAAGTGCGGAGTAGCAACGGAAAGGTTTTATCGGGGTTGGAAAGTAAATCACAGCGGTTTTTAAACAATTTATTGTAAATTTCGCTGGATGGTTTGGTATTATACAGGGTGGCCCATAAGTCCTGCAACAAAATTAGGAGACCTTATTGGTTGTCTTTTTCCAATTGCAAAAAAACCGCATACCAACAGTTATGTAGGATATACCTAGTGCTATACTTCTGGAAAGTATCATGGTTGTAGCTGCTCTTATTACAAATTAATGCGCTCTCACGTAAAACTACCGAAAATTCTTCTCTGGCCCGTGGTGGGGCGCTCCCATTCCGATGTGACTAAATTTCGGAAGATTGGTTGTTGAACATACGGTATAATGGTACTGTGTAGGAAAGCTCAGAGGCTTCTCAAGAGTGAACATTGGATGAACGGATCTGAACTACAGTAGAAGAACGCTATTAATTTTCTGATCATACAGGATGCAGCAACCAGCTGGAACAAATTCAATATTCAGCCGTGTGCGTAATCTATTACTAAGCATTATGTTGTTTCTAGAAAAACTACAAGGAAAGCTCTACAAGTCCACAAGTGAGATGAAGACTCAGCTATGAGGAGAAGAGAGTAGAAGGAAAAATTTGTAAGCGCAGTTGGAGCGCGTCGTTCGAAATGGGTATTCAGCCTCTGTCTCATTTGATGAAAAATTTCTCAAAGTTGAGCGATCCCAGAACGGTCAAAATAATAGTGCGTTTAATGCTACCTTTGCGGGAACCTGATGATATAAAAACAACGGCCACGCATGGCAAGTTTTTGTCATACACGATTTTCCAAATTGTCTCCCCGCACTCCATAGGTTTTTGTGTAAAAATAGTGTAAATCAATAAAAATGTTCGTTTGATAGGAACGAAAACCTAACACCATATATTAGAGACTCAATCGCGCTGTTTAAAGGCAAAATGCACATTCTGGAAAAGCGATTCCTGTAACAGCAAAAGAAAAGGACGTGGTAGCGGTTCTCAGTCCATCTGCAAAATATTGCACCTGCGAAAGACTAGCTGTGAAATTCCTAAATCTTTAGATTTTCAATCTTTGTTTATTAACCATCTTAAAGAAAATGTCTTGCTCTATAAAGCCTGGAAAAACTATTGTTCAATATCTTCTTTGGAACGAATAAGAAGTAAAACTCCGTAAGAGGGGCTGCGACGTGAGCTGCAAAGCAACCCACACGATCTGAAGGCACTTATCGATCCAGGAGTGGTCCCTTATGAATAATACCGCTCCACCATAATCTACAAACCATGGGCAAACACCATTTAAAAATGTACCAAATGTAGAGCATTCTTAGCCTTTTTATACGCCTATGTTTTTGTTGCAGGACTTATGGGCCACCCTGTACTATAGTCATTCGAAAGAAAATAATTTTCCCTATAAAAAGAAGGTTTTGCATATTTCCAAATTATAAAATTTGTCAATTTTTAGGTGATTAAAATGGAAAGTCAAAAAATACTTATTATTAGTAAACAGCTCCTTCTCTCTGTTTGCGCTTGAGCTTTTTTGCACGATGCCATTTCTACGAGAAAGTGTGTTTGTTTTTTGTTCGTTTTGATTTTTGCTAACTTTTAAGGCATTAAAGTGGTGTCCAGAAGGCATGAAATATTTTCACCAAAAGCACCTCCGCTTTGGTTGATTTTTTAGATAGTGTTAATGGTATTTTCGAAAGATAATGTTTTATGTTCTGATTTAATTTTTTCCTGCTAAGCATTGTCAACTTGGTAGCAGAACGTTAAAAAATATATTTTAAAAAATGTCCTTTAAAATGGTATCAATAATTTAGACCTTTTGAACATTATAATTTAATGCCTGAACATTAAGAAAAATCGAAATAAACGAAAAACCCTACACACCCTTTTTGTGAGTCAAATAATTTTCTTCCGAATGGTAAACAACGGTGCAAGAAATCTCGAATCGGTACATGTCGCGAAGGTGAGCAGCATTGGTAGGTGGGAGCGCGCCAGCCAATAATGGCCAAGCAGAGCACAGACCGAACACATGCTAGCCGATCAGGTACCGACTGTAGTCGTCCCTCTCTGAATGGCAGGCACTCTCAATGCGGACTGATTGGATGGGGCGTTCTCATCTTCCAATGCTGCTCGTCTTCGCGACATATACCCTCGAACCTAACTAGAGAAAATTAGCTGTCGGTGAAGGTCATCTACATTTTTCTGACTTTCCAATTTAAAGGCCTAAAAATGACAAAAATCAAAGTGGAAAAAGCTAAAAATATTTTCTGGTAGAGCTAATCATTCTTTTTTAAAGGGTGTACGAAATTATGCGAAAAAACTCGAGCGAAATTCAGAATAAAATGTTGAAAAACGGCAGGGACTTATAGTTTCCAACCTAATATAGGAAGGGCATCAAGATGAATAAAAGTGGATGGAACAGAAATAATAACGAATAAGCGGAATCAAAACATCAGTTAAAGTCAACCCAGTTCTGCAAGCGTACCCTAATGCCGTATGTATCGTGAAACAAAAATACTTTAGATTCAAATTTTTTAGTTTTTTAGATTTTCAGTGGGAATTTATTCTTCATGTGTGTATGATTACAAAATTTCTAGCCTAAATAGGGTAACATTATGAGATAAGAAACATAGTGTCTGCTGAACTTCGGACTAACAGCAGAAATACCAAAATTTATTCGTACGATTGCTTCAATTTAATTCCGATTTATCTCCTCTCCTTGAGCACAACGCTGTAGCCTTGGGCTCGAACAGTGCTTCCAAACTTCTTCCTGGTCGAAGGATACTGCCCAGCGGGAGAAGCCACCTGAAATGGCTTAGTAATACCTTCCATAATAGACTATTGAATGGGTTCGATAAAAGGATAAAGGGATAAAGGACGGCGTTATTCAATCCCTTTGGGATGTGCCACGCATTCTACTTCAACGGGATGTCGTGGAGGGGAGTTGAATGCGTATTTGGCCATACAATGACTTGCAGTGGCCAGCCGATGTACAAGTCAGTGCTTTATCCTTCCCGGACAAGTCTGGTACCAATTCACCGACTCCGGAGGGATGGAAGGCTTGGTTGGCCTGGGCGGGAAATCCGAATCAGGAACCTGGTATCAGGTGCAGACGACAGCCAGCGCCTCCTCCGACTGCGCTCCACGAATGGGTCCGATAGAAAAGAAAATATAACGCAAGTAAGTGAAATAAGGGGGATACCAAAGCTCGTACTAACGCTTAAGATTCTCCTCTGGATCTAATAAGAAAAAGAGGAAGGAAAAGAAGAAAGGTTCCAGAAAAAAGGGGGATGCGAGCTGCTGATTAATGCAAAAAGGGTGTAGAAAGACCTGACCCAGATAAAACATAGGGTCAAGGCGCTCACCTTGAATTTGTTGAAGAAATTCGCCAAGAACAAGAACAGCTCCATTCGTGCCAAGCCTTCACCAGCACATTGTCGCTTTCCCAACGAAAACGGAACCATCTGCTCTATCTTCATGAAGGTGCCGTCGTTTGCGAGATGTCGACTCGGCTCGAAATCATAAGGTCGTGGGAAGACCTGCAATACGAAGCCCATTATGCCAAAGAGTCTCTATTCATTTTTTCTTCTAGCTCATGGGGATGGAAGTGGAGGATCTAGGCTACCAAATCAAAATGTAATAGGGGTCTAAATGAAGATGCACGCATGAGAAGCAGGAAAGCAAACCGAACGAAGCACATTAAACAACAGAATAAACAGAACAGGTGTTGTAGATGCAAACGTCAGAGAACAACAAAATGAGGAAGAAGTCCACTAAGAAACGCTCTTAAGATGCCGGCCAAGAAGTCTTTTGTATTGCCTTAACAGTTTTGATAAGATGTTGAATTCGTGAAAATATCAAAAAATCGCTTGCTCAAAGTAAAAATAAAAATCGATTGCTGGTCGGTGCCTTTAGAAGGTTTCTTAAATCATCTCTAAGATGCATGCCGTTTTTTACTCGACCACCCGTTTTTTCGTTGATAGAATTAGTCAACTACAATGCCGTTGGAAAAAACGGAGTGCTGATTTTGATTTAAACGGTGCTTATAATAAATAGTAGCAATAATAATAACAATATAATATTATATTTTGCCTGAATCTTCGCCTAACGTCCGCCGGTAAGCAGAACACGCGCAGTAGACGTTGTCGAACGAGCGTCTGGATTCAGAAGCCATGCCGAAGGCATCGTCCAACGTGAGTCGGCATTCATATGCCGTGCCGCAGACATTGTCCGACGTGCGTATAGATTCAGAAGACGCGCAGTGGACGTTGTCCAACGTGCGTTAGGATTCGGAAGCCATGCCGAAGGCATCGTCCAGCATGCGTCGGCTTTCAGAACACGTGCAGAAAACGACGTCCAACGTGCGTCGCATTCAGAACACATCCCACAGGCTTCGCCCAACGTCCGTCGGTAAAGACGCGCAGTGGACGTTGTCCAACGTGCGTTCGGATTCAGAAGCCATGCCGAAGGCATCGTCCAACGTGAATCGGCATTCACATGCCGTGCCGCAGACATTGTCCGACCTGCGTATGGATTCAGAAGACGTGCAGCAGACATCGTCCAGCATGCGTCGGCATTCACAACACGCGCCGAAAACTCGACCGTCGACTTAATCTGGTGAGTACCAAGAAAGTAAATATCGTTTGAAGTAGACCAGTCCAAATCGCTAGTACGTTCCAAGCAACCTAGTATATCTTGGCTCAAGAGTTTTACACAAGATCCTACAGCACTATGTATATTCAATCTTCTTCCAATTCATTTACCTAAGTTGTTCAAGTTACATTTAAAGATCTGTAAATAAATAATTTCCTGAAGGTAAAACGTAGCAGAGTACTGCTTACCTTCTCATCGTACATGACAGTAGATATCTGTGGCAGGACCAGAGTTCCAGCTGGAACACTGTAGCCCTCGATCTCGACGTCGCACGTCGTTTCGCGAAACACATTCAGTGGCAGCAGGTTCGCGAGTCGTTGGACTTCCTAAACACACCATCTCGTCTTAAAACCATTAAACTTTAACATTTTCTTCTACCCGTGAAGTCGTTAGTTAGGCTTCTATTTAGTCCTGGAGAGTGTGGAGAATTTTTTATTACGTAGAAAGGTGATGGACTTATACGTTCAATGTAAATGCTGGGCAAAAATTTGAAACGCAGTATAGTTGCCATTTTTTTAAAGATCAAAACCATAAATGGTCATTTTTGTGCCACCTATTCCGCCAAAAAGCCAATACCATGTGAAAACGCATGTGGACAGCCAGACGAAATCCGAAAATCTTAAAAAAAATGTTCCTGGCTGCAAGTCTAGAAACGGAATCCACTAGTAGTTTCTTGCATAAAATACTGGCAACTTTAAAAAAAAAAACTTTAAAGACGTCATGTTCTTCGCAACCGAATTCTGATGACTTCAATTTAGGCGCCTTTGCTGCACTTGCCAGCGAACGCTGCTCACACAGAGAAATTAGGTTTTCGAGTGGTTTCTTCACTCAGCTGCTCAAGTCCCCCATTCTTTCGAGGAGGAATTTTTCTTGTGTAGTCTACTCTAGAGTTCGTTGCTGCGCAGTCGGACCACGTGCACTCGGTTCCTGGTTCGGGTTTCCTGCGTAGGCCAAGCAAGCCTTTCATTCCTCCGGGATAGGTGAATTGGTACAAGACTTGTCTGGGAGGGATAATACGCTGACTTGTTCATTAATCTGGCCAGCAATTCTTTGTGTTTATCAATACCCGTTCAACTGGCCTCAACGATATTCCGTAAAAGTACAATGCGCGGCACATCCCAAAAAAGACTGATTAACGCCGCCCTTTATCCCTTACCCTTTAATGACGGAAACATGGTTAAAGCCATACACATTTCCACGGCTTCTGATCGACGATCGCGGTCAAACAGTTGCTATGCCTTTCTCTCTACCTGTATGACGGCATTCATGTAGTGAAGACTGCCACGATCCGCCATGGTGATCTGACGCTGAGAGGCGATCTCGACGTCCAACTCCATGTGCATCTTCTCCTGGACTTTAGGATGCCGCAGAACGTACAACACTCCCCAGTAGAGCGTGTTCGACGTGGTTTCCATGCCGGCCATCCACAAGTCGAAGCACATGTTCCGCAGCTGGTCGTGACTGCAACTTGTTTAATTGTCTTCGCTCCTCAGTGTTTTTAGAAACGATCAGGAGGTAAGTAGTGAAACCTACGTGAAGCTGCCGTTCTCAGGTTCAGCCTCAAGTCGCTTCTGCTCTTTCAGATACGCCTCAACGTAGTCGGTACTCCCTTCGCAATCGAAATCAATTTCCTCCTTGTGAAGGCGAATTTGCTCATCGAACATATCGAACAGCAAGTGCTTGTTTTCTTCAGCTTCTGAAAGATCTTGCACGGCGTGGGCACAAAGAAAACAAGCTCAATGTACACCGGGTACAATGAACGAAGTACGACGGTGCTATTGGGTTGCCCGGAAAGTTCTGGCGGTTTTGGGCAACCGATTTTCGTCCGTTTATTACTGAATCAATATTCTATTTACTCCGCATTTCTATATAACGTCTAATACGGAATTCGTCGCTCATCGGACGGGATAAAGTGTGCTTCATCTATGCTGAATAGTTGTAGTTCCTCGAAGACTTATTAAAAGATGCCGAAAGAGTAGTTGCGACCGATATTTTATTTCAGTAGCATCAAACTGGGCCGTCGAAACGGCATAGCGAATCAGCCATGTGTGCGGGCCGGAGAGAGGACCGTGCAACGGTGATTCGAGAAATTTCGTTCTGAAGATTTCAACATTGAAGATGCACCCGAAGCGGCACACCTGCAACGATCCAGGACGACTATTTGAAGGCCTTCGTGAAAGCTGATCCAGCGAAAATGGTCCGTGAGATTTTGGAAGGTCTAGGAGTCGGCAAAACTGCTGTTACAGATGGTTTGAAACGCCTCGAAAGTTGAAAAGGCTTGAAAAGCGGGTTATGACTGATCGCCAGAAACTGACGCGTTTCGAAATCTGTTCTTTCCTGTTTCTCTGGAATCGAAACGACCCGTTTTTGGATGGAGTCCTCACGTGTGATGAACGGTGGGTTCTGTTCGCTAACCGAAGACGATCAGGACAGTGGACTGATGTCGACAAACCACCGAAATTCTAACAGGAAAAGACGATGGTAACAGTATAGTGGTCGACGGCTGGCGTGATTCACTACAACTTTCTGGAGCCAGGTCCACAGCAGGTATCACAGCAGAGTCCTAACGAAGCGGCAGAGTGCATGGCGCGATCTGATCTGGCAAAATAGATGAATTGTAGCAAAAACTGCGTGAGCTGCAGCCAGTCACAGAAGAAGTCATTTAGAAGTCATTCATTCTTCTACACGAAATAGCCCCCCCCCCCACCCCAAACCTTTAGCAAATTACCATGCGAAAATTGAACGAACTAAGTGTTGAAATTTTGCTCCACCCGCCCTACACACCAGACCTTGCCACAACCAACTACCACCTTTCTAAGTACTTTCAGAACTTCCTCGCTGATAGGACCTTCGCAAGTCTGGGCCACGCAAGAACAGCCTTTCTAGAATTTGCAGAATATCGACCACCCAGCTTTCTTTTTGCTGGTGGAATTAGCCAGCGAATGTCGCGTTGGAAAAAGTATGCTGATTCGAATCGTGCTAATTTCTACTGAATCCGGTGAGTATGAAGCAAGTTATGATCGTTTGAAGCGGACCAGTCCAATCCGCCAGAACTTTCCAACCAACCTAATAAATGACTGTATATAACAACTTGTGGTGGCCAGTTGATAAACAATTCAGTGTTTTATTCTTCACAGACAAATCTGGCATCAAATCAACAACTCCGGTTTGGTGGGCCTGGTCGGGTCGGAATCGAGAGGTTCGATACACGGTGGGTGCGACAACCGGACTCGCTTCCTACTGCGCTACCACTACATGTGCACTAATATCGCTAGAAGTCTAAAATCTCATTTAGAATTGGTGTCATAAAACGAGAAATGGAGCGGACAAACACCCTGTCCCCGCTAGCGGGAGGAGGCCTTTGCAGTTCCGTGGGTCGGAGATGTCATCGCATAGGTCGGCTATGTATGCGAAGGAATGCCTGCGCATCGAATTCTCCTTTTAGTTTTTCTAAACTTGTGTCCCCACATACCCTAGATTTTCGTGTAAAAATTGTGAAAATTCCTTAAAAACCCTTTTCCTGATAGACATCACAATATAACCCAATCTTAGCTGAATCTGCCAGCGCTGTTTAAGAGTAAGGTGCACAATCAAGTAGAGCGACAGTTTTAACTTACTTGTCAGAACGTATAGGACCTTGTTGCGGAGGTCGCCGTAGACGTCGGAGAGCACGAACGGTTTATTGGAGAACGAAACTGTACAACGCAAAAAAGCATGGGTAGTCAACCTTTTGCGTACCGTACATTGCGCGGGTTTACTCAATGCTGTTTAATATTACGAAATGCGCAATACACTACAACAACAATATACTACAGCAGCAATACACTAGTACAGCATTACACTACAACAGCCCTTGTAGCGGGTTTCCGTTCACTCTCACACCTTCGTACCTCTAGAAGACCAGCTATAAAATTCCACTCATCTCTAGATGTTTTATCCTTATTTATTTACTATCTAAATAAATCCTCCCTGCTTAACACAGCATAGAAAAAGTTAGGGCCTAATGTCGTCGTTGTGACTAATAAGGAATAAAATTTCCCAATAGGAGCTGCGTTGTCCGCAAAGCTGCCCACACGATCAGCAGGCTCTTATCAAGCCGGAATGGTTCATTTACCCAACTTTGATCTTGAGCCCAATGATGGATTGATGATGAACAAGGCTTAGCCTGGATTCGGACCGACTCCGATATCAAGTTCTGCTGCAGAATTATGAGGAATCGGCGCCAGGAAACCGATCTCTTGGCAAAATGTGTTCTCGTGATTTTGCTTCGAAGCAGGAAGGAATAAAAAAGCGGCTATTTATGATTGGTACTGCTTGATCGTGATCTACAGTGCATGAGTAAACTGTATTAATATAATACTCATTTACAATATGTTAAACTGTACCAAAATTGATTCAATGTTACCGTTTTGACGCGTCTGAACCTTTGTCGCAGAATTTATGGGCTACTCTGTGTGTATACAGATTCCTATATTCTTTTGTATAATAGCTTTGGTAGATTGGTGTACTACTATAACATGGTCGATTTCATATGTATGGATGATTCATCATGTATCCGTTTGATTCACAATCAGTAGGCTGATCTGTTGAGGAATTTGAAAACATTTCACAAACATTTGCTTATCATGCTTACATCTACTTAGCATACCAATCAGCTCCGCCTTCTTAGCCTGCATAAAAGAAGCCCATGAAGTCGAGAGTTATGCTTTTAATTGTTATATATTTTTATTAACTTGTTTGTTAAATAAATGTTTAATTACCCAAGTTTGAGATGCCGGCCGCTATTTCGAGTGGCAAGTGTGGTGGAGAAGAACTTTAGGGTTATGAAGATCAATGGCTTTAAAAAACGGCCACTATTTGGATACGTATTATGAAAGCAAAAGCAGAAACTACAAAATCCGTGCATACCTCGGTTGTATTTCCAGAAAAACGGCAGCACTCTCAAGCACGGGAAAAGCATCCACAAAATGAACGCCGGTCGAGCGCTCTTTTCCATTATCCGTGCAATGACAGCTTTCCGATGCAGGAACTGGTCCATATTGCTCTAAAAAAATTTCAAAATTCCAAGAAATCTTGGAATAGAGCCAGACGTGAAACTCTCACCTCGTCGAATCTGAATCCGAATAGAAGACTGTTGATTACTGAACCGACTGCAGTGTCGAGATGATCGCGGAGATCCAGCGGTTCACCAACGTGTTTCTCGCATTTCTTCAGAAAATCCGCCACTTCAACAAGCACCTGAAAGCACTTTTGCATGGCGAACTTTTGCAGGCAAATCCTGGAACGGACGGAAAGCTCAGACACCCACCCTCTCCTGCATCACATCCTTTCCCATTCCAAAATCTCTAAGCGCATGAAGTACAAAACGTCTATGCGTCTGCCACAGGAGACCAGACGTCTCCACAATACCGTAATCGCCTCCTGGAGATGAATTATTGTCACTTCTGTGCCGCACAGTGCCTCGTAACATTTACTGAATGAGCATATACTTCTATGAGCATTTTTACAACTTTATTGCTAAAAATGCAAAATGAACTGAAACTGCTCAAATCATTTGGTGGAACCGAAAGTTGACTGCTGTCGCTTTTATTTTATAGAGAATGCATTCTCTATTTTTTAGGGCCTCTACTCCCATGTAGTGACTTAGTTGCTCCTATGCTTTACTAAGAATCTTTTGATACTGTAGACGTTGCAAATGTTGTTAGATATTGTGAATGCTTAGCCTTGCGATATTATGAGATAGTTGGTTCGACGGAAGGAATATTTTGTAAAAGTTTTTCTTACAGAAGTTTTTTTTTTCTTTGATTCAGAAAATGTTAAACTATATTCAGCAGATTTTACAGATATGTTTACAAACCTACCTCATGCTACTATTATGGAAAAAATGAAAAACCTTATTAACATTTGTTTCAAAAACTCTAGTAAAAATTCCATTGCTAGCAACAGCTTCAAAGTTTTTACACGGACACTTCTGATAAAGATAATAGATACAGATACTACAAACCTTCTGATCTTCTATATTTCATCGACTATCTACTAAGAAATAGCTACTGTATATTTGCTGGTATGATTTACAAACAAAATAAAGGAGTACCACAAGGAGGAAATTTTAGCCCTTTACTTGCAGATCTAACAATGTCTATGTTTGAATTTGAATATTCCAAAAATATAACTTTAGAGGGACATCAGTTATTTAAACCATTTAGATACATGGATGACATACTTATAGTTCATGACTTTAGTGAAGACATCATAGACAATATTCTTAGATTAGTGTATAAAAACACATTTGCCGTTAAAAAGACACATACCACTAAACACATGTGTAATTATCTGGATTTAACCTAAAAAATTGTAAATAACCAAGTAGAAACCAACTTGTATAATAAAACAGATTCTTTTAACTTCAAAGTTAATAGGTTCCAACACATAGATTCTGAAGTTTCTGTCAGAGTTAAACGTATTGTCGTATACACAGAAATCCTTAGAATAGCAAATGCTTGCTCAAAATTTGAATATTTTTGTAATAAATTAGAAGATTTTTATAAAGTTCTTGTAAACAATGGATTTAATAGAAATTTTATCGTCAATAACATTAGTAGGTGTATTTTTAAAATAGACAAATATTATATAAATACAACTTGTTAGACCATAGCAAAAAGGCTATAAACTTTGTGATAACATTAAGCTGAATTTGAAAATTTACTAAATATACTCTCACGTCATTAAATTGTTCACATATGTGTATGTTTATGTTTATAAAACGTTGCTTTTGTAATTTTATACAAAATTCAAAGGAATGATTTAAACTTGAAAATAATAAATTAAAGCCAAAAACAAGATTAAGATAGAAAATAATGCCGCCGTGATATCATTCCTAGCAATGCAAAATGACTTACACTGTTGAATGATATGAGTTATCCGTTCTGATAGCGAATACTGTACTGCTGTGGAGTTATTTTTGTCGAAGCGAAGAATAGAGTCAGTTGATCGTCAGCTGATCGACTAGTGTGAGTTCAAAAACCTTTATAATTTTAACTTAATTCCAAATGTTAATAAAATAAATTATATATCAATATAATAAACTTTCGAACTAAACATAAAATGTAAAAACAAAATTTTAAAAAATTTGAGCTTATTAAACATTAAAATTATCAGAAATTGAATCAGTAAATTAATAATTTACACATCCAAAAATGCTGTATGGTAGCACCTTCCTCTTCACTGATGAGCCACCGGGAAGGTGTTATAACAAAAAGGTTCGTCTGAAGATAGGTGGCGGAACGAACGTTTTTTGGAAAAAGAAAAATATGTAACTTTATTCACTACGCTTTGAATTTTCTTTGTTACAGAGATGTTTCTCCTGATATGAGCTGGCATAAAAGGAACTATCTATAAAACCACGGCGTTTCGGCTCAGAACGCTCTCATTCCTCTTTGTGAGTCTCTTTCTGGTGGGGGACTCTCTCTGTCGCTTCACTCGTTTCAGGCTCTTATTTTAGAACTAGAGCGCCATCCTCAAAAAATCGATAATATCGATCGATATCGATTGGTCGACTTCAGATTCGTGTTCAGCGACCTCGATTACCCCCAGGGCCAAAGTTTCGCGCCACTTGAGCGCCATCCTCAAAAAATCGATAATATCGATCGATATCGATTGGTCGACTTCAGATTCGTGTTCAGCGACCTCGATTACCCCCAGGGCCAAAGTTTCGCGCCACTTGAGCGCCATCCTCAAAAAATCGATAATATCGATCGATATCGATTGGTCGACTTCAGATTCGTGTTCAGCGACCTCGATTACCCCCAGGGCCAAAGTTTCGCGCCACTTGAGCGCCATCCTCAAAAAATCGATAATATCGATCGATATCGATTGGTCGACTTCAGATTCGTGTTCAGCGACCTCGATTACCCCCAGGGCCAAAGTTTCGCGCCACTAGAGCGCCATCCTCAAAAAATCGATAATATCGATCGATATCGATTGGTCGACTTCAGATTCGTGTTCAGCGACCTCGATTACCCCCAGGGCCAAAGTTTCGCGCCACTTGAGCGCCATCCTCAAAAAATCGATAATATCGATCGATATCGACTGGTCGACTTCAGATTCGTGTTCAGCGACCTCGATTACCCCCAGGGCCAAAGTTTCGCGCCACTTGAGCGCCATCCTCAAAAAATCGATAATATCGATCGATATCGATTGGTCGACTTCAGATTCGTGTTCAGCGACCTCGACTACCCCCAGGGCCAAAGTTTCGCGCCACTTGAGCGCCATCCTCAAAAAATCGATAATATCGATCGATATCGATTGGTCGACTTCAGATTCGTGTTCAGCGACCTCGATTACCCCCAGGGCCAAAGTTTCGCGCCACTAGAGCGCCATCCTCAAAAAATCGATAATATCGATCGATATCGATTGGTCGACTTCAGATTCGTGTTCAGCGACCTCGATTACCCCCAGGGCCAAAGTTTCGCGCCACTTGAGCGCCATCCTCAAAAAATCGATAATATCGATCGATATCGATTGGTCGACTTCAGATTCGTGTTCAGCGACCTCGATTACCCCCAGGGCTGAAGTTTCGTGCCGCCTGAACAAAATCCTCAAAAAATCGATAATATCGATCGATATCGATTGGTCGACTTCAGATTCGTGCTCAGCGACCTCGATTACCCCCAGGGCTGAAGTTTCGTGCCGCCGACGTGCTCGGCACGTCTACGGCTCGCCATGCAGGGTTGCCGACATGTTTGGCACGTCTACGGCTCGCCATGCAGGGTTGCCGACGTGCTCGGCACGTCTACGGCTCGCCATGCAGGGTTGCCGACGTGTTCGGCACGTCTGCGGCTCGCCATGCATGGTTGCCGACGTGTTTGGCACGTCTACGGCTCGCCATGCATGGTTGCCGACGTGTTCGGCACGTCTGCGGCTCGCCATGCACGGTCGCCGACGTGTTCGGCACGTCTGCGGCTCTCCATGCACGGTCGCCGACGTGTTCGGCACGTCTGCGGCTCGCCATGCACGGTCGCCGACGTGTTCGGCTGCCGCGCCCCAACTCAAAGTCGGACGGACGGACAGTGTGACACACACACACACACACAGTGACACAGTGACACACACACACACGCTTGCTCCTTTATACCAGGCTGTCCAATAATTCTTGTCCGAAAATTTCACCATTTTTAATTTTTTTCAACTTTATTGAAAAACAAGTCTAATCAACAATATAATCACCACAGTTATCCACAACAGTGGCCCATCGATTCGGCAGGTCGCCGATGCCCTTCGCCCAGAACTCCGGGGGCTGCGACTCGAAGAAGTCCGCGATGTCGGATTTGAGGTTGTCGTAGTTGGTGAATTTTCTTCCGGCCAAATGGTGCTTCAGCGGGCGGAACAAGTGGTAGTCGGAGGGGGCGAGGTCCGGGGAATACAGCGGATGGGCAACCGTCTCCCAGCCGAGCATCGCCAACTTCTGCTGGGTCTCCTTCGCCACGTGGGGGCGCGCGTTGTCGTGCAGCAGGTGGACCGAGACCCGTCGGGGACGCTTTTCTCGGATGGCGGCGGCTAGTTTCTCGAGCTGATCGGTGTAGATGGAGGCGGTGACCGTCCTGCCTTGCGGGAGCAGCTCGAAGTACAGCATGCCCTTGGCGTCCCGCCAGCAGCAGAGCATGATCTTCAGCGGGTGCTCCCTGTCCTCGAGGCTCGCGTCGCCGCTCTCGTAACGATTCAACCAGCGCCTGACTGTGCGTTGGGACACTGAATCCTCCTTGCACGCTCTGCAGATGTTGGCGACCGCGGTGCCCGTGTCGTTGCCCAGCAGCCACTCGTAGTACACGAACGTACGAATTCGACCGTGGTCCATTTCAGCTTGTACTGGTAGCTAGACGCGGCGACTGCGCCTTATATACCCCTGGCGTGGAACTCTAGAGAACCTTCTAGAAGGTTTTTACACTTGCCTGATTTTATAACACTTCTAAGGAAAATTATAGAATTTTGAAAAATTTCGGACAGGAATTATTGGACAGCCTGGTATATAGTAGGATAAACGTTTAGTTACTCAAGTTTGAGGTGGTGATGGGAGGCGGTAATGTCTGGCGTGGCTGTCTCAAGCTCTTCTACACATTTGAAGTTTATAACTCTTGACGTCGAAGGGGATTTGGCAACAAAATAGCACATACAAAAGATCATGCGGCTTAGAAAACAAGCGAAATGCGTAATACAAGACCTCTCTCCTTTGCGAGCTTTTTCCCAAGCTTGCAGCGTTACTAACCTACGGAAAGCAATTTTTGTAAAACTTAAAAACCGCCAACATCTAGGTTCTGCTGCTTACTTTTACGACATGAAGCGATTCTCCACTTCCATTCGTTTATGCTAGGCATTCTCTCTGGACCGTCCAGCATCGTCATGGGTTTATGCTGCTGCTCCGTACTTTCCTATTCGTTAGAAGACGTCATGGACACGTCTTCCGAATCCAGACGCTACACAACGTCGGTGACACTTCTTTTGAAATCAAACGTTCGTTGCGTGACATCGATGACACATTTGTTTAAAATGTAAAATTTTTATTTTTCGATAAAACATAGTAGCTTAAAGCTTGTTTTGAAAAGCAGGAAGGTTTAGGGCAAATTGTCTCCTAATGCTAGGAAGTTCAACAATCAGTAGAATGTGCTCTTGCGGAGAGATCGCAATGGCAGATTAAGCAGATGGGGCATCCGTACATAAACATTTCTTTTTGCATAAATATGCTAGTATGTGGATGACTGTCAATTGTTATTTTGTTTACCCTCTCCGCTATGCTCTTATGTTGCCACGCTGTGCTCTTTTTAACGACTTTATCAGCGGGTGATTTATTTCCATGTAGCTGTAGTGCTTAAATTTGTGATATGTGGTTTCATTACCCAAGTTTGAGGTAAGCTGCTTGGCTCTATCTGGTCTTAGCGGTTACTGTGGTCAAAAAGAGCAAGCAATCAGCGCGGCCGACTTCATTAAAGCCGGCCATTTTTTAATTAAAAAATAGATTGTGCAATGCCCTCCTCCAAGACGTAGCGATTTTTTCCGATTCATAGCAGAATTTATGTTAAGTTTCACGTCTGTGAACAATACAACAAAAAAACTATAAGGAGCACATGTGACCTCACTTTAATGGCTCATGAAAGTGCCATTTACATTGTCAATTGAATAAAAGATGCGGCAAACTTTATGAGTGCATGGCGCGATTTGATCTTTTAGTGAGTTATATGCTTGCTTCTTTGCTGCGTTCAAGACAAATTTTAATTTATTGCTTTTTCTCTAGAAGTAGAAATTTTAAAAAGTCTTGCACTTATTGGGGCAAGCAAACTGAAAAATTTTGAAGGAAGTTGCAACAAATTAAAAAAAAACCACACGGTATGTAAATATATGCAGTCGAATACGGCCAAATTTTAACGTTTATTTATTTATTTATTCATTGCACATTACAGTGAGCACAAGCAAATTGTTGCGATCGGTGGCCCCGCAGGCTGAGGCGTCCCTCAAGTTGCCTTTGCGGCTCCGTGTCGCTCCAAGGGCACCGGAGGGTTCCCAGATCTTACCTAGCCCCACAGGTCTCCCCACGTATTGCCAACATCGCACGTATTGCCTAAACGTATTGATGGAACTCCAGCTCTTCGTATTGCCCTCTCGCTCGCCTCCTGCCACTGCACTCCGTGCCTCCCCATGCGTCCGTGGTAGGACGGACCCAAACCCCAAACTAGCTAAGGGACATAACAGAAACACACCCACACAATATGTACATGGGCCACCGCGGCCCAACCTGCAGGCGGCTAGCACGCCGTCCCTGCAGTGGCCTGAAAAATATAATGAGGGACTCACCCTTTTCCTCCGGTTGGACACACGGCGAGTCCATAAGGTTTATTGCAGTCCTCGTATAGCAGCGAATACCATACATCGAATAGAGAGTATAGCAGGGGTCCTCCTCGGCCGTAGTGACTGAATATCCCTGAGGCCGCGGGGGTGAGCGTAGAGCTCACTAGACCCCACGGCCCCCTCCTTGTGCTGTCCCCTCGTAGAGCGTCCGAACGTCGTGCAGATCCAGGGCCCCTCGATGGCTATCCGGCAGGACGGAGTATAGGCGCGGGAGCGGCTGCCTGCGCCGCCGCAGCGCAGGGACGATCGATGGAGACTGGCAGTGCCGGAAGGGCGGAGCTTGCGCCCTCGGCTGCTGACGTCAGCCACTTTCCCATGCCTCGGCCGGATTAAGTGCCTTATCGGCAAGCCATCGTGGGAAACGGCGCGCCCGGCCAATCACAGGACCGAGGAGCGATCGCGGGGTCGCGACACTCCCGGCCCAGAAAAGTGACGGCATGGACGTAATCCCTATGAGGGAGTAGCGCCGTCGGCTGCCCCCTGCGTGGCCTATTGCCTTTTGGGAGAGGTTGCAGCACCCTGAGGGGAAGACGAGGGGGTTTGTGAAACAGCTACAACCCAACGCCACAACCCCAGGTGGAAAAGACTGGGTGGCCGGTAGGAGGACTCCTTTACACTTCAGATGATACAGAGATAAAATTTACTCACACATTTCCTACCGCTACCTGGAAGGCCTCTGGCAAACATATCCGAAATGAGGCCGCTTACCTAGGGCACAGGGTCGATCACAGGAGCGTAATGAGTGGAAAGAAGGGATGGGAACGACGAAGAAGCGAACTGGCTGACTAACGAAGACTAATTATCTACAGTAAACGTGTGAAACTACTATGCTACTACTACAAGAGGAAAGCTAACATGAAAAGCGGGAATGTACCTATGGCGATCGACTACTGGATGGACAAACGAGGAGTGCAATACGAGAAGACGAGAAATGGACAAAAAACTATTATAAAACCACGTCGGCATGAAGCGCCGAGGCTCTCAGTCGAGCCGACCCGCATGGGTAAACAGCAAAAAGATCAACGAAATACTACTACAATACTACTACATAGAACACTGCATAGAACACTACACAATAACTACAGGGGACACAAGAACGCTGGTGCGCGTCATCTAGGGGGCGACGAGGGGGGCCAGGGCTGCTGCGGGAACGTTCCGTCACGAGGACGTACTTGCTCAACCGCGCCCCGACGAGCGGCTATCATCCTTGACCATAACCATCGTACCATCGCGCCATCTCGCCCATCGAAGCACAGCCCAACCAGATCGACTCAACGCACTGCCGTCGCCATCGCCAGTGGCTAGAATCAGCCACATCACGTGCGTTCGGAAAGGAGGAGTTTGGAAACATCTACCAGCTAATAGAGGAGAAGCTACCTGCATGCAACTAGATAGAAAGAAGGGCTACTATAACTACGCATGCAACTAACTAAAGAGGAGGACTACTACGTGACTACGACTGCAACTACATAGGAGGGAAAGGAACTACGCATGCAACTAAGAGGAAACTAAAGGTGCACTAAATAGAGGGGAAGAAGAGAAGAACTAAAACTAAATAAATCGTTACGGCGTCTTGTGGCATTGTGCCATGCGCCGGCTTTCCTTGCGGGTTCACCGCATACCGTAATGAGAGAAGTCTACAAGTAAAATAAAACCCGTATTGACTAGGGGAAGGAAATGTTCCTACTAGAGACGGGCTGGCGCCTGCTGATGTCGCGCGCGGCTGGATGGCTTCTGGTCGGTGTTGTTGACCAGCTAGCTCTACGAGTGCGTGGCATATCCTGCAACACTGTAATATTCCTACATTTCAATTTACCTAGGCGCCATCCTGCTGCTCGTAGTCTGCCGTCTGTTTGCCCTAGAACTCTAGATTGTTTCGTCTCAACTTCCCTGTAATGATTCAAAGTTGTCGTAGTGAATATATATGTCTCGTTGGAGACCGTATTGAGTAGCGTGCCCTGGACAAGCTGTGTGTAAGAGCGAGCGGAGGTACGAGCTCAAGGTGTCGCTGGATGGATGCGACTGACCGCGTACGGTGACCGGAGATGTTGATTGGATTGGCACGGACACTAGGTGACGTCTCTGAACTGTCTGTGAGAGACCGAAGTGGAGAGGTTGTTACCAGAAGAGTGTATGAGAAGAAGAAAGGAAAGATGCTCACGATGGGTAAGGGTTAACTATGGAAGAAGAGGTAGAATAGGAGAATGAATAAGGTGTGAAAAAGAAAGAAAAGAGTGAGAGGGGAAAAGCAGAAAAATAAAGACTGCTAAACGCTACATGAGAAAGAGGTTCTAAGAGCATTAGAGAGGTATAGAGGAAGGAGGACTAAAGGAGAAGGGAGAGAAGCAGTCAAGTAAAGAATAGAAGAGAGAAAAGGAAAGCATGAACTATTAACCTAAAGCAAATAGATGAGTAATTATGATCGAACGATAGCGAAGCGAAAGGAAAAACAATCCAGACGAAGAAAACAGAGAGTTTAAAGAAAACCTATGAAAGGCTAGGACTAAACGACGGAAACGCAAGAAGGAATGAACTAAAGAGAGCTACACCTAAGAGGTGAAGGATGTGAGAGGAATAAGGACCAGACTACGTCACCGTTGTTGGTTCAATTGCGGTCTCATGCTCGACGCGGAACCTTGTTCCGGCCTGCAAGCTCTTAAACGGTCTCATGGCACGAATCCTTAAAGCTCTCCAGTGGCTCGTAATGAGAATTGAAGACGCGTCATGCTAATTGGGATTCAACCTGTCCGTGTGACGGTCTTTCGTGATATCGAAAACCTTGTTTTCGATCGCATAGGCCGTCACACGAGCACGCTGGCAAAAAGGGGGATCGCGTCTGATGCTCGTATTGGATAATGTACGTAATGACTTGCGGACCTTACGGCGAGTTAGGTGGAACTCTTCACGGCAAGACTGATGGTGAAATGTCGGAGCATTTTGTCGCAAGCACGCCGGTATGAACCCTTGCGGCTATTTTGACGGCTCCCGGATTCCGTGAAGGGGATTTCGCCGTATGTTCGGTCCATGTGTGGACTGCCGCACCTTACCAAGCGATCCGGGGCACAGGTCAGCAGCAGCCACGCCGCTACTGACTCCGCTAGCCGGACGAAGCAGCAACTTCGAGTGGGGATCTCTCCGCTTGGGGGTGTACCGGCAGCCTATGGCTGGCCTGTGCAAGTCCCTCGAGCTGGCACCGTCCGTCCATGGTCGAAACGGTCCTCGACGGGCTTGGACACGTCAACCCGTATTGATCGACTTGCACTTAGCACGGGTTGGTCCCTGCGCCTCGCTGGCGCACAATTTCGCGCCCCTTCTACACCACGGTTCACTGCCTATTCGGAAGGGGCCTGCCGGTTGCACTTTAGGCTTGGCGCTCAATCGATATTGAGGACGGGGGGTGATCGTCGGACTCCACTGCACGTATTGATCTTACACGGGCCCATAACATTTACGGCAATGAGCGACCGGACGAAACAGCACGGAGGGAATGATGGAGGTGGAACGCGATAAATCTGTACTAGACCGAGGAGGGAGGATATGAAGAGAGTAGACTACTGTTAAGAAGGTAGAAAGACTAGGAGCTAAAACAGCTATGAAAGGAAAGAAAATAGAGACTAACTGAAGACAAATAGGAAACTACGGAGAAAATGATTAAGACTAAGAGGATTGAAGTAGACAAGAAAGAGGGTGTGACTGCAAACGTACTGAATAAGCCCCATGAACATGCAACTAGGTGTAGGGATGAGGAAAAGTGTGAGACACCAAGTTGAACAAAAAAGATAGAACAGAGAAAGAGAAGTGGGTAGGTGGGTGGATAAAGAAGAGAAACCCCAAGGGCCACGGACGAGAGGCTGCAGCGGAATAAGCAGCCGAGGCGAGGCAGGGCAGCTGGGATACGAACGGGTAAGCGTATTGAGATGTTACCAGTGCGACGTGGCTTTCGAGCAACGTATTGAACAGAAGGGGAAGTGCGAGCACTGTGCGCACAAGTGAAGGGACCGTGCGCGTACCTCGCAGAAGAGTACCACCAGAGTGACAGCGGGGCCCAAGCAAGGACAGACCCAACCATAACACCGATCCACACTACCTCAGCGGATGATCAGTCCGCATGGTATAGGATATGGGAGCTCCCCCTAGGTGCGGCCGGAGAAAACCCGTTCCGGCACTTACAGAATTTAGCGGTCTAGACCTCACTGTCCTTTTGCCCTCTTGGAGCAGCTCTAGCCCCGTCTGCCATCCGGATGTTCCCCAACGCTGGTGTCCTAGGCGCCACGCTACCCAAAGGGACCCCCGGCGCTTCAGATGGCTGGTTGCCACAGTCCAGCCGGACTTCTGCACCGGGGCCAGTGGGCGCGAACTAACCTAGTGCGCTTTTGGCCCCTACCCGCACAAAAGCCCCAACCATCACGTTACCTACTTCCCAGGGGAGTGCGGGGGAGGAACACCTCGCACAGGGGCGTGGTAGCGCCGTTTTTACGGTCAGGGTAACGACCACTGACCAACGGGATCGCTTACCGACGGCCGGATGCACCATGTTGCGATCGGTGGCCCCGCAGGCTGAGGCGTCCCTCAAGTTGCCTTTGCGGCTCCGTGTCGCTCCAAGGGCACCGGAGGGTTCCCAGATCTTACCTAGCCCCACAGGTCTCCCCACGTATTGCCAACATCGCACGTATTGCCTAAACGTATTGATGGAACTCCAGCTCTTCGTATTGCCCTCTCGCTCGCCTCCTGCCACTGCACTCCGTGCCTCCCCATGCGTCCGTGGTAGGACGGACCCAAACCCCAAACTAGCTAAGGGACATAACAGAAACACACCCACACAATATGTACATGGGCCACCGCGGCCCAACCTGCAGGCGGCTAGCACGCCGTCCCTGCAGTGGCCTGAAAAATATAATGAGGGACTCACCCTTTTCCTCCGGTTGGACACACGGCGAGTCCATAAGGTTTATTGCAGTCCTCGTATAGCAGCGAATACCATACATCGAATAGAGAGTATAGCAGGGGTCCTCCTCGGCCGTAGTGACTGAATATCCCTGAGGCCGCGGGGGTGAGCGTAGAGCTCACTAGACCCCACGGCCCCCTCCTTGTGCTGTCCCCTCGTAGAGCGTCCGAACGTCGTGCAGATCCAGGGCCCCTCGATGGCTATCCGGCAGGACGGAGTATAGGCGCGGGAGCGGCTGCCTGCGCCGCCGCAGCGCAGGGACGATCGATGGAGACTGGCAGTGCCGGAAGGGCGGAGCTTGCGCCCTCGGCTGCTGACGTCAGCCACTTTCCCATGCCTCGGCCGGATTAAGTGCCTTATCGGCAAGCCATCGTGGGAAACGGCGCGCCCGGCCAATCACAGGACCGAGGAGCGATCGCGGGGTCGCGACACAAATCATGATCAAAAATGTGAAAATGTGAAGGGTTAGAACAACTTGGTTAAAACGGTCGTGTGCTAGAAACATTTATGTGAGAAAAAAAGAAAAAACAGACAAAAAAACTGATAACGAGCTTAATGTAAGAGATTTTTTCCTGCGGACTACCTTGGTTGTTTAGGGAGAAAGAACTAAATACGTTTATGAAAAGGAACAGAAATACAATTTGATAGAGTCAGTGATCACATGCGTCCTTAATATTGCGAAAGCCGCTTAAAAATACAACTTCAATAAGTGGTAATTGCTTTGCCTAAGAGTAGCTTAGCTTTTTATTACACTAAAATGAAACAATTTGTGGTTGGTTTATAAAAAACAAAACGAAGATAAACTTACGTAAACGAAAAATAATACCGTAAAGACGTTGTCATCCATATATACCATTTTCGCGTCGAATTGGACACATTTCAAACCTAACTGGATATTTTTCAAATCAAATTGGACACTCTTCTCTCGCCTAAGACTTTTCAAATCAAAGCGAACTCTACCGAGTCGAAATGAGCTTATTCTACATTAGGCTGGAGACTCTTCAAAAATGTTAGAATAATTTTTTTGTTCAGGGAAAATTTTAGTATAACTTTCTTTGAAGTTTTAGTTCACCTACCCAATGAGAGAACACATAGTTTAAAATTTTATAATTTTTTTTAGAAAAAACAATGTGTTAAATCTTGTTTTGAAGAACATGAACGCGCCATTTTATATTGACAAAACAGAGGTTGCGTCATGTCCCCGTCCGAAACTTCGCGATTTACATTCGATGACAGCAAAATTTCTGTTGGCATGCAGTTTCACACCTGCAAGCGGTGTAACATAAACAATTGTAAAAACTCACATATCCTGACTTTCTTGTTGCATGTAAGCAGTATTTACACTATCAATCAAATAAGCGTTGTGCTGAAATTTTCGAGTGCATGGCGCGATCCAGTCTTTTAATGCAGGACACGATTGCTGCCCTGCCGCTTTATAACGCAAAATTTAATTTTGTTATTTTTCTCAAAACGTTGAAATTTGATAAAATTACTTCACTCATTCGGCATCTAAAGTAAAAAAAAAATCAAAAAAGTTATTTTGAGCTTTCCTTGAACGAAAAATATTCAACCTTTTTGGAAGGTTTTAGTTCAACCTGTAAGATACTCGCCTCGATTTGGAAGACGTTCAATTTTTCAAATTTCACACGCCAGCCTAGAAGAGTGTCCAAATTGACGTGAAAATTGCATATACCCCACCTCTTACGTTCCTCGAGAACGGCATCTCCTGTCTCCCGGTGTAGGAGGCTCCATCCTTAACTATGGTTTCCTTCATCAGCTCGTAGTCGGCGATCACTACTGCCGGTCGATTCGCCATCCAAAATGTGAAGCAGCGGCCGTACTGATCCTTCCAGTTGCGGAAGGCCTCATAGCCAGGCTCGTAGAAATACAAGGCAAGAAGATTGCCGACGAACGGCAATGGTGTCGGACCTAAACGGAGAAGAACATATTTCTTAAGTTATAATGCAAGAATTTGTGAAATTTTTGCAAGACTACATAGAGCACAGAAACTATGGTAAGATGATAGCTGACCCAGCATGAAACAGACCTTAGCCATGCATAAGGATAAGAATAAAGGACGGTGTTACTCAATCCCTTTTGGGATGCGCCACGCATTCTACTTCTACGGGATGTCGTGGAGACGATATGAAAGCGTATTTGGCCATGCAATGACTTGCGGTGGCCAGCCGATGGACACACCAATTTTTTATGCTTCTCAGACTCTTCTGGTACCAATTCACCGACGCCGGAGGGATGGAAGGCTTGATTGGCCTGGGCGGGAAATCCGAACCATTAACCTGGTATCGGGTGCACGCGACACTCGGCACCTCCTCCGACTGCGCTACACGCGCGCAAGTCATACATATGAGTATGAACGACTATTAGGTTGGTGTTAGGTTGGTCCAAAGATAATGGCGGATTTTAACCGCCACATTCAGATTAAAATAGCTCCGTCGTCTGTAGATCAGTTTTTTAGTACAGATAAGATCTCCGCCTTTTCCATAAACCTATAGTGCACATTCACTGCAGGAATCGTGTCCCAATGCGGTTTGGCTTACATTGCTTGTTCTCGCGACTACAAGTGCAGTTTTTAATTTGTAAAAATAAAGAACAAAAACAAAAAGAGGAAGAAAAAAGAAAAAAGAAACAAAAATAAAAAATGGAAAAACGAAAAATTGTCAAAAAAGGAAATTTTAAATATCTTTGGACTTCGTGCAACCATTCTATGTGTGCAGGCTCTACGTTTGCAGACAGACACTCCCTAAACTTTTTAAAGGCGTCACTAAGGGTTCTGTAAGGTGTCGTTCCCCTATTAAACTCTTATTTTCATGCACAGATATATGGTAGCATTTCCACGTCGAATTGGACACTTTTCAAATTAAATCGGACACTTCTAAGCTAGCTTTAAGACTTTTTAAATCAAAGAGAAATCTTCCAAATTGAAGTAATCTTCAGACTGGTTAGACTACAGACACAATACAATGATTAGAAAAAAATTTGTTCGAGGAAGAATTGGTATGATGTCCTTCAAAATTTTTCAGTTTACCTGTCCCAATAACTGTAAGACTTTTATAAAATTTCTATTTCTAGAGAAAAACAATGAATTAAAATTTATCTTAAAATGCAGCAAAGAAGCAAGCAAATAGGGCGTTAAAAGATCAGACTGCGCCAAGCACTCAAAAAATTCGCTGAAACTTTTGTTTAGTTGATAGTGTAAATGCCACTTACATGATCGTTAACAGGTACCAAACTTCATGTAAGCTGAAATTCTGCTATCGTTCGAATAAAAATCGCAACGTCTTGAAATAGGGCAATGGCGCAGTCTCCTTTTTTTGGCAAAATAAAAATAAAAATAGAAAATGGCCTCTTTCCTGCTCTTCAAAACTAGCTTTGGGTTAAACCGTCACTGTTACTTAAATAAAAATTTTATAGCATTTTAAACAATAGGCTCCCGTTTTGTGTAAACAGATAAAAACTTCAAAAAAGTTATACTGTAGTTTTCCTCGAACAAAAAAAAACAATTCTCACCCTTTTGTAGAGTTTTCCGTTTAATGTAGAGGAACCTTATCTCAATTTTGGAAGAGTTCGCTTTGATTTCAAAACTCTTAGGCCAACCTAGGCAGTCTTAATGTAGATTAGAAGAGTATCCAACTTGATTTGAAAACGGCAATTCGACGTGAAATTGGTATATACCGGACATGCCGCTGCGTCCAACAAGCACAGGCGGCGCAAAAGATGAGAAGCGGCGCAAAACGGCGCTCTCCGGCGCCCTTTTGCGCCGCTTCTCATCTTTTGCGCCGCTTGTGCTTGTTGGACGCAGCGGCATGTCCGGTACTGTACAGTGGTGGAAAAATCGAATCTGAAAGCTTGTTGTGCCAAATGTTCGAAAATGTGTAAGGAAACAACCTAAACATTTCAAAGGAATATAGGAATACGTAGGCAACTTACCTGGAGGGAGATTTCTTCTTTTCCAGTAAAGGTGATAAATCAGTGCAATGACGAATAGACTCGACAACAGAATCAAGATCATTTCCTTGAACTGGAAACTTTGAAAAATTGTTATTGTTTATTAATCTTATTTGCTACATAGCGGAACCACGTGAATGCACAACAAGAAATTGGGTACACATCTAAGACTAAAGCAACTCGTAAACATTCGAATGTTTCACGCAAACTAAACCAGCAGTAAGAACTCAACAGTAAGAAAAACAGAAGAGAGAATAGACATAGTATCCAAAGAGTGCACGACTAATTCAAACGGTAGAAAGAGGCAATTAGGGGTATTGAAGTAGCTGGCTCTAACTGCTGACTTCTGTGAGCTTGACCAAGGAGAGCACCGGCCGGGGGCCGCTCAGGGGCTGACCCCAAGGGAGAGCTCATTCACCAAGTCGTTCTCCATCCGAGGGCTCCCAACCAGCCTCTCGGGTGCTTCCGTAAGGTGAGTCGGGTTGCCTTACGCCCTTTTCGCTTCATTCTCTCATTAACTTTCGACGCCTCTGTAGCTTGAGGTGATCCTTGGCCGAATAATTTCTCAAACTCTCTTTGTCTTTTCCAGGCTCTGAAGAAGGCGGTCACGCCGAAACTTAAGCAGAATAAAGCTCTCGTAACAATCTTGGTTCAGTAGCCTCATAACATCCTACACCACTGTTAAACGGCATGCCAGGATTCAAGGACTGTCGGCGGAACATTGAGGTCATTCTCTGAGTATTTACAGTGTAATAGCAATATGTAAACCAAAGACCTCTTTGGATTTCGGAACACGCCAAAACTAAGCCTTCTAACCCTTATCTGAAGAGTGAGTGTGAAAGGCGTGGCGAAATTCCGCTTCATTGCAAAAAACCCTATTTGAATTCCCGCCTAGATGTAATCCGGTCATCTGTGGGCCTTTGGACGCTCACCTGTAGGTTGAAAGCAGGTCACCTAGCAGTGCTCGGATTGCTCACCCAACCCTCCCAGTGTCTGAGGTTTTCGAACGCTACAAAAACAAGATAAGACATACTATGGGGAAGCGATTGGCTACGTTTAACATATAATTGGGTGCCATCGTGGAAGAGAAGGAGAACGACAGGATGCTGATACTAGACACCATCGACTGAACTACGAAAGCATGCCGAAAAGATGCTGTTCAGAAGGAGATCGCACTGTGAAGAGAGTGATGTTTTGGAAAAGTAGGAATTCTAGCGACGCTATATAGGAGAGAGAAGCCTTAATCAATGAGTCGCCTCCACACCGAACTACAGCTCATCTTGTCGTAGAGCAGAGGGAGGAGGAGGCACCAATGTCGCGTGCACTACTAATCGAGGTTGTGGGTCAACCAAGGATTGGATTAACTAGGGATCGACATATCATAATAAAGGTTAAGGATAAAGGCTAAAGGGCAGCGTTCCTCAGTAGTAGAATCCCTTTTGATATGCGCCATGTATTCTACTACTACGGAATATGGAGGCGATTTGAATGCGAATTTGGCTATACAATGGGTTGCGGTGGCGAGCCGATGAACAAGTCAGCCTTTCATCCTTCCCAGACAAGTCTGGTACTAATTCACCGACCCCAGAGGGATGGAAGGCTTGGTTAACCTGGTGGGGGGGGGGGGGAGGGGGGAATCCGAACCAGGAACCTGGTACCAGATGCACGACAGCCAGCACCTATTCCGTCTGTGCTACACGGGCCCGTATTTATCTCCACGCTATTTAGGAGCAAAATCCATACTGTTGTAGAACCGAGCTCTTCTCCCCTTAAGATCCTCCTTTATCGCCGCTCTGCATAGCTTGGCAAGCTCGGACGTCAGTTGGTAGTTGCTTGACGCTCGTGCTGCTCCACGCTGGCGTATCAATCAAGAGTTTCCGGTGACAGACGTCTTTTGGTGGTCTTCAAGCTCTCGGCTCCCTCAGCACTATCGCGGAGATAGTGCACGAAGTGGTCGTATTCCTCGTCGACGTTGTCCATGACGGTATCTTCCCAAAGGCCGGCAAGAAAGGTGTAGAGGTCCCAGTTGATGGTTGTTGTGGGACTCCTCTTCTTGAACTTTGCGGCCTTCTCTCCATGACGCGAAAACGGAACCTCGCGCGAAGGAGGCGATCTCGGTAGAACTTGGGGACAACAGAAACGTGGGTCAGGCAATACTTGCGGTTGAAGATGATGTGGTCGATCTCCTTGTGGAACTGGCCACCGAGGAATTCTCAGGTCCATCGTAAGGAGGGAGGCTTCTGGAACTGTGAGTTTGCATGGATGGTCTTGGTCGACATGACGAACTCAGACAGCTCTTCACCTTGCTCGTTCCACTCCAAACCGTGGGTTCCGATGTGAAGTTCTTCCGGCGACCTTCGTGACCCGATCTTGGCGTTGAAGTCTTGTAGCAGGTGTGGTCCTCCTTATAGAACTTCTCCAGCTCCACGTAGAAGACTTCGACCTCTTCGTCGTCGTAGTCGGATGTTGGGGCATACGCGACGAACACAGTCAAAGCCGGCACGGAGCCGCATCGCTTCAGTCGCAGACGTCCGATTTGGGTTGTCAGAGACTCGTACGAATTGATGTTCATGGCCAAGTGCGTGTTGACGAGGACATCAACGCCGCCTACCCCCTGCCGTCGCATGTTCCGAGCAACAGTTCTTCTCCGGAGTCGTAGGCGGTGTGTAGGGGGTGGTGTCTTCTCGTCTCGGTCAGTCCGATGACGTCGTACTTGATCTTCCTGGCTTGCACCATCAGGTCCTCGACGGACGCTTCCGATACAAGCGTGCGGGCGTTGTAAGTACAGATGGTCATCCTAGTTCTTCTCAATTTGCACAGCCTGGTTAGGCCTTGAGATTTTGGCAGCCTCTCCGTACTCGTTCTTCCCATCGCTGCAGAAATGGGGGCTCTTTCGGGGTCATGGGAATGAGGCCCTTTAGTGCCTAGCTAGTCGGGCTCTGTCGTGCGGGCGAAGAACTCCGGGCAGCCAGCCAGACTGCCCGAAGGGACGGGGCGAGACTTTTGAGGCGGCCTCGAATCGCCTTTCGATGTACTCCCAGTCTACCGAGTGCAAGCTTTTGGCCGAGCCGACACAGTTACAATCCGCACAGTCACGGACACATCCACGCACACTGTGCACGAACATGCCGCTCCCGCGCACAAGGAACGCATCGACCCGACACAGCAGGAGCAAGGAGTCCATCCCCTGCATCCCACCTGCGTCTCTGGGCAGTACACGGTCGCATTTGGTTCGCGTTTAATTCCCCTATCCACCACCCGGGGACGCGCCACGTGGCCTGCGACAAGCGGCCCGAGATCCCTCTTTACAAGAGAGCCCAATGGCTCTCTATAGAGGGAGATCTGTTGAAATTAATTTATTTACCGTAACAGGTAAGATAATTATCCCACCGAGGGCGATGAATCCTCGGTTAGCACATAAACAGGTACAAAACATAAATATTGGCTGCGTATAGCAACCATTTGTTTTCCATGATTTCTCCACACTTCCCTTTCCACAGGCGCGTGTAGCGCAGTCGGAGGAGGCGCGACTGTCGCGTGCACCCGATACCAGGTTCCTGGTTCGGATTTCCCGCCCAGGCCAACCAAGCCTTCCATCCCTCCGGGGTCGGTGAATTGGTACCAGACTTGTCTGGGAAGGATAAAGCGCTGACTTGTTCATCGGCTGGCCACCGCAAGGTATTGTATGGCCAAATACGCATTCATGTCGCCTCCAAGACATCCCGTAGAAGTAGAATGCGCTGGCGCATCTCAGAAGGGATTGAGTAACGCCGTCCTTTATCCTTTTATCCTTTATTCCCTTTCCACACACTCTCGGTTTTCGTGTTAAAACTATAGGCTCAACAGTATAACACTTTTTTTCTAAACACAATTTCACCATTCTGAAGCAAAATGCAAGGAGAAACATGGCAACAGTTTCCTATTTATCCATTTGTCCAATGTGTTTCACACCTAAAAGTGTTGCAAAATCTCTAATTTTAGCACTACAATTTTTGATTAATTACCGTAAAAGGATAAAGGATAAAGGACGGCGTTATTCAATTCCCTTTGGGATGCGCCACGCATTCCACTTCTACGGGATGTCGTGGAGGCGAGTTGAATGCGTATTTGGCCATACAATGACTTGCGGTGGCCAGCCGATGAACAAGTCAGTGCTTTATCGTTCCCAGACAAGTTTGGTACCAATCCACCGACCCCGGAAGGATGGAAGGCTTGGTTGGCCTGAGCGGGAAATCCGAACCAGGAACCTGGTATCGGATGCACGCGACAGCCGGCACCTCCTCCGACTGCGCTCCACGCGCCCTTTTAATCCTTAATCACCATATTTGACAAAATCAAGACACACACACAGCACAGCACTGTTTATCGGAAAGCACGTTATCGCGTTTGAACGAAATGAGGAATAAACGTCCTCTATAGTAATTTGTTAGAAATGCTTCAATTAGTACCCAAGTCGGCCCCTTTTGGTAGTTTTTGGACAACTTAGCTTGTGCATAGTAATTAAGGTCCAACAACCTGTAGGAAGGAATTGTTTTACTTAAATGTTTTAGAAGCGACAGCAAATAATAAATAGATTTGTGAAAAAAGATAGATTAAAATGGTAACTGTCGAAAACCACTAGCAATATAAATTCGACCACAAATATTCAATACATATTTTCATAATCAATCCAAAAATCACAAGGAAGAAAGAACCAAAGAAAACAGCTGATAGGCGAAAGTCAACAAAGCGAGTGGAGGTGTCAGCGGAGCGCATACGAAAGGAAGCAGTGCTATAGGGAGCGATAATGGAAGACTATTGAGTTGCCGGCGAATCGATCAGGTGAAGTGGTAATCAATCACTTATGCGGCAACGAGAGACCTTCTTCTTCTTCTTCTTCTGTTTCCTCTCTCTTGTCGATTGAGAAGAATTTATTGCTCGAGGACTTATTAATTCAAGCTTGCTTTTGGAAGCATAATGCTTAAAGAACCGCTGTATATTCAATGGTTCCGCAGCTTTTTTTGCTGAAAAATCTATTTTTCTTATGAGCTATTTTTGCACAATTTTTCCGGTACTGTTCATTTAAAAGGCTAATGACATGTAGGCTAGGACTGTCCAATACTTACTTTATTTCATCCTGAACTTATGTCATGCTGTGGGCAAAAACTCTGACCAGACGACAGTGATAATAAAAATTTTCGCCGCAAATTCTGAAGATAATTGTGAAGCCACGGTGTAGCATATAGTATACCATTTTCACGTCGAATTAGACACTTTTCAAATGAAGTTGGACACTTCTCGGATCAATTTGAACGCTTATCGATTCAAATCATCAAATCAGACCTAATCAATGTTCGACCGTCGCCAAATCTTGGCGGGATAAAGATATAATAACAATCTTGGGGCCGGATCTATGAACGACTTACAGTAATTTAACTGAAATTTTACAGCGAAAATTCTTGATAAGGCTAGCATTTCACCCTATCGCTTGTTGACAAGTCACGTTAAGTCGTTTTTTTCAGGAATTTTGGCTGTAAAATCTCTGTCAAATTGCTGTAAGTCGTTGATGAATCCGGCCCATGGTCTCAAGCGCTCGAAGCAATTCTACGATTTCAGTCCAACTGGACACTTTTCGAATCAAACTTGGCACACTTCTGAGCTAGCTTTAAGACTTCTGAAATCAAAGCGAATTCTTCCGAATCAAAACAACTTTTAAGCAGGTTTAACTACGATTGTTAAAACAAATTTTGTTCAAGGAAACTTTGGTATAATCTTCTTTGAGATTTTTCAGTTTACCTGCTCCTATAAATGTAATAATTTTATAAAATTTTTAGAGGAAAAGTGATAAATTAAGATGTGTCTTAAAGGGCAACAAAAAACAAGCATATAGCGCATTAAAAGATCGGATCGCGCCATGCACTAAAAAAGTTCGCCGCAACTTTTGTTTGATTGATAGGGTAAATATCGCATCAAGTCACTGCACATGCATATACCATGTACAGAAATACATTATTCAGTAGACACGGAGCATCGCTTTCCCTCGTTATTTGATTTGTCCTCCTCGTTCTTCTTCTCGCCTCCTGGAAGATCATCATTGATTTGCTGAAGTAGCTCTGGATTGTTGATTAGCTCGTCGAGATTGTCCACCTGTGCAGTGCTCACAACCGTAGCTTCTTCAGATGGTTGTGGCTGAGTGGCCGGAGCTGCTGGTGCATAAATAAATATCATTTATATGAGCCATCAAAGTGAGGATATGCGTATTCTTTACAGTTATTTTTGTTGTAGTGCGCGTGTAGCACAGTCGGAGGGGGTGCTAACTGCTGCGCACACCCGATACCATGTTCCTGGTTCGGATTTCTCGTCCAGGTCAACCAAGCCTTCCATCCCTCCGAGGTCGGTAAAAATAAAGCGCTGACTTGCTCATCGGCTGGCCACCGCAAGTCCTTGTATGACCAACGCCTCCACGACACGCCTCCCGTAGAGGTAGAATGCGCAAGCGCATCCCAAAAGGAATTGAGGTTCGCCGTTCTTTATCATTTGTCCTTATTTTTGTTGTATGGTTAACAGGTGTCAACCCTCACGCAAACAGAAATTCTGCTATCAGTCAAATAAAGTCGCGACGTCTTGGAATAGGGCATGGCGAAATCTCCGTTTTTTGTCACTAATAAATGGCCGCTTTCCAGTTTTTAAAACAAGCCATAAACCATTATTTTTCCTTCAAGAAATCAGAAATTTTTTAGGATTTGAAACAATGTGTTCACTTATTGGGTAGATAAATTAAAACTTCAAAGGAATCATACCAAAATATCCCTTGAGCGAAAAATTAGTGTCAACTTTTTAGACAGTCTCTAGTTTAATGTAGAATAAGCTCATTTCGACTTGGAAGAGTTCGGTTTGATTTCAAAAGTCTTAGGCTTGCTTGGAAGGGTGTCGAATCTGATTTGAAAAGTGTCCAATTCGACGTGAAATGTAATGAGATGACAAAAAAATTGCTGTTTCACTGGTACTACAAAAACCGAAGGCCGTAGTTCACTCGTTTTGTCAGTCATGGTCCCTATGTTCCTGAAGGTGATTCAATCGTATGTAGCCTGCGGGGGAGGTCACCGACATAATACGGAGGCCTATATTCTTATTACTTATTTACAACGGTCAATAAGACAGCGAAGAACACAGAATCGCCACTAGAGATGCGTGCATCGTTTTAAACTGGTAACACAGTCCTTCGAACGAACCATAAACCTGTTCAGTTAACTCGAAATAGTGTTTAGAGCTAGATTTGAGGTGACAGCCCTGCACTTTGAAGCAGAAGGCCTCCTCTCCTTCTTCCTATGCGACACCAACGTGTTGAGATTGAGATATTTGTTTCATATGTGCGAGAATAGAGGACGAAGCATTGATTTCAAAAGTGTTCGATTTGATTTGAAGTGAGAAAAACGTGAAAATTGTATACCTTCAATCAGAATGAATCACTTTTGGATGTCGGATTCAGATATCCCGATCCGAATCATCTAAAAATCTGGGTGCGTGAAATTTGTCCGAATAATCCAATTATTCAAAGATTTTCGAACGAATGTAACAATCTACTGACCGCCAAACTTGTTTATATCATTATAACGTCAAACAAGACATTTTAAAACAAATTGTGCACTTTGAGATCAAATTGGACACTTTTCAAATCGATTGGATACTTATCGACGTGGTTAAATTAATTTTTTGACTGTTTTAGGAAAATTAAAAAATAAATGTTTTAGGAAAATTTTTAAGCTAGATTGCTAAAGTCGGTGGTTAAGAATGTGTCCATCAGTACACACATACACCAGTTGTTCGACACCGTTTACCTCAAACTTGGGTAATTAAACCAAAACTTTAATATACAAATACAGTACATATTAGAGCGCCCTAGAAATATCTTACAAAAGAACGAGGAATAGAAAAAATGAAACATGAGAAGAGCGCCATGTGTATTTTCCTATATGACTCTTTTATAGGGAGTTTTTTTGTTTGCATAGCTGCACAATCTGATAAATCTCTAGGCGAAATTCCTCTCGTATCTCACGAAGTCGCGATATTTCTTATCTGCTCAAGGAAAATTTAGTGCAACTATATTTGAAAACTATTCGCGATCGTTACTTTACTGACAGTGCTGGTTATTTAAGGCATCAATGTAGAAAAATGTGTGTGTGCTTTCTACAAATGCAAGGGAATCTTCAAGGTGCCGGTCACAAATGCAGAACTCGACGCAGAAATTTTTTGCTATCAATCAAAGGAAAATCACAACGTTCTGGACGATTGCACGGCGCTGTCTCTTTCTTAGTGTTCCAAATGTTGTATTTTTTCGCTTTAAAAAAAATTAACACCGTTTTTGAATTTAAAAAATGATGTAAAGTTTTAAACAGAGTGTTTGCATTTTAGTGCAGGTGAGTCAGAAATTTTCAAAGAAAGCCTTGCTAAATTGCCCGTCAGGCAAAAAAAAAAAATTATTTTTACCTTTCTAGAGAGCATCTAGATAATTTCTAAAGAACGTTCGTTATGGTGGATATTCAGTTTGATTTCAAAAGCGTTCAGCGTAGAAAAGTGTCCAATTTGACATGAAAACGGTGTATATATGCATCCGGAATCAAGTTTAACGCCCACTTCAGCACTGCAAATAGACCCTACTCCCTGTTACTTCCTGAGAGTTGTGTTGATGAATGTATACTACTCATTTATTGTTTACTTATACACTGACTTGCTGCATAAAATGCCTGGCGGCAAAGCTGCGGTACTTGCCTATTAGTCATTTTGTGTCTCCGGACCCAGCTTTGAAGGCGTAGATGAAGTTAAGGATTCATAGTTGGACGCTAGAAACATCGTTTTCAAAATAATGACTCCTTGGGCCGAATCATAGGAATGGCATCCACAGTCGCTTATTTGAAGGGGATCCGAAGAGGAAATGAACGTAGAAATTTCTGAATCGGTCCAGTGGTAGGATCGGTTTCCACAATCGACTTGACCGAGAACATCCGAAGAGGAAATGGGTCTGGAATTTTATATATGGATCGATTCCAAAAAATGGCATAAAAAATTGACTTCGCCGAGGGGATCCGAAGAGGAAATGGACTTAGAATTTCCTGAATGGGTCGAACGCTAGGACCGCTTCAACAGTCGACTATTTGGAAGCTTGCAGGTTAGTTAGGATTCTCTTTTTGAAGTGAGAAAACACGTCACCGAAAGAAAATGCAATTGAGGCAATGGTCGCTCTCTCTAAATGCACATCGTCCCAAACCTCACCCGTTACAGTGGAAATCAGATGTACTCTCGTACTATAAATAAAGATAAAAATAAAGAACGGCGGTAGTCAATCCTTTCGAGTCAAGGGATCAGGAAAACCAGACAGCCCCTATGTTGACAGTGTTGAAGAATCGCGACAATCTGGAGAGGCGTCGCTATGTCGTCAACGACTCGACGCGAGACATACGACAAACAATGCTCAGCGCTGGTGATGAGTAAATATCTGGACTTTCCCTCGAATTCTCGTGGATTGAATATTTATCGTTTTAACACGGCTTTTCGAATTCACAACAGCGCGCATAGTGATAAGAGGCTCACTCTAAACTCTTCCACCACTAAACATCTCTTAAATTTTTCAATTTTTTCCCGAAAAAATGACACTTGTCGTGCAGAAAATCCCCAGTACATATACAGGGTGTTGTAAAAAAATGTATGCACTGTTTGAGAGGTGATAACTTTGTTCATAGTAAAGGTACTGAAGAAGTTAAAGGCTCATATGAAAGTTTAAGAAAATAGAAACTTTAAAAATAAATAGAAATAACGTTTTGAACTTGACGTCCTCGTGAAAGTCACGTTACATGCGAGTTTGTTGATTATACGATTTAAGTGTGAGCAGGAGCCGCATTATACAAGACGCATTCTTTATTATTATTTATTACATGAGTCAAATCCATGTGTAATTAGAAACGGTATAGAACGACATCCACATCAAATTGGCTAACGATCCAGATCAAAGTGTTATAGAATGATTAGAAAGTACATACGACAACAAATGCCCAGAGAAAGAAGAATGGAAGGGAGAACAGATCAAGAGGGGCTTTGCCACAAGATCTCATTATGTCCTAGAATTATTCATGAATTGACTTGCATTCGTAATAAATGGCTTCAGCTTGTACGGAATAACTGAGTTTTTGGAAAGTTTTATATATTCCGAACCTGCTCTGTTAACGAAAAAATTATGTCGAATAGAAGATTTTGCAGTACTTAGTGAAAGTTTCTCTCCTCCACCTTGAGTTCTAGATGGTCTCACTATGAAGAAGTCACGCTTATCAAGTCCACAGAAACCATGGAGAATTTTGTGAACCATTACGAGGTCGTATATTCTTCGTCTGGATGAAAGTGTCTGTAGTCCGAGTTGTTTGTTTCTTACTTCACTGCTGGGAATAGCATGGTAATCAAAGCCACATTTCCTGATAAACAGTTTTTTAGTGAAGCTATTTTGGACTTTTTCAAGTCTAAGTATATTCTGTGGACGAATGAAGCAACATTTAAGCCGGAGAGGTTAAATGGCATAACTGTAGCTACTGGACAACGGAAAACGTTAAAAGAAACACAGCACAGGCTAATGTGACCAAGTAGCAACAAGTCTGTAACAAGCATTCAGCCCATGCACAATCAATCGAGTCTGAAATGCAAGATTTCAGACGGAAGCATGGCGCAATCTTGACTGTTTGCAGTAATCCCGTCGCTCTGCGCTTTCATGTGAGTATTAAATATCTCCAAATGCATTATTAGCAGTGTAAGGGACGAAGGAGGAATCAGTGTGGTGAGTCCCGCTTTGAGAATTTACCCCCGTTTGCCTTTCCCTTGCTGGCTATTTCTTTCGAAACGTCGCTGCCCCTTGCCCTTCTCTGTTTCAGGCACGGACTTGGGGAGGACGGACCTATATAAGCGAAGACAAAGGACTCTCGTGGACTGCCACCCGGACGGTTGAGGGACGCGCAGCTGCACGCAGGGACCCGGCCAGTCCCTTCATCGCGGTGCTTCCACTCCTTCCACCGACCACGCCGGCATTCGTCCCCACTCCGGTGCCCAGTGATCTCCCGTTATGCGTTGTTGACATGTTTTCTGTTGTGCCGAGTTGTGTTCCGGCTCGTCGTTCCGTGCTCTGTGGAATATCGCAGATAAATATGCGAAATGAATTGATTTTGGGTCATGACCAGAGGCTGAGGAACCAAGATTATTACTGAAGCAATGTTACAACCCTTCACATAGTACCTTTATCTTTCAGAATAACCTTTATTTTTGCAAGCTATAATGTGTAATTAAGTTTTAAGCTTTAAAATGAGCAGAAATCAATCAAAGCGGCCACTTTGTGAAGAAACTACAACATTTGTTTTCAAGCGAAACACAATCAATCGAGCGTAAAATGGAAAATTGACGAAGTCGAAATTCGGGTGTCCAACTTCTTCGGGTCGCAGCCACCGGAGTTCTTCAAGAAAGGCATAGCAACTGCCTGAATGTTCTGCCATCCTAGTTGGAGGGGGCCGACGACGTGGTCGAAGGTGAATGTGCTCAGTATAGCCCCGCATATTTAACACACTCATTCCATAGAGAAACAACAGCATTGACGAAATCCAAATAGATTGCGTAAAAACGATTGAGAACGCCTCAGATTTGTCGGTCTAACAAGTCAAAATATTTTGTAATGATTAAAACGTGAGGAGTAACCTCTCTATATTAGGAGTCCCGGTGCGGTTATGGAGTGGCCCCCAGATTGGGATTGAACCCGAGTCTCTTATCGTATTCAGAAAACGGATTGATTTCAGGCTTCTTAGCCCAAGTTTCAGTTTTATTCTCTCAATCTTCACTACATACTTTGTATAGTATGGTCCTAAGATTTGCGTGGCTGTAGTTTGCGTTGCATGGTTCTTATTCCTCCACTAATTTATGAGAGTATCAGGCGGTCCATCACCCCCCCCCCCCCTCCGACTTGACTTGCACCGTGTCCCCCCTCCATGTAGACCACATTAACTGCTTCTGCCCAATATTCAATAAAGTTAGTACGATAGGACAAAACGTAGGAAACCCCGTGCTTATTGCTCTTATTATAACTAATCACCTACTGCCGGTCAAATTGCGGGTTGATGTGCAGGTTTGAGGTATACTGTAGGGTGCGGTTGCAGCTGTTGCGTCTGGGATTGCGTCGGCGTCCAGATGATCGATGCGCACTCCCCGCTGAGCAACGAAGAGGTTTGAGCACAAGCAGCCTGGATGGGTTGTATCCTTCTTAGAGGTGTCTGTACGTTTGCGCGCTCAATTACAGAATCGAGCTCCGATGAAAACGGCTTGGGTTTGCGGATGCTGTAGCAAGCGCGCGGGAACATCCATACGGAAGTAGGTGTTTAGTTATAATTGCTATCATGCTGATTCAACTTGGTTCGTAAAAGTCCTCTTTATTGTTCGGTATGGATGAATGGCGATGGATCAATGAATACGGGCGGCTCGGAGTCCCTATCATACGGCGTCTTCACTCCACGGCGATGAGCTTCATGATGGTTTCGCCGGTGATCTCCCCAACTGGCTTCCCGGTCTCGAACGGTTTCTTCGGGTCACGCGCCTCTTGTCCTACCGAGGCGTACTGAATCACCAGTTTGTCATGTCTTGGCGGCGCCTTCTAAAATGGCAGATTTTTCTGAGGTTAGTTAGAAACTACCGCTCACAGCGGGAATTGCTAAGACCACTAGAACCAGATCGGAATAGATGCATGGTATAGGAGCGCGCAATTGGAGCTGGAGCACACTTACTTTCGTTCGACGCGCCGCACACGTGGGCTGCGTCGGCGCCCACGTGGAGATTCGATCGATGCGCATCGGTCTTTTGCGCACGATGGCACTGCTCGTAGGCGGAACGTGGTGCAGTGGATATAGGCGTTGCTTCATGCGAAGG
This sequence comes from Heligmosomoides polygyrus bakeri, assembly GCA_947359475.1. Taxonomy (NCBI): domain Eukaryota; kingdom Metazoa; phylum Nematoda; class Chromadorea; order Rhabditida; family Heligmosomidae; genus Heligmosomoides; species Heligmosomoides polygyrus. The sequence continues at coordinate 2,828,831 of OX375868.1, forward strand.
AGGTCGGGGGTTCGGTTCGTTGCGTCGTGGGTTTTTGCACTTCAACTGAGTGGTTGAGATTTGAGGGGTTTTGACACAATGTTGTGGTGTTTTGTGGTGGAGCTGCTCGAAAAGCGCAGAGGAACCAGCTGCGCACTTATTCGGTACTGCCAGGGAACCATACTCTAATCCAAGACTCGCGCTCAAAATCTATTCCGATTTGGTTTTAGTGGCCATAGAACCACTTGCTCACAGAAATTTCTAAACGAAACACTTACCTTCCTTGTGATCTCGATCTCGACTTTGTATCCGATCTGGATTAACCCATACAGTTGATTTTCTGGTACCGAATAGTTGGATCCCGGATTTATAATGATCTGAAACAGTGGCGGCATCAGTCAAGATTTATGCAGCACATGGATGAGGATCGAAACCCACCTTATACGCGAGCATTAGAGCACAGTGATTCACGAGCTTGTACTTTTTGGTTCCTCCCACCACGGTGATATCGCAAATGGGAGGCTCGACGGAAAGTTCGACGCCCATACTCCGTTTGAAAATGAGTTCTTTGTTCGGAGAACAGGCTTTTATATTGTGTTTTTGTTTTCGGCCAGCCGCCTCGAAGATGCTGGTGATATCAGTATCATTTCTTGTGCGGAGAAAAGCTTGCAGTTGAAAATTATTCACCTAACTTTGCTTATATTTTAGCCTAGAACAGCACGATATCATGTTCTGTAAGGATTATTCTGATCACGAACGTCTGCATTACTCAATCCCTTTATGGAATGCGCCATGCATTCAACTTCTGCAGAATTGCAGTGGCCAGTCGGTGGACAAGTCAGCTTTTTTGTCCTTCCCAGATAACTCTCTTTGGTAGTGATAAATATGTAATCGCGCTTAATGCTATAATTTCTACCATTCTCAAATCGAATCAGACACTTTTCACGTCAAATTGGACACTCATCTAAGTTAGTTTGAAAAAAAAGAAAAAAAGCCGAAATCAAAGCAAACCCATCCAGTAGAATAAGCTACAATTATACTAAATTATTTAAGTCTCTCAGTACTTTAACATTTCTAAATTCAATGTCCTTACAATCGAATAAAATTAGATAGAATCAAATAAATTATATTTGTCGGTGGTTCAGAATATGTCCTTCGGTACACACATACACCAGTTGTTCGACACAGTTTACCTCAAACTTGGGTAATTAAACCAAACTTTAATGTACAAATACAGTACACATTAGAGCGTCCTAAGAACATCCTACAAAAGAATGAAGAATAGAAAAATGGAGCATGAGAAGAGCGCCATATAAACTTTCCCATATGACTCTTTTATAGGGAGCTTTTTGTTTGCATAGCTGCACAATCTGATAAATCTCTAAGCGAAATTCCTCACAATATCCCACGAAATCGTCCTATGATCGCGAAAAAGTCGCGATATCAAATGCATATCTGTACATTCACTCCAAAGATGTTTATATTACTCATACTTATTACTTTCTATTTATTTATTTATTCTCTACATGGATAACCATTCAAAAGAAAAACAAAACAAACGGTTTCTAAACAAGTTGTGGTCGCTGTAAACACACAAAGCAAAACAAGCAACAAAATTAAAGCTAGTGGAGAGGAAAACTACTAAGTTGCATCCTGAAGATATCGGTCAAGAAGTTATTTTTTATATTGCCTTATAGATTTATAGATTTTATATTACTTTTCTAAACTAAAATTATTTTCTTTTACACTGAACTGGAAACTCTCCAAAAGGCTTTGCTATGATTTCTTTTACTATGATTTTTAAAGCTTACCTGGAAGAGTGTTCAATTTGACGCGAAAAGTGTACATTTAGATGAAAAAGTAATATAAGATCAGATTTTTTCACTTGTAGAACTGGCAATGAATTTTTGAAGTTGTCAAAAAAAAGACACACACAAATTGCCAAACTCGTTGTATGTATGAGAACAAAAGAATTGTCGACCCATAGCTTCAGAGCGTGTTTTAGGAGTTTATCGTTTTCTATTCTTCACCGTGTTGTTTTGTTTTCCAATACTTATTCCTGCCTTCGCTATGTTCTCTTATTAGTTTCTTTGCTTGGCTGCCTAAATTCCCATCTATAAAATAAAGCATAAAGGATAAATGACGGCGTCAGTCAGTCCTTTTGGGATGCGCCACGCCTTCTACATACTTCCAAGGGATCTCTTGTAGGCGATCTGAATGTGTATTTGGTTAACACAATGACTTGCGGTAGTCAGCCAATGCACAACTCATCGTCAGCGCTTTGTCCTTCCCAGAAAAGTCTGGTACCAATCCACCGATCCCGGAGGGACAGAAGGCTTGGCTGGCCTCAGCGGACATCCGAGCCAAGGACCTTGTATCGGCGCACCTGACAGCCGTCACCTCTTCCGACTGCGCTACACGTGTCCAGCTACCGTGCCCGCGTCTCTCGCGGAGTCGGCTGTCAGTCTTCGTCTGCACCGACCGCGAGCGGGGGCGCCGATTCGGCGTCGCCCTTGCGCCAGCTTCCATTCAGTTCAGCCGAAGCCAGCCCGCGAGGCCTGGCCATGTCGTCGTCCACACTCCTCATCGCATCGACTGCTGACCGGATGGAGGGCTGAGAGCGCGGTGTAATCAATACTGTGAAGCGCCCTGCCCAACTGCGTCTCCATCCTCTCATCTTTACTCCACTCTGCCGGCTATGCTCTATTTTCATCATTGCCTCATCGGCTCCTATATCTATTCTACTGTGTCGGCATAATGGTGTGTGATAAATCTGTGTTGGTATTCGTTGTGCAACTCGAGGGAATGCGGCAAGTGCGTTCTTACGGTGTTGTTGTCTGGTATTGCTGGTATTGCTGTTTTATGTTTGTTGGGTCTGTTGGCTCTGCCTGTTAAGCTCCACGCGGGATTCGTGTGGAGGGGCAGAGCGCTCAGGGCGGATGCCTGCGCGTGACCCTCCACATTGACACCGCGTGGGCAGTGGTGTTCAAGTTCAATGCCAGGCAACCAGCCTACCATCTAGTAGTGTCTCCCCCACGGCACCACGCTGACTGCAGCCCAGGGCTGAAGGGACTCAATTCAGTGGGAGGTGAAGGGACGGACCCGATCACCCGGAGGGATCACGTAACGCCGATGGTGAGCGCATTCTTGATTACGCGGAATCGCATAACCTCACCATAGTGAACACCGTCTTCCGAAAATGCGACTCGCACCTTATCTCATACTACAGTGGGAGCACCAAGACTCAGATAGACTTTGTCCTTGTGAGAGATTGCGACCGGAGTCTTGTCACAGACGCGAAGATCGTGCCGAATGAGGCGGTCGCCCCGCAGCATCGACCGCTGGTCTGCACTTTTAAGATCACCCCTCCGAGGGTGCAGCAGGTTGAGCGATGCGGTACTGCGAGAATCAAGTGGTGGCGAATGAAAGAGAAGGAAGCAGCTGTGATTTCCCGCGTACGGTTGCCGACAGTCACGACTGTGGACGAAACATGGAAGAAAGCAACCGACGCGATACGCCAAGCTGCAAGGTTGGAACTCGGCATAACGAAGCTTGGGCGAAGCAAGGTCGACAGGCAGACATGGCTGTGGACGGACGATGTGAAAGCGAAGGATAGAGAGAGCGAAGGATCTCTCGTGTGTTTCTCAGAGATAAAACAGCCGAAAACTGGCGGAAGTACCAAGAAGCGAAGAAAGCTGCAAAGAAGGCCGTGGCTGTTGCAAAAGCCACTCATTATGGAGATGTCAACGAGAAGCTCGAGTCTCGCGATGGTGAGCGGTATCTGTACCGAGTTGCAAAGAATCGCCATCGCCAGACCGTGGACATCGAGAAGTTCTTCGGCATCAGTGATGAGAACGGCCATCTTCTTACGGACCGCAAGAAGGCATTGAAGCGATGGCGCGATTATTTTGAGGAAATCTCTACGGCAGAGTTCCCTCATCCAGCCATCCCTTCAACGGCTCCAACCCACGGCCCCGTTCAGAAGATCACCGTGGAGGAGGTTGAAGCGGCTTTGAAGAAGATGAGGCCAGGCAAAGCGACTGGGCCCGATGACGTGGCAGCTGATTTGTGGAAGTCCAAGTACTGGTACCCTGCTGAGTGGTTGGCAAAGTTCTTTAATCAGGTTGTGGCGGAGAAGAAGGTGCCTGAGTGTTGGCGCCAAAGTGCGACGATCCCGATTTGGAAGAAGAGGGGCAGTCCTGCAGACTGCTCCAATTACCGTCCGATTCGCTTGCTTTCGCACAGCATGAAGATCTTTGAGCGAATTGTCTATGGACGAATTCGGGACATCGTCCAGCTGTCCAGCAATCAATGCGGCTTCGTGGCTGGCTGTGGCACCGTTGATGCCATACACGCCACTCGCCTCCTGATAGAGAAGCATCGCGAGAAACAGAAGGCAGTGCATATCGCCTTCCTCGACTTGGAGAAGGCCTTTGACCGCGTACCGCGTGAAGTGATATGGTACGCCTTGCGACATCATGGAGTTCCCGAAGAGCTCATAGAGTGGGTGCGAATTCTCTACTCTTGTCCAAAGAGTCGAGCTCAAGCTGCAGCCGGAACCTCGATGGAGTTTCCCATTTCTGTCGGGGTGCACCAGGGTTCTGCACTTTCCCCACTCCTCTTTGTTGTCGTCATGGATGCCATCACACGAGATCTTCAGAAGCTCGTCCCTTGGACGTTGCTTTATGCCGATGACGTGATGCTCGCTAGCGAAGATAAATGAGAACTCGAGCGAGAGTTGCAAGCTTGGTGCGATCGCTTGGAGCGGTTTGGACTCAGATTGAACGTGAAGAAGACCGAGTATTTAACGACCGACGTTACCGAGTCCAGCTCCATCAAGGTTAACGGCATCGAGCTTCCACGCACTGCGGTCTTTAAGTACCTGGGATCAGCAGTCGCGTCTGACGGCAAACTGATGACTGAAGTGAACTCACGCGTGAGTGCAGCTTTGCCCAAGTGGCGCTCGTTGACTGGCGTGCTCTGCGACAAGAAGATACCAGAGCGCTTTAAGTCAAAGATCTACAGAGCAGTCATCCGGCCAGTAGCGATGTACGGCGCTGAGTGTTGGCCTGCGACCAAGGAAGTTGAAGCGCGCCTCAGCGTCATGGAGACGAAGATGCTGCGCTGGACGGCAGGGGTCACGCGCATAGACCGCATCCGAAACGATGCTATTCGGCAGAAGTTCGGTGTCGCGCCGATAGCTGACAAGATGCGCGAAGCTCGCTTACGATGGTACGGCCACGTTCTGCGTGGAGAAGAAGACAGCGTCCGCAAGATAGGCCTCAACTTCGAGGTAATAGGAAAGCGGCCTAGAGGGCGTCCGAAGCAGCGCTGGGTTGATACGTTATATACGGACTTGAAAGCGGCTGGTGTCCACCCTGATCTAGCGCTGGATCGGGAAAGGTGGCGTCATAACACCAGAATAGCGGACCCCGCTACGAAGCGGGACAGACGCTGAAGAAGAAGAAGAAGAAGAAGAAGAAGAAGAAGAAGAAGAAGAAGAAGAAGAAGAAGTGAAGAGACGGACCCAGGGAATCCTCAATTCAGAAGTGGCACTTAAGGGCATGGGACCATACCCCTTGGCCTTCGAGTGCCCCATGGGGCAGGTTGGTGTCCCACGTGTCAGTGGCACAGCCGCAGCACTAGGACCATCGACTTGCAACATTCTTACTTCTTGCTTCTTTCTTTCTTGTTCTTCTGGCTTGTCAAGCGATATGGTGAAACATTTCGCCGCGCTATCAGAGATTTCGGCTGTATTTTCTCTGTTAAACTGCTGTAATTCGTTGATGAATCCGGCCCCTGTTCTGAACTTTCAGATCCAGTTTCCTGTCCTCTACACCTTCCAAGTCCAGTTCATAAATTTATTCTTCTTAACATCTCTATGTACAAACTGAGATAATTACAGATCTACACCGACGCTGTCATCGACGAAACCACGGTCGTGCCCTATAGGTCCTTTGCACGTCGATAGCCTTTATACTTGCCAGCCTAGAAATGTAATAGATTGAGCGTAGTATGTACACAGTAACAAGCTCGGCAGAATCAACGAAAACAGAACACCTAGTCATGAATTGACGACCTCAGCATTAGCCAACAGCAAAGTTAAAGAGAGAATTTAAGACGAAATTTGCTGAACACCGCCTATTCCGTAAATAGTTGCTGCTGAGTCTTTTAGCCGCTAACCTTTCCTTGAGATCGTTGTAGAATGGCGATACGTAGTCAGTTGTAAACTCCACGAACACGTCGTTGTAGAAGATATCATTCATGGAAGATCTGCAGAAATTATTCCTTATTTTTGGAAGGTGTAGGGTGCCTCAAAAATATAAATGTAAAATATAAGTCTTACCCTTTAAACTACATGTGAAGTGTTGTGACTTATTTAGAAGAGTAAAGAAGAGAGAATATTTATTGTGTAGTGGCTGATTGGCAGATGCATTCATCCGTTAACTTAGTCAAAATTCGAGAATTCAACAAAATGCTGTTTTCTTATGTACTCAAGTTCAAGGAATCTTTCTTCGAAATCCGAAGAATTTAAAAAATCAAAGCCTAAGCCAATTGTATCGTAATTCACGACCCTAAGGACACTTACTAAGAAAAATTCTGAAACGAGGACTTGTACTAGAATTTAGAATAAGCTTTAAACATTAATTTTTCTTTAAAAAATGAAAAAATTATACATTTTATAGACATAGATTTCATAACCGACCCAATTTTTTTCGTTCAGCTCTCAATGCTTATCGTCAATCAGAGCTTTGCAGTCAACTATGAAAATTCAAAAAGGGGAGAGAGAATAAAAGACAGTATCCCTCCAACCTTTTGGGATGTGCCCCGCACTCCACTTCTACGGGATGTCGTGGAGGCAAGTTAAATGCGTATTTGGCCATACAATGACTTGCGGCGGATGAACAAGTCAGCCCTTTGTCCTTTTCAGTCAATTTGTTACCAATTCATCGACCCCAGATTGATGAAAGGTTTCAGTCGGAAGGGGTATCGGCTGTCGCGTGCACCCGTTACCAGGTTCTTGGCTCGGATTTACGGCTTGGGCGGTAAATCCGAGCCAAGAACCTGGTAACGGGTGCACGCGACAGCCGGTACCCCTTCCGACTGAGCTACACGCGCCCGCGAAAATCAAATATTTAGGCTAAATCGGTAATCACGAAACTGCACGCCACAATTCACGCCGGAAGAACGCATGGCGCGATCACAGTGTCAAACATTTTCAATGTACTTTTGCTTTCTTGCCCTGCAAAATATGCTACAACGCATTACTGTTGGACAGAGGATTCGAGTTTTATGGTTAACCTCGTTCTACCCCAATTTTTTGTGACATTACCTGAGTTGTTCAATGATCTTGTCCAAGCGCGCCAATGATCTTCTGTAGGAGTTTCCAATCGCGTCCACGTAGAACGGATTACTAGCGTTTAGTCTCATTTGAGACTGCTGTAGATACGCCGCTTCTCTGAACATCGATGTGAAGGAGATCTGCACCGGACTAATATTCTCGTGTTTAGTCATAGGTGGTGCGGAATCCACCAGTTTACTGCTTGTAAGATCTAGTAACCGCATCTTGAAACTAGACTTGGGTTGATAAACGTACGCGACGAGCACCGAACACCACATCCTTTCGCGTCGCTCTGCAAAACTCAACGCGGCGACGGGAAGTATGCACGAGGCCTTAGGCCCCGTTTATGCTTCCGACGCCGAGCGACGCGGCGTTATGTAAAATGGCCAAAGTGATCGTTCTCGTCGCTCAATCAATATGGCCACCATACGTGGCGTCGCGTCGCTTGGCGTCGAAGTATAAACGAGGCCTTACACAACATTTCACTCAGCTCAAGCTCAATCATTTGCGCCCAACTTACTGCTCGTGAAGATCGAAAATCTCCCAAATTTATTTTTGTGAAAATCCAGGGAATTTCTGTTAATTAAATTATTGTAGTACTTGTTTTCACAAGCATGCAAACCCTCTATTGTATCTTCTAGTATCTTCTTTGTATTATACCGTTTTCTACGTAGTACTTCTATACTTTTCTAACTATTTAGCTAACTTCAATTTAACTAACTAAAGAGCTACTTTCCTCTGTTTTACGCGTGTGTGTCATATACCCACGCCATGAATAAATAAATAAATATCCTTTCAACAGTTCAGTATTTCCTCAGCAAACTCACCTGTTATGTACCCATGATGCGTTCTCGTACTGCTGTTTTACCAGTATGAAATCCCTTATAGAATCACGTACTTTGTAGCCTGAAAAGAGAGCAACTTCTTTTGCAGTCGTGCTCTTAAGGTGCACATCAACCCTGGCTTCACAACCTATGCGTGTGCGAAGGGCCTATCTTCAATTGTTAAACCAAAAAGTTTCTCACTCCGGCTACTTTTCCATGCCACTCTATTGAGAAGATTTCTTACCTGCAAAGTGACAGTTGTCCTCGTTAGAAATTAGTTGATTAATGGTGACGTCGTCTGGACATTTCAGAGCTCGAAGAATCATCTCAGCATCGGCATCTGAACACTTCTGAGCCTTGGTATTCAACTGCTATTCTGCTACTGCTGCTAACGACAACTATCTGCCCTCTATACAGAAACGTTGTTTCTCGTGCTTAAAACAGAGCCTGAAAACCTTGACGATTGGAGCAGCTTCTTTACTGCAGCTTATCTTAGGAGAGGGAAAAGCGGAAAAAAGCGCCTTTTCCGCCGCTCTTTGATAGCGCTCTCCAAATTGCGTGCTTTGGAAAGTAAATCCGATATTTGAGATCACCATCGAATGGTATATCCGACAAGGAGAAAGACATCCAGTAAATTTTAAAAATGTTGGCTCGATTATCAACGTTTTAGACGGCGCTCTGAAACTCCTCCCTCGCCAAAGGTCAAATGAACATTTTAAAATGTACTGGGTGTTTTTCACTTTATCGGACAGATTATCCGATGTTGGTCCGAAATATCGGATTTGTTTGTTAAAGTACGCAGTTTGAAGAGCGCTATCAAAAAGCATTGTCTTGCGCTTTTCCAACCAAAGACCAAATGGTACTGCTGGTGTTGTAGTTGTTATGTCTCACACTCTATGAAGGGTCTTTGAAACATGTCATAGGCCTATGTTATACTCCCGCGGGAGCATCCGCGGAAGGGCGGGAATCGCGCCGAGATCCCTCACCTGGCTAATGGCCGCGCCCCGCCACGCCCGCCGTCCGCGGTGCACCCTTAAGGTCCCCACAGAGTTCTGCGGCAGCGCCGCAGCCCTATGCTTAACCATAGGGCAGAGACGCAGAGCTCGCCGCCGGCGGCATCCTTGCCCTATCCTTAAACATAGCGGCGAGCGGCGTTGCCGCAGAACTCTGTGGGGACCTTTTTAGTCCGCGGACGTTCCGCGGACGCTCCCGCGGGAGTATAACACAGGCCATAAGAAATCACCTGTTAAAGCGAGGTTTCGAATGAGTTTGAGGTTGACGGCGAGTGATGCCATAGAGACCGGCATTAGTTCACACAAGGAGGCGAAGTGGTCATACCTACAACGTAAAATACTTGTATACCATCACATTGCGATGTCTTATTGCGATGAAAACTCTAGCGACGGACTGAACTTGAACCCGCACAATCTGCGAATCAGGCGGGAATGTTCTATACACCACCGATGCTGCTTGATCGAACGCAACAATACGCTTTCTTTAAATAGGGGATGATTTTAAAAAGCTTTCTTGATTTCTAGAATTTTTAACAGAGCATTTTAAATTTAGTTTCTAGGCACGGAACAGCACACTGTGAACTGGTAGAATTATCAGGATGCTCCCTTCATCGACCTGTTGGACTCCCGAAAATGAATACATGTCCATCGCGACCGCGCGATCGCTCCTCTGTCCAGCGATTGACCACGCGAGCTGTTCCCACGGTGGTTTGCCGATGAGGCGCTTCAACCGGCCCGAGGCATAGGAGAATGATTGACGTCAACAGTTGATCGGCGCAAGCTCCTCCCTTCCGACTCTGTCAGTCGTCAATGATAGTCCATTTGCACTGAATTATAGAACTCAACCGGAATTTCCTGTCACCGTAATCCGGCGTGCGATTCAGGCGCGCCCCTCCTTCAAACAGCCGACCTCTCGACCCGACCGAGTGAGTCACAGAACAGATCAGGTCGGCAAACCTTAGGCGCGGCTCGACGAATAGTGCCCATCATACTATTGTCTGGCGAGTGTCGGCTGCGAGTCGCGCGGTCGGCAGTTTGAAGGACTGGGCGCGCCCGAATCGCACGCCGGATTACGGTGGCAGGAAATTCCGATTGAGTCCTATAATTCAGTTCCATTCGCCCCGGCGAAGACAGACGCTCTTTCGTTTATACTCCCACCCTGCCAGATGGCCATCGTGGGTTCCCGGTTCTGCAATATGTCTTCACTGCTCACTACGGAGTAACAGCACCAGGAGAGGGCCATAGGGTCTAGTGAACTTCGCGCGCACCCCACCGCCTCAGCGAATCCGTTCAACACGGCCGAGGAGGACTTCTGATATTCCTCTCTATCTCTATTCAGTGTATGGTATTACCTGCTCACTGCGTATTGTAATAAATCTCATGGATTGCTGTGTTTTCAGCCGGAGGAATCGAGTGACTTCCTTGTCTACTAAGGTTGTCAAGGTCGGTCTATTCATATCTATTGTTGTATGCGGGTATTGTTCTTTCTTGTCGTTGCGGTGTCATTCCGTGGACTTTAAAAGAAGCAATGAGCCAAGCGACAGGAGGTAAAGAAAAGGGCCAGCCGGCAGCTGAAGCTTCGTGAATACGATATGTAGGCAATACGCTAAGGACAGGGTCAATACGTAGGGTTTCCATTACCCCATGGGTTAGGTAACAGCCAGGAGCGTGCAGGAGTGGTTGGGAGCTCTAGTGGCAGGGAATCGTTTCTGTCGGTGGGGTTACTGATCGCAACAGTGTCCGGGAAAGCAAAGCGAAGAAATGGCAGAATTCTACACTAAAAAATTACGTGGTGTTTATGTTATTAATCAGGCGAACATCTCTATCTAGTGGAGCTCGACCATAATTTGCAATAAAATCTTCATTTTTGAACGAATCACTAATACGCCTTCATATATTAACCAAAAGTCAGATCTCAAGAGATTTTGTTTTTTGATTAAATAAAGTTTAGAACTCAAAATGCTAAAATCTGAAAACTACCACGACTACAAGCAATCAGAGCTCACCTCTGCCATCCTGTTAGTATGAAGCCATGAAAATCTGCGAAGAGTTCAGCGTGTTTGTGTGCTTGAAGATACCTAAAAGTTTTTGGCTTGATGGATTAGTTCTCAGTTCGTTCCAGGGGCTAGATTCATTAACCGTTTACCGCCCTCTAACGGTGAAAATACCGCCAAACCCTTTGGTATGACATTCATCAGGATCGGTATTTGGCGGTATTTTCACCGTTAGAGGGCGGAAAGCGGTTGATGAATCTGGTCCCGAGAATAGAATGTTGACTTCGTTCTTAGAGCATCATTTTTTCGACAAAAAGAACACTCTTCACACTGACCATTGCTTGTTGTTCTCTACGTAGCCCTTCATGCGATTCCAATATCGGTTTGGTCCGTCAGCACCTTAACATTAATTTATGCTGCAAGAGTAATTTTTGGCGAATATGCAGGGGTGAGCCCAACTTGCTGAGCCACGAGCTTTGCTGTTTGGATTAGATGGTCGACGACTGCGTTGTGCTCTTGCTTTCTTTTTCAAGAATGAGCCCTAAAAATTTGACTCGTTCGGCAGATCTCCAGCTGTTTGGAATCGGATCTCGTTTTGGCTCGTTATCAAAAATGATGACGAAGAGATGCTGATGAAATGTTCACAATATCGCTTGATAAGCCGCGCTATCAGGGATTTCGGCTGTATTTTCGCCGTTAAATTGCTGTAAGTCGTTGATAAATCTGGCGCCTTTGGAGACCACAATGTCTTTCATTCTGCGATAAGCACGTCAAACAGTCGAATTCGGAATGACGCAGCGAAATTTCTCAGATTGACAATGTTACTATAGCTGGTTACAGCAAGTTTCTATAGACTCGCGTTGGCTCACCTACATTCAGGTACAAATGACATCTAGAATTTGAGTTTAGCTTGAAGACACTTCATTTCCGATCATGGCAAAGAGAGATGTTAAACGCTAATGGTAGGCGGCTGAGATTTGAAAATCATGCCCTCTTACCTTTAAAGGCGCTTGCTCCCCAAACGGTCGGAAACGACGCAGCCAATTCCTGCCACATTTTTGTGGGTAGGTCCTGAAATCAGTTCTTAGCGGCCGTCGAAAATCTAAACTCGCACTTTCACGCAAATGATGATGTAGCACCACAACGCTTAATATTAGACGGCATTCGCGACGTCATCATTTACACCTACGAGAATTTCCATTCTTCTGAATAATCTGCTGGATATTAATTGAATAAAAATGACATCCAAAGACCACACCTTCTCCAGATTTGTCGTATATTTCCACACCACTGGCACTACTAAACGGTCCAACCCGTATTCCTTGATTAGCGACTTTTCGACGTACATCAACTCGTCAAACCATACCAGCACCTAAATGAGAATACTGTTAACGAAATAATTGGAAGGCCAAGATTGCCGGGAAGAAAATCGGAACCAAGAACCGCCCAAGAACCTCCTGCGGGTGACTGGTGGTGCTCATCGGTACCCACCTGGAAGGTTAGTTGATATTCTGTACCTGGGACACCGGCTCTTTACTCTAGCTGCCTTGAGAATGCTATTCTATATGACGAATTGGCGTTTGGGGGAATATTTTCACTAATATTCTCGACTTTTCCAGGCTCCGAAGAAGGCGAAGACGCCGAAACGTCAGCCGAAGTAAAGCCTGTTTAACAATCTTGGTAAACAGCTTAAAGAAGAAACACGCGGAACCAAGAACCTTGAATCCGGAGTGCATGCAACGGTCGGTGCCTTCTTCGACAGCGCTACATGGCATGCGAGATAGGCAGTTTACTCAGGCTTCTTGACAACGATAGGTGAATCGAAAAAAAATTCGACCAATATACCAAGACGACAAACTGAACTACTCTACTGGGTGCATTTTTTTACAATTTCCTACCCGGGACTGACCGTATTCATGGCATAAAGGAAGTTCATATTCAAGGCATAAAGGAAGTTGACTAAAAATTGGCATTATGCGTAGAGAAAACACTATATGTAGGTTGCAATCCACCTGGTCAGGACTTATAGCGGAGGTGCCAAAATAAACTTCGTTCCCACTCGTTGTGCTTCCATCCTCATCATCATTGTAGTCCCAGTCGGAGTCGTTATCAGTGGAATCGCCCGTATCCAAATCTTCATCCGTCTTCATTTCTACGAATGTTGCAGCATCCTCTCGTAGAACAGTAGCGAACCTTGCGGCACTTTTCCTTTCTTCGCGTGTAGCCACAGTGCTATTCTCAGGCGATCCGATTCAAAGAGCAGAATGGAGAGTACCCTTGCTGGGGAAGGAGGTATAGCGAATGAAGGAAGATCAAAATGGCACATCGAAACTTTCAAAATTGATCTACCAGGCCAAACACTTGGCCTACTTGCTGGACATTGCATGAGATTAGAAGCCATTTAGCGTAAGTTTAGATTTATGACTACATGTGCAGATGGTCAACAGCATGTTTGTCTCACAAATTTTTTTATGTCGTTCAGTGTTCAGGAAGGTTTGAGCAGAGACATACTAGTTTATTTGATTAATTTTTGACATCCTTCACGTCATGAATAAATTATGTTACCTGAAATATGGTTCCAACTTCAAATATTCTAATAGACGTAAATGCAGGTCGCCATCAGCCGTTCGCTCAAAAATGTGCTAAAAATGCGGTAATATGTCCTCGTCGAAGATAGGCCACAAAATGCGAAAACGCCGTCACCGACGGGAACCGAACCCATTACCCCAACCCCGTGAAGCGAACTCTCTACTACTGTGCCCCTGCCGCTGCTGTTAGCGCTGCCAATCTCATTTTTGGTTACACAGCAACGCGGCTTTCGCCGGTCACAACTCGCTTAGAAGATTCATTTAGCAAATTTGGTCTACATATCTGTGATCAGCGTCTCGAGCTCTTTTACAAGATATAGGCCTCAATCCGAAGTTCCATGGGAAGCTGAGGCATTCCATGGTAAGGCGGAAGAAGATACAGCTGTTACGGAGACCTTGTCCGGTGCTCACCTTTGTTTTTGGAAAGCTTTCCGTGATGTTGGTGGCTATTGTTCGAAGGTGGTCGAACATTAGCCGTTTAGTGTTGTTCCCGTACTTTACTGGTAGCAGCTTTCGATTCGCTTCACACTGTCCAATCTGAATGCCGACTGATATTTTTGTCGCAACTATGTAAGGTATAAATTGGAATGAGCCGTTAGAAGCTAATGGCAAATTCAAATAGTCTTTTTGGTACTTCTATTGATCGCAAAAGCCAAAAGAGACTATTTCCGAAACGTTCGTATGGTAAGCAAACAACCTGGAAAACTTCATCGGCCCCAATGTGGATGTACGGCATCTGAATCTTGGAGTGTAAAGCCATCACCTGAAAAACTCTTGCGTCCTGCGTTCAAAAACTATAATTGAAGACATACTCAATCTAGCGTACAAGCTTCGGCACACCAGCAGATACACACGCACTTAAATATATCTCTCGTGTCTTCCGCCACAATTCTTTCAAAGGACGCGCCAGCTACGCAGGCCCTGGTCCCGACACGCGCGCCTGCGCGCCTGAGTATCAGCGCGTAGCGAAGTCTGCACCGCGCATCATGGCAGTCAGCCTTGTCTCCATCATCGTCCGGTCGCTTGTCTTTGCTCCTGGCATCGCCTGCCGGTCGAACCTTCGCTCGCCGTCATCGTGAGACCAGTAGCGAATGCGTCGTACGACCCACTCGTCATACATAAGTAGTATCGAGTGAGTTCGTCTTCACCTTTCGGGTTTTCGCATTGTGTTTGCGGCATTAGGTCGGAAACGCTAGCATGGGTGAGGCGCTTGGTCGGATAGGTTGCAGAAATAAAGCCTCGAACCGTTTTTAGGCCTCTGAAGACGACGAGACGGTCGAAACGTCAGGCCAATAAAGTTCCACCTAACAACCCCGTGGCACAGCAGTACTATAAACATTGTTAACACCAATGCCGAGGTTCCAAGATGAGAGGACGTGGAGTTTACTGAACGAGCGTGTAGTCAAGGGGACTAAAACTCCATCTGCGGATACCCACTTGGTGTAGTTGGAGCTGCTGGGCCGCATGTTCCATATAGTTCTAATCCCGCGCAGTGAGAGACATACGGGCATAAGGTAGCGCAGTCTCCGAATCACCTAACGTGCCTGCGAACTGAATCAACACCTAAATTTCATTGTGAGTAGTTCAAAAGTAGTTTCGTTTCGCCTGTTGGTTCATGACATAGGAGTCATGTCTGGTACTCAGTACTCTGGACTAGGCTTGAGATTAAGTGCTTTTTTCGTCTCCTACTTTTCTTCAGACAACGTCCGTAGAATTCCCACCTGATTAATGGAGTCCAGTATCAGCCCGCGAGTCTCTTGATTGCCAATGCACGCAACCTGAAAACACGCAATTCGTCACCAATGATTCCTGGGTGTATCGGTTCTTCGGACACTCGATGTATGTAAAGCATTGTGGTGGTGTACTGTGTGAATTTTGAAGGCAAATGAGTCCTCCGAGGTGGAGAATACCGCTTTTTGTAAGTGGTGCAAAACTTCACGAACCATGGGATAGCTCGTATTTTCCCGCAGGTTGGCGAACTCCTTAGTTTTTAGAATCCATTCAAGGTGACCAACAGTCTGCACGAGCGGTATGACTGACAAACCTAGTGAGTGTGCACTGAAATTGAACATAAGGAGACAGGAAATCCATAAAAGTCTGAACTGCTGTTGAACTGTTGCGAACTTGAAAGCCCATATGGTTCAGCAATAGAACTTACTGCTGTAAGATGTCGAGAGTCTCGTCGACTGTGTAGGCGTTGCCATTTCTGATTCGCTTCAACGCTCCTGTATAGGGAAACATATCCTAAAGAGGTAAGGATGTCAGGGTAGTGGATAAAGTTCTCTGAAATTTCTGTCTTATGCTCGATCAGACCTCCCATTCAATGAGCACTCCATTTGCTCCCAAATTGCCTACTATCGTCAGTAGCTGCTTGAAATAACTCGGCCGAGGTGGAGCGCCTGAAATTCGTTGCCTTCTGTAGATACATACGTCACCATTCATACAAAGCTTTCTCATTTCACATTTCCCGTTAGAGGTGATGCCGAACTCCGTCTGCTTAGGATCCATGCCTGCGCCCGGATTCATGAGCGATTTACCGGCCGGTGATGGGAACTGGAACTTATCGCAAAACCGCTACGTACCGCGATTCGTCAACGCGCGGCGTAGTAAGAACGGTTACCCGACTAGAGCGTAGGGTAAACGACGCGGTGAAGTACCGGTAACCCCTACTGCCAATGTCTGACCCTGTGACAACAAGTTCGGCGCGCTGCCAAGTAGAGTCGACCGCATGCGCGGCATCTTTCACCGCGTCCTTCGTGAATCACAAGGGCTGGTAAGCTTCTGGCAAGGAGCCGGTTAGGTAAATCCGTGGTAGCGATTTACCGACTCTCTCGTAAATGAATCCGGGCCCTGCTATCCACGCAGGATTCTTTACCCTCTAGTTCATTCAGTGAGATCTAGTTCATCAGACGAACATGTCTCGGACGTTGCGTTCGATCCAGCAGAACCAACGGTAGTGTAATGACGTGAGCATTCTGCTCGGATAGCAGGGAGCCAAGTTCGAGTCCCCCATGATGCCAGAGTTTTGATCGCATCTAAAGAATGCTCATATTCGCCACTGCGCTTTGACTAATTGCAGAGTGGGTGAAAACAGCCGTGGTAGCTCTGACCTAGAGCAAAAAAATACCAGATCAGTGCCTGAAAACCGAATTGAGTAAAGCTGCTTTATTAAAAAAATTAATTTTAATACAAAATAAAGCTTTAACAATAAGCTAGGCGGAAATAATTCGCAAACCTTTTAAATCTAAATGGACGATTGTCTCTCGATGAGGCGATTGGCATTGAACCTTAAAGAAGTTCTGTTTAAAAAATTCAAAGGCTTCAGGTTCAGAGCTAAGAATCCACCTTCATATTTGCACTGCAGAAAATGAGGTTCTGTGTTGCAAGGATGTTTGGTTGTGTCGTGACGTTCGCCACGCTCCATCACGACTCTTCAAGGACACACACGCTGGGAGGCGCCCTGGTCTCGGCGTGCCGGGCATAGGGTCGCGCGCACGCGCTGCGACGCACTATAAACGCCTTCCCGCGCGCACCCGACACTCTCCGGCTTCGTCGTCGCTCCGAGCGGTCGGTCCGCTCTCCGCTCCGGTACTTCGTAATCAGCGCAGTGTCCACTCCACCAAGACTACGACTCGACCAGCCGCGCAGGAGTCCAGGACGATCAGGACAGGACGCGCAGAGACGATAACAGAGGTAACTGCAGAGGCCGACCAAGCCACCGCCCTCGTGAGCGCAGGCTCCAGTGTAGGAGCGAGGAAGGATCTGCGGCCTGCGCTCGGGGCTGACCCGTAGGTAAAGTGGCGGGGCTCAGCCTTAACTCGTAGGCAATTGTTCTCCATATTGATGTGCATTATGCATGTATATTGGGTTGCCATGAAGCGTATTGTCTGATGCGCATTGTCATGTGACTCGAGAGTGGGAGAGGGTTTATTCTGAGCGCAGTGGTAATACTGCAGAAGGTCGGCTGGTTCAATTGTATCACGCGAGTGATGTGAAGATGGGCGAGAGTCGCCGGGGTACCAGCGCAGGTGTAGTCTGCGCAGGAGATCCTAAATAACATCTGCATTGGCTTCAGCCTAACGTGGCAGGTTATGTAAGAGCTAGCGCGCATGGGTAAGACCTCAACTCCGGTTGTGCCTAACACGTGGCCTCGGGTTGAGGGCCGCATGAGTTCTACCACCGGTGCAGCGGACTCACCCGGGGCACGACAGGTTGCGATCGAAACTCTAGCACGAGGCGGGACTCGAACCTGCACCCCCTAGAATCTGAGCAGGATGCCTGCGTCTTCATGCCGCTAGCGATTTTTGATCCACACGCCATATGCGCGATAGGTCGGGTCAATCTCTTCTCGAGATGAACCACGCACTCTATCTTTACGAAGTACAGCGACGGCGCTTTGAATGTGTATCGTGGCTTATGCAATGGCATGAGAATTCCTTGGCAAAGCCAATGCATTAGGATTGACAGAAAAACCTGGTACCAGTTCACCAACTCTACCACCTCCAAGCGTTTTTCTTAAAGGATGAAGAATAAAGGATGCTTTCAATCCCTTTGGGATGTGTCCCTCATTTTACTTCTACGAGGTGATTTGAACACGCATTTGGCCTACACCATGGAATAAGGTGGCCTGCCGATGAACAATTCAGCGCACTCTCCTTCCCAGAGAAGTCTGGTATCGGTAGTTTTATGTTTAAGGCATGTTTTTATAATATTTCAAAGCAACAGGGAAAACTGCTACTTACGTTCAGAAGAAGTAGCAGGATTGGTGTCAGCGTATATACGAGAATACCCATGGTAGGCGAAGGCGCTTCTCTGGAAAACGTTTGATTAGTTGTTCACAAAAGTTAGCGTGAGGATACAACAGAAGATGCAATATGAAGACGAGGGCAACTAAATTCTTTGCGCATATGAGTGACGATACAGAGCTGCACGTGACCTTTAAATTTTCCGGCAGAACATTAGGTTGTCCGGGACACTCTCAGCGTTTTGAGTGCTTCACTTTGAATTACCATAAAAAAACGATAAATGACGGCGTTATTCAATCCTCTTTGGGATGCGCCACGCATTCTACTTCGTGGAGGCGTGTTGAATGCGTATTTCGCCATACAATGACTTGCGGTGGCCAGCCGATAAACAATTCAGTGCATTATCCTTCCCAGACAAGTCTGGTACCAATTCACCGACCCCGGAAGGATGGAAGGCTTTGTTGGCCTGGGAGGGAAATCCGAACCAGGAACCTGGTATCGGGTGCAGGCGACAGCCGGCGCCTCCTCCCACTCCGCTCCACGCGCCCTGAATTTCCATAACTTTCTCAAATCTTATCGAATTTAGTCGAAATAGGAACCGTTCGAATCAGCACACCTTTACCAATGGACTTCTTTCGACTTATTCCATTAGCGAAGAAATTTGGTGGCCGAGATTCGACAAAATCCACGAAAGCTGTTTTGGCTTGGTCCTGGTTGGCAAAGGTTTTACCAGTCAGAAAGTTCTGAAAGTGTTTGAAAAGGTGGTAGTCGGTTGGTAGGAAGTCTGTAGAATATGGCGGGTGGGGCAGAACTTCAACCCTTGATTCGTTCAATTTTCGAATAGTGATTTGTGGAAGGTAGGGCGGGGCTTATCGAGCACTAGAATAGGGTCTCTTCTGCTGACCAATCCTGGCCGAAGTTAACGCAATTTTCGGGGTATTTCGTCGATTTCCTTACAGCAGGACCCTGTTATGATCGGTTTGCCTAGTTCCAAAAATTTGCAATGGATCACACCGACCGCCGACCACCATACAGTGATCATTACCTTTTTTTGTGGAGATTCGCCTTTGAAAAATGCCTAGGGGTTGGTCGGCGTCCAAGCACTGTCCGGAACGTTTCCTGTTATCATATAGTGTCCACTTCCCATCACAAGTGGTGATTCGATCCAAAACCGGTCGGTTTTGTTGCGTAAAAGTTCGTCCAGGATTGCTCTAGGTCGACCGCTACGGGACTCATCTTAGAGGCTAAAATCTCCGGTCCGAAATTTACTGAACCACTGGCGCACAGTGCTTTCTCCAACACTATTAGGCCCCCATACCCAATGGATTTGTCGAGCTATCTCGACACCGGATTGTTCCAATTTGAAGACAAAATAAAATATCGCTCGGAATTGCTCCTTTGACATACTTAAATATTTAAACAAGCCCTTCAAGAACAGAAATATAAAACAACATTGATGGAATAATTATTTAGTTGGATGGGGCGAAAAATATTCTGTACAGAAAGCAGCATTAATGCGCAATGCATTTTACAAAAAAAATATAAAAATAAAAATAAATAAATAGATAAAATAATTTAGAAATTGGGAGTACATAAAGATTACATAAAATATTAAAAATTAATAAAAAAAACATTTAATTTAATAAATTAAGGTCAATAAGAAGTTAAGCATTAAAAACAAAAGTTAATTATAAATAAAAGATAAAAACTGAAATTTAAAAAATAAACAATAATAAATAAATTTTTAAAAATGTATATATATATATGAGTATGTGTGTATGTATGTTTCTGTGTGCATATATAAATAACATTAGGTATATAGTTAGTAACAATATGCTAGCGGTTCTATACAGTAATACGATTGTGCTAAAACATAAGTGTTACCTGCATTTTTCAATTGTAAAATTTAGTTGCTAGTAGTTAAAACACATTTTAAAAAAATATTTGGCCCAAAACAGTACTAGCAACTGAATTAATTAGTTACCTTCTTTACTGATGAGCCTCGGGGTAACTAATCGTAAACACGTTTTGCATGAAGATAGAGGCGAAACAAAACATGTTTAAGATATTGTTAGCTGCCGTTGTTTTAGATGATGTTGTTGTCCTTTGTTCAAAATTGTTGTGTCCTTGTATTTTATTGTCATTGAAGAGCTATGAAAATAATTTTAATTTTAATAAATAATAATGCAATAATTATCTAAATACTTTTACGTATAGATTTTCACCTAATTCTCTTGCATTTTTACTTAATCATGGACGAATGAAAAAGTGACACAAAACGCTGAGAATTTCCCGAACAACCTAATAGTAGAGAACAGAAAACGATCACGTAGGTGTTTGGTGTAGCTCTGCAGCAAGCAGACTTTCAAGGTGGAACGGTATCTATTGGGTAAACTGTTTCCACCCTTTCGTGACCTTCGTAGGCCCAGAAGTGGTTCAAAGATTCGGGTTTTGCCATCTGTCCAAGCAAAAGACACCGTCGTCTTAAAGTATAACAGAAAACCTGAGGTTATGAGCCTCACTCGCTGCTCAGCCGCTTGAGCGGATCGACGTGGCTACAGCTGTTCGTCGACAGATAGTGACTGAGACTCACTTCAAATGCTCAATATGGAGTGCCATTCTTAGCGGGAGGATTGTCTCCATCGGTCGGGCTATCGCTCACAGAACGAAATAAAATGCGGAAAATCAATCACGTAACGTGGCGTGAGAGCACTAATTTCGCAGTTCAATGATGAAATCCAGAACGCCTACAGCGCCTTTCTAGACGAATTGCTTGCCTTGATAGTCAAAATCGTGCATTTAATATCAATGTCGTTTCCCTCGTGTTTTCCTACGTCATCCTTACCCGAAGAATTGGTTACGATTGTTACGATCCACCGTTTTATACGTCAGATATTCGTTAACGCGAATGAAGGGAAAAGTTTTTATGTTGGTATGTTAAAAAACCTATGTAGTAATTTTAAAAAATAAAAAACAATTTAATGATAAAGGACGGCGTTACTCAATCCCTCTTGGGATGCGCGTGTAGCACAGTCGGAGGAGGCGCCTGCTGTCGTGTGCACCCGATACCAGGTTCCTGGTTCGGATTTTCCGCCCAGGCCAATTAAGCCTTTCATCCCTACGGGTACCAGACTTGTCTGCGAAATATAAAGCGCTGACTTGTTCATCGGCTGGCCACTGCAAGTCATTGTATGGCCAAATACGCATTCAAATCGCCTCCACGACATCCCGTAGAAGTAGAATGCATGGCGCATCCCAAGAGAGATTGAGTAACGCCGCCCTTTACCTTATATTTATTTAAAAACAATTTAGTTTGTAATAATTAACAAATAAAAGGAATTTACTATGCAATAATTAAACAAGCAAAGTTATAATGATAACATCTTCTTGCTACACTGAAGCACTCCGGGAAGATGTTATAATGACCTAAAGGAAAGTGGCGAAATGAACCATAGAAGTTTACTCTCACTTCTTCGTGTTATTGAAATATATTTGAAGGCCTTGTATACAATAGGTTTCTTGCTTTGGTCACTAATTATTTGGTTGGCACATGTCGCGGGACGGTAGAAAGCGGAATTTGAGAAAGTGCCGTGAAACATGGAGAGAGCTGACTTCTGATCTGCGCGACTGCAAATCAAGTGAGGCGAGGTGACCGTGAAAGCGGCTCTATATGAATGAATGACATCTCGCAGGCGATGCAGAAGATATCGGTTATGGCAAGCGGCGGCGGCGCAGTGGCAAGAAACTGGTGAAAGCATCGGCGAAAGCTGATTCTGCACCGCGTAGACCTTGAACTTTCAAGCGTGATCTTAAGCTTCTTCAGACATGAGCATGTCTTCATAATTGGGTTACCTCATTCTGATCAGGTGGCTGATGTGAATGCAGCAGACTTAACAACGCATAGTGAAGAACAGAAACTGCACTTTGTATGCTGTTGTTAATCTGTTAATGTTTACTGTGCTACACAAGGTTTTTAGGTGAATCAGGGTAAGTTTCGACCACTCTTCATCTTCAAATGCCAATAGAGATTCTGCATATTGGCTGATTCGTCTACGTTAGTGTCCTTTCCTCAGCCTATCTTCGCTCTTCCATCCGATTGATTCTGCCGGGCCTATATGCATTGCTCGCAGAGCGTGCATGGTGGCAGTCAGTTCCATAATGTAGGCTATGTCCTTCTACGCTACAAATAAGTGGGCGAATAGCAGATAAGTAGCCAAAATGTTCAGAAGTTGAGAAGACCGAACCCCAAAGCGTTTTGCATCGGAGCGCCGCAGAAGACGGCGCTTTTCGGCGCCAAAATGAGCCGCTTTTCCTCTTGCGCGTCACTTGTGTTTGTTGCCCGGAGCGGCATGCCCAGTAATGTATATTTTGCAGAAGTAATTAATTAGATGGAGGCTCTTATATCACACTGTTGCGTTCGATCAAACAGCGCCGGTGGTGTAATGGCGTAGAGCATTCCCGCCCGGTCGGAGGGAGGTGCGGGTTCGAGTCCCGCCTGGCGCTAGAAGTTTTGATCGCAACAAAACATCGTTGCAACAGTTCAACAGTTGGTTCATAAGTCCGTCCGTGTGTCCGCGCAGAACGAACGAAGGATCTTCATGGTAACCCTTTAAAGTGGCCATTACTCAAACATGATGTCCGGTGGACGCAGCTAGCAAGCAGTATCTGCACATGGTAGCGCAGTTGAACGAGGCACCGGCTGTCACGTGGACCACCATCCATCATGCTCGTGGTTCGGCTTTCCCACACGGGCCAACGAAGCCCTCCATCCCTCCGGAGTCGGTGAATTGCTACCAGACCTATCTGCAGTTGACGACTGTAAGTCAAGGTATAGACGAAATACGCATTCAAATGGTCTCCATAACAGCCTCTAGACGTATAATAGAACACATGACGCATTCGAAAAGGTGCTGACTAATAACGTCCTTTCGGCCTGTGGTTCCAACAGAACGAAACTGAAAGCAAAACATTTGTTTGGAATCCCATCAAGAACAGAATATATAGAATGTTCTTGTCCTATTTGCTTACTTTCTCACGGCATAAACAAATGTCTAGCATAGACAGTGCAGGAGCACTTAATCGAAATTGCTGTGGTACGTGTTGAGCTCTACACGAAGAATCGTGCTCCACAGAGTAGTGGCGCACGATTTAGCACAATCAAATAACGCCACGACATAGTACCTCAAACTTGGGTAATTAAACCTCTGTGGAGTCCAGGAGGAAGAAGGTGACCTCGCCGAAAAGTTCGCCAGTGAATAAATCCGTCTACCAACCTCGTGTAGAGCTCAACACGTAAAACAGCAATTCACATTGCCGAGGTTCATTGAAAGTCGATCATGGCGACTTAATGGAAAGAAGATAAAATTAGGTGAAGTAACCATCAGGAATGTAGACAACAAGCAACGCCTTTGTCAATTCTTGGTGATTAGAGGGTGATAAATCTATTACACGTTTGAGCAGAGGTCCTCCTTAGATCTTTATGCTTGCCTAGAATCAGGATGAAATCATTGAAAGCTCGGTACGTTAAAAAATCAGATATGATTCGCATTTTAGCGACTGAGACTCGACGTTCAACTTTCCTCCTATGGATCTTGTCTAGATCCCGTCAAATAGCGTTGTTCTGGAAACCTTTTTTTCAAAAATTTTGTGCAACATAATGAAATCAGTTGTTCTTCGATTTTTCAGAGGGCAAACGTCAAACAGAATAGTCCGTTGAGGGCCACATGGAACAGGACTGCAAACAATCCGCTGAGGCCTTTAATCATGAGCTTCTTGGTGAAGTTGTTTTGAATGCTTTCTAGAAGGTCTATATCTTTCTTCCTACGTGATTTGAGCACCAATTTTTCACGTTCTACTGTGTGTCGTTCATAGGTTTTGAAACTAAACCTGTAAACCTCGGGAAGATTGGATTTCAAAGCCATAAAGAGGTTACATGTAGATACGGCTATTGGCTACTTTCACCGAAAGAATACAATGTTGTGAAAACACAGTTTGTTTCTTGCTATATCTTTGCTCGAAATTGACGCTAAAACCTAACGGTTAGTCCAGTACTCTGGAGTCTGAGCAGGACAGTTGCATATTGGCCAATTTTGGGCTCTTAGTTTGGTTTGAGACATTCACACACAATTATGAACGCTGTGCAGTTTATTTATTTATTTATTTACTTATTTATTTATTTATTTATTTTACTTATTTATTTATTGTACTATGTGAGTAGGGCGCGTGGAGCGCAGTCGGAGGAGGCGCCGGCTGTCACCCGCACCCGATACCAGGTTCCTGGTTCGGATTTCCGGCCCAGGCCAACCAAGCCTTCCATCCCTCCGGGGTCGGTGAATTGGTACCAGACTTGTCTGGGAAGGATAAAGCGCTGACTTGTTCATCGGCTGGCCACCGCAAGTCATTGTATGGCCAAATACGCATTCAAGTGGCCTCCACGATATCCCGCAGAAGTAGAATGCGTGGCGCATCCCAAAAGGGATTGAATAACGCCGTCCTTTATCCTTTATCCTTATACTATGTGAGTACACGTGAGCATGTAATGGGGGAACATAGAGGATAAGGATAAAGGAAGGCGTTGCTCAGTCCCTTTTTGGATGTGCCACGCACTCTACCTCTATGGGATGTTTTGGAGGCGGCTTGAATGCGTATTTGGCCATACAATGACTTTCGGTGGCCAGCCGATCAACAATTCAGCGCTCTATCCGTCCCATACAAGTCTGGTACCGATTCAGCGATCCTGAAGGGATGGAAGGCTTAACTGAGCTGGGCGGGGAATCCGAACCAGGAACCTGGTATCGGGTGCACGCGACAGCCGGCATCTCCTCCGACTCGCTACAAGTGCCCATGGTGAAATAAATACAAGAACAACAACTTATTCCCATACAGGAACAACAACTTGGAAATACTGAACTTTTAAACAGATTGGTAAAAGGTTAATAAAAAAGGACAAATAAAACCAGGAAAATGTATAGGTAAATACAATAATTGAACAAATGCAATTAACTAAACTCGCATTGTTATAAAATTGGCATTTTCTGAAAGCAAAAATAAACTGCACTCAAAACTTTAACCCTAACCCAATAGGAGGACAAAGCTTTTGAAGCGAAATCTTTGCACCATTCAGGGCCTTCAAAGCGCAATCTATACAGCCTTCGTTCCAGGTTTGTAGCGAAAGAAAAAGCGAAACGGCGAGAAATTAATGTCGGAATTCGACGATCTTGAAATCTGGGCATTTTATAACTATGTTCTAATATTCTTTGCCAATGGACTCTACAGAACTAAATATTTCGAGCTTCCTTCAGACCTTGAGAAAGGCGAGTTTATCGGAACGTCGGTCGCCATAAAGAAATTTTTACCAAACCTGGCAGGCAAAGGAGATTACAACATACCAAAAGGCGAGAACTGGAGAACTTAATAATAATAATAATAATAATAATAATAATAATAATAATAATAATAATAATAATAATTTATTACGTGGTATAAGACACACGTTAGAGAAAAAACAAAACAAAACAAAGCACCGTGCAAAGAGAGACATCATGGTTCTCAAAATTTTAAAAAAGAAGTAGCTTCTTCTCAGCCATACGTTTGAAAGAGCTGGAAACCTGCCTAACAGCACAAAAATTGTGTTTTAGAGACAAATAAGTCGATCCTGCTCTGCAAGTAAAAACCCCTAACCTTTGTGTAGTACCAGGGCTTCGAAAAGAGATCTTTTCCGAACCACCTCTAGTTCTAGAAGGTAGGAGAGAGTAAAATTGAGAAGCATCGACGTCCATGATTCCTGACAGCATTTTGAAGATAGCACAAACATCTCTGAGCTTTCTACGGGATTCCAATGTGTGCAAATTGAAATATCTATTTCTTATGTTTCCTCGAGGTACTCTAGAGTACAGAAAACTTCCTGATCGAAGTAGGATTTTCTTTGTATAAGTGTTCTGAATCTTCTCCAGAAAAGTAATGTCCTTTTTTTATAAGGAGAGAACACGGTAGATCCACTCTCTACGATAGGTCTTACGTATGTTTTGTAGGCTTGTACCAGAACTGCATTGTTGCGAGTGCAGAGACCTTTGAAAATTTGGAATATACATGACTGTGCCTTCCTCTGGATAACCTTGTAGTGTTCCGAAAAATCAAGCTTATCGTTGTAATGAAATCCAAGGTCTCTCACTGACTGAACTTTAGAGATCGGGTGATCGCCAACAAAATACTCAGTCGGAGCGGCCGACGATCCTATCCTCATAAACACCGTCTTTTCTGGCGCCAAAGGGAGATTCCATGCAGTGGACCAGTCCCGCAGTTTCTGAATAGCCAACTGCAAGATACTGTTGTCTTCGGAAGATAGTACTTCACGGTAGATCTTGATATCGTCCGCAAACTGCTTGACTACAACACCATTGCACATTAGGAGTTCAGGTATATCGGAGGTATAGATCATGAACAGTAGAGGAGAAAGCACCCCACCCTGGGGAACACCACCAACAGACTGGACTGCATCTGATAGAGCTTTCCCTACTTTCACTTGAAACGTTCTGTTGGCTAAGAATTCATGTAGCCAGTTACAAATAACTGGGTGAATACCAAGCTGAGAAATCCTTTGTAGCAGCTTACTGTGGCTAACTCTATCAAAAGCTTTTGAGAAGTCAAAATACACCACGTCGCATGACTTTTTTTGTGTCTAAACAATTAGACCAGTCATTTATGCATTCCAACATATTCGATTCAACTAACCGTCCTGGTATAAATCCATGCTGACTTTCTGGTATAATTTTATTTTTTAGAAGATAATCGAAAATATGGCTTTTTAGGACCTTCTCAAAAGTTCTGCAGAAAAATGACGTAATACTCACGGGTCTGTAATTGTTAACATCGCTAGCAGGATTCTTCTTCAGTAGTGGGGTTACGAAAGAGTGTTTCCATCTCGTTAGAACTTCAGCATATATTAAAGATTGATTGAATAAATACGAATAAAATTAGGTGTTAGTGACGAGGAATCTGACCAGCCGATTATGATCCTATAAAGCTCATCTTTAGTAAACCACGGAAAAGACTGCATGGGTTCAGAAACTTCCGCCCTAAACACTGGACTTCAGAAAACAACGATGAAAAAACATCTAAGTGTTACGCCAATGACACAACTAGAAAGAAAGGGACTACATAAGCATAGTAGTCCCTTTCTAAACAGCAATAGGAATTCCACTTCGTCTTCCACAGCACTACTCCACACTGCCCACCCACTGAGCCCCACCCAAAGCGCCGAGCGGGTCCTAAAGCTGTCGGTGGGAACCAGTGGAACAGCGCAGCACGCGACATGGACGAGAAAACCGCCTGAGACGGGCGAAAGTGAATGTGGCAGGGATCATCGGCGGAGTGCGACCGTCGTCGCCGATCCGGAAGTGAACGACAGGGAACGAATGGCATGTGCCTGTGCCGTTCGCAGGGAACGGACGGCGGTGGCGGTGCCTCCTCTTCGCTTCTCCCTCCTTTATCTCTGTTGTGCAAGCCGTTCGATCACCTGAGAGGCCGAAGCGCTGGGCGACATGTTTTCGCGCTTGGAGGTGATAAATTCTCGCAGAACTACACGAGAGAACAACACATAAAGCAGTACAGCGGACCCAGCCTGTGTAATAGCCACAGACCAGCCTTCTGGGTGCAGTACTGCAAAATTTATCGTGCGGCCACAGTACAAAAACCCTCTGCTTTAAGTGATATTCAAGAATTTTGGTGTCGAGCCGATCCCGGTAAATAAAGAAAAATTGTCAAGGGCGGGAAGTCATGAGGGCAGTGACATCTTTTTAAGGCCTGGATCTTGTGTGATCTAGGTTTTATTTACTAGGGAAGGGTTTCGACCTCCCATGGAACTTCAAGTGGAAGCCAGCGTCATTAGAAAGAGCTCGGAATGCTGATTACGAAAATAGGTGTCAAAATTGCAAAATGGAACTCCTGCGTGAGTTGTGACTTGTTGAAGTTTAGGGAATGCCTGTGCATCGTAAGGTATTTACTCCACTTGTACAAAATGGTAAACAAAATCAGTGAAAGCAATGTGAAGCAGAATCAGAATAAAATGTCATTTCGAAGATAAATCGTGATGTGCAGAAAAGTGGGGAACCGAAATAATGACCTCATGCCATACCCGACGAGCCGGAGCAGTACTCCTGCGCCACTGCCGCAAAGCCCCATCCTCGGCAACATCGAAGGACTCAGCATTTTCGATTAGGTCGAGTAACGAATGGACTATTTTTGCCGTCAAGGCTAATGGGGAGGGCCATACTACCAGTGGTGAAGTACAGTTGATGCAGAACGACTTATATTTGTAATTGTATTTTGAGCTTCGAATTTGGAGCTCATATATTACTATCTGGCGTGAGAAGGCAACAATGAAAAGTTAAAATTAGCCCATAGCAGACTAAAAGTCATCAGTATGATAAGCAAAAACCTGGGTTGATACTGACCATGAGTTTTGTGAGGCCACAGGCTTAACAGCGTGGACTACAAAAAGTGACTCATTGAAACGAAATGATTGTTGATCATCAACGATATTCTCTCGCTCTTCCATCTATCGAACACGATATTATTTATTAGGCTGCAACGAGCGGCCTAAAGGCGCCCGGCTGTCGCGTGAAGTCGATTCCACGTGTTTGGTTCGGATCTCTCGCCTAGGCCAGCCAAGTCTTCCATCCCTTCGGGTTCGGTGAATCGGTATCAAACTTGTATGGAAATGATGAAACCAGGCGCAGCACGCATTCAGATGAGCTCTACGATGTGACGTAGAATTCGAATGCGTGACGCGTCCCGTAAAGAGATTAACTAATTCCGACGTCTATTCTATTTATTATATGGAGAATTTATTGTTTAGTCCAAAGTACATATTTTTATTTTTTATTTTCTTTTTCCAATCTATCCAATCCAATCCAAAGATTGGATTGGACATGAATATGTCCAAAACACAATTTATGGTCAACCAGTGGTGTGACACGGGACTCGTAAGGTTAAATGGAGTCGCTCTACAACATGTCGACTCCTACGTCTATCTGGGAAGAGAGCTGAACATGGATAACGACCTCGCTCCTGAAATCGCCCGCAGGACGCGCAGCATGGGCAGCCTTCAGTTCGATTCGCGAAGTCACCGATCAGGTCAAGGATGCCGGCCTCAGGGCCTCGATATTCAACGCCTCTGTACTGCCTGCGATGTGTTACGCGACGGAAACCTGGCCCGACAACAAGACAATCGCCAGAGCAATGCAAACTACGCATCGTGCACTGGAGAGATGTCTTCTAAGGAGAAGCCTTCAGCAATGGCAAGAAGGCCTACGAAGCTCGGAGCTAAGGGAGAAGTCGCAATTAGCAGACCCGCTGCAGTACATGAAGAAGTCCAAACATCGCTGGGCCGGACACCTGCTTCGACGAAAGGACGATAGATGGAGTCTCCGTGTCACAGAATGGCTCCCGAGAGACCATAAGAGACCACTGGGACGACCGCCAACGCGATGGGCAGACCCATTCTCAAGATCTTTCAGAGAGCGGAGTCTGCCTCACTGGATGCAAGCAGCCAGAGATCGAGCGGTCTGGAAGAGTTGTGGTCCCGCTGAGAAGACCTCCAGCCGACAAAAGGACCATCAAAGTATCAAAGTAAGTAAGTATTTTCTTTTTTACAATTGTTTTTTCTTTTAACCCTGATTTTCATGAGAAATTTTCTAATTTTTTTATTCATGGTTACCTGAAGCCCATGTTAAGGCCCTTACAACAGTAGCATTTATATTGTTGGCGGTTTATTATTAAATTTAGGAACTGCTGGATTTTTACGTGTTATAAGAAGTTTAAATTTTGTTTATAATATTTTCTTAATAATTATTTTTTCGCTAGGGATAGTTTTGGCTTCTATTGGTTGTGCTTTTTAGTATAACTCTAATTCATTAGAAGCTTATTCATTCTTTTATCAATAAGTTTTATAACTTTTATAGAGCGAATTGGAGAGACAGTGATGGTGTTAGCACATGGTTATACTTCTACTTTAATATTTTATTTGATTGTGAATATTTTCATACTTCATCCAGACGCATGATTTATTGCATAAATAGTTTTATAAGTTCTAGAATAATTTTTCTACTATTTTCTGTAGTTTTTTGTCAAATAGATGTGTATCTCTTTCTTTGTCCCTTTTTTCGGAATTCATAATTACTGTTAATGGCATTCTTATTAGCAATTTTTTATACATTTGTTCACTTTATAGTGGCATTATGGGATAAGAGTTCACTGTAGATGTTACAGTAACTACATACAACTCTGCTCAGAATGCAGCCCCTGGAACAAACTACAGGGTGTCTCAAAAAATTTATACACTGTTTGAAAGGTGATAGCCTTGCTCACGGTAAAGGCACTGGAAAAGTTAAGGGCTCATAGGGAAGCTTAAGAGAATAAATTTTTTTTGACATATGAGCGGCACGGAATGCTCCACGCACTTGTCTGAAATTCTGCATTTTCCACTCGATTGATTGTGTTTCGTATGAATACCTGTTATAATTCCTTCCTAAAGTGGCCGTATTCATTGATTTGTGCTTCTTTTAAGGTTCGAAGCTTAAAACGCACTACAACTTGCAGCACAATGCGGGATATTCTAAAAATGCAGTTACTGTTTGAAAGGTTCTAACTTTGCTGCTGGTGAAGCTATTGAAAATGTTTGAAGTTCATATGAAAGCACAGGGCAACGAGATCTCTGTGGCGTGCAATGATAGTCAAGATTGCGCCATGTCCCCCTCAAACCTTGCATTTATGACTCGATTGATTGTGCTTTGATGGGCTGAATGCTGGCTACAATCTTGCTGTTACATAACCAGAGTAACCTGTGCTGTGTTTCTTTTAACATTTAGAACTTGGCGATCACGGAAAAGACACGTGACATGCGATTTTTCTGATTGGACGCTTTAAATGTGAGCAGGAGCTCCATTTTCCTAGACGGTTTCGGTGGGTCGACGAAGCAGCATTTAGAATGGAGAGGTTATTCGGTATAACTACAACTACTGGAGGACAGAAAACGTTAAAAGAAGCACTGTATAGGTTAATCTGGTCAAGTAGCAACAAGTTTGAAGCAAGCATTCAGACCACGTAGAATCAATCAAGTCTGAAATGCAAATTTTCAGGCGGGAGCATGGAGCAACCTTGATTATTTACATCTCTCAGAGTTTTCGCTGTCCTGTGCTTTCACATAAGTCTTAAAAATCCTCAAAAACTTCACTAGCAGCAAGTCAGTAACTTTCAATTCAACTCCCGCATTTTTAGGATATTCCGTAAGCCTTAGTGTGTTTGTAAGTTTTAACCTTAAAAAAAGCACACATCAACCGATATGGCCACTTTTGAAGAAATTATAACAAGTATCCAAACAAAACCCAATCAATCGAGTGTAAAATGGAAAATATCAGACGAGTGCATGGCGCATTCCATACAGCTCATACGGTTGAAAGTGTCTATTTTTTTTAAGATTTTGTACGAGCGATTAACTTTCTCAGTAACTTTACTATGAGCAAAGTTATCACCTTTCAAACAGTGAATACATTTTTTGAGACACCCTTTATAATGTACTCTCTTCGACACGCCATCTGAAATGTGCTTATTTCATGAATTCGTCACAAAGCGAAGAAGCTTCCAATTTCCATCGCAAATAATTCTTATAAATTAAAAAATTATACTCTCACATTGAATGAATCCAGCTGGGGCCGGATTTACCACAATTAAACCAGTGGGTAAGCGGGGTATAAGGGGAGAGATAAAATAAGAGCCGGGTAGAGGTAAGGTAGGGGTCATAGACGCAGACATCATCGTGGGTATCTCTACCACCTATACCCGCGGGTTAGTCGTTGATGAATCCGGACCCTGGAGTAGAACTAACAATAGTGGCAGTTGCTATGTAGAGAGAACCTGATGGAGAACTTGGGGGAGAAATCGAATCGTAAGAGGCATTGCGAAGCGAATTAACCACGGCTATACATAGTATGCATCGGAATACCTGCATATGAACAGTGTGACGGTTATCTTCACCCACAGCAGCAAAACAAGTTAGATAGCGGTGATGACTGGGTTGATAGATAGGTGAAATGCGATCGCTGAGTTACACCCATTCTCCTGTATTAATCACAAGTGTCCCGACACTCCGCTTACGTCTAGGTTTTACTGCGTGCTTTATCGGCATGAACCCGCTCACTACCTTCGAAACTTCATCAAAGGCATTCTCACCGGACCGTACAATAACGTTACTGGTTCGTGCTGCTCAGTGTCCCTCAGGTTGCTCCTTCGCAGCCGTTCTCACGAATCCAGACCCTTGTAGCGTGACGAAGAGGACCCGTGTTCTGAGCCTATACGCTTGTTGCACGTAGGGGACACGTCCACTGAATCAAGAAGCTCAGAAACGCTCATTTGCCGCTGTCCAAGCAAGAAGAGGCTGCAGAGATGGTATATATTCCTTGTTCCTGTATTAAATCCCCTTACGTCTCCCTTGGGCATGTGTAGCGCAATCGGAGGAGGTGTTGGCTGTCGTGTGCACCCGATACCAGGCAGCAGGTTCGGATTTCCCGTCCGCCACCAAGCCTTCCATCCCTCCGAGGTCGGTGAATTGGTACCAGAGGTGTCTGGGAAGGGTAAAGCGCTCACTTGTTCATCGGCTGGCCACCACAAGTCATTGTATGACCAAATACGCATTCATATCGCCTTCACAGTATCCCGTAGTGAATGCGCTGGCGCATCCTAAAAGGGATTAAGTAACGCCGTCCTTTATCCTTGTCCTTATACGGCTCCCTTCTTGCTGGTTCCCAGTCCTGGTTCCACCTCCAGGTCCCTCCTTCCTGGTCGCTCTCCTGGTCCCTCATCCTCGAAGTCACTTTGCTGCTCTCACCCCTCCAGTGGTCTCCCTATGTTTATGACACGAAGTCGGCGATACGGATTCTAAATCTGGACGGTCAGAAACGCTCGTGTGTCAAGCAGTAAAAGGCTGTGCTTCCGCTGCTAAGGTGCTTGAGAGTCCACGAATTTAGTTGCCAACCTAATACTTACCGAAATTTTTCTCGCGCAGGTGCTGCTTGAGGGCTCTGAATTTTAGACCAGCAGTTCCCAGTAGATCATGCCATGTGAACTCCAAAAAAAACGGAGGAGAGGATCTTTGATTCATTTTTCATTTTGTTTTTAAATATCGAAATTTCTTTCAATTCGTTTACGGTGGGTTCGGTAGTCGTGCCAGGCCAAAATGCAGTGATAACTCTGTCGGCCTCGCCCTTCGAGCCGGTGCAAAGTTTTTGCTTGTAGAGGTAAATGACTCGTAATTGACGCTGCTCCATTTTATTCAAAATTTGCCCTCGGGCTCGCTCGCGCGCACTTGTATACCCGTCTCTTGAAAGCTTCTAGAATCTACTACGCGGTATTGCAGACATTTCAAGCATTTCGATTCATTGACGATGCGCTCGGTAGTCATGTCATGTCCTCAAAAAATTCCGAATAAACCCAATTATGGACGAAAATCATGCGCCAACCTGATGTAATCTAGAAGAAAGTCGAATGGAACATCTAGAAAGATTACAACATTGAAAAAGATTCCTTTGAAGAACGCAAGAAAAATGCGCTTTTAAAAGAGCTTCAGTGGAGCAACTGTTTCTTGACCACCTCCGTTGTGCCGGACTTTGTTCAATGGGTTGAAGTTAAAATCTTCCGGAAAATAGAAAACGGCCAGATGCGCTTACGATATCCGATAGTAAATTGCAAAGTTGTAACGATTACCAGCATGATATACGCCAAAAAGCCTTGAATAGGTTTCATGATTTTTAATGCGATTTAAACCCTACTTTAACATCGATTTTGCAATAATCATGTTTGATTTGGCCATTTATTTATTTACTTATTCATTTACGTGGGAACAAAAAAATAGAGCAAACAGAACATGAACGGTAAAAGACCAGAACAGAACGAATAAAACATATGCTGTTAGGTACAGACAACAGACAGCAGTGACAGTAGGAAGTCAGCTATTAAGGAACATCTTGGAGATACCTGTCAGCAAGTATTTTGCATTGCCTTAACAATTTTTGTAGCATCTTTCTTTTTCCTTTTTGAATTTTCGAAAATCGGTTCCAGCTCGGCTTGTGAAAAATGTCGACCTTAAATTATTTCTGGCTTATTGACAACGTTTCGGACTGTAATATTTGCTACTACTACCGATCTGCACTGACGGAAGCTCTAGGTGGGCCTACGCCCAAAGCCTTCAAACCGTCACGACCGTCCCACTCGTTACAGCCAGGCGCTAGACAACGCACAAGTCAGCAACGGTTGGGTATAGGTCTCTCGCTCAAGCTCCATCCATTATCAGGGCTAGTTGATTCGGCAGGTGAGTTGCTATAACTCTTTAGCGGGTATATACTTCCATGGTTGCAGTCCTGCTGTCTATATCAACCAACGCCTTTGTTTGAAGAGCGTTTCGGACTTTCAATCCTTCTTCAGGTCTAAAGTACTTGTACTTTCTGTCTTTACAGCATCAACGTACATATATGTACACAGTTAACACGTTAAATACGGTTTAACCTTATTATGTTTACTTTGCTTGGTAGCTAAAGTTTACACCTATTATAGCTACTATGAACTTTACACCAGTATTATGACGAATAGCGTGAACTTCCATACGCAATAGACATAGCCGCATTCTCGGCAAAATCAGTCACGCCCTGGTCACGCGGCATAACGTGCACTCTCCGATGGAAATGTGGAGCGGTCTTACTCAAACAAGTCACATGTCTATTGTATGAGGGTACATAGTTTGTCTGAGCCAGCTTACAGAGTTGCATGGCAGACCGTGAAACTACAGGGTGGGCCACAAGTCCTGCAACAGGGACCTAGTCGTATAAAAAGGCTAGGAATGTATCAAATTTGGAAGAATTTTAAACACAGTATGCTTATGGATTGTAGATTGTGGCAGAGCGGTGTTGTTCATAAGGAGCCACTCCTAGATTGACAAGGGCCTTCAGATCGTGTGAGTAGCTTTGCAGCCCACGTTGCAGCGTCTCTTACGGAATTTTATTCCTTATTCATACAAAAGAAGATATTGGACACAATTTTTTCTGAGCTATAATATATAGAGTAGGATTTTCTCCCTGACAGTAAATAAGTTAGGAAAACACTGCCGTGTGCTGGCGGAGTCAATGTGGCGGACCGCGGTGCGTGGTGTGCAATCGCGTATCGCTGTGCACCACGGCCGCGCGGGAATTCTAGAAGGCTCGAGGGATGTCGTCTGCCACCGTCAGTCGTTGGCTTTCATCGTTTCTCGTCTTTTTGCCATGAGTGTCGCTCCCACGTTGTTCTGCTGAGCCATGCCAGGCCGTCCTCCCCTCTGTTCAATCCCTGTAGCTCGTCGTCCGAGTTCGTAGGCCGGACTTGCGAGTTGGAGAAGTTCACTTAACTTGGGGTCTCTGCAGTTGTTTCTGCAGGTATAGCATCTGCCCAGTAAAGCCGCATGCATACTCGGCAGCGGCAGACGTGATTAAGCATAGGAGCATCGATTTGGCGGGAATCGACGCCCTTATGCTCAATCATGGCTGCCGCTGCCGAGTGTGCATGGGGCTTAGGCCGTATAGGCGTGCACGTGTTCTTCCAGAACGTGTAACTTGTCTTCTATTTAGATTGCGCGTGCGCCGCTTCATTGTCACTACCTGCTAGCCGATCTGCTCCGTATTCGCTTCGCGTCCTAGCCCACACATCGTCGTTGATTTCTCTCGTCATCTAAGCCGTGGAGGAGTCTCGCCCATCTCATCGCCTAGTCAACGACGCCTTAGTCAGCACTTACGACTCCTACCGCTGTCTACCTTCTGCACAGCTAGCTATAGGGACAGGAGCACCGGCATCCTTGTTTCCACATCATCGTTATCATCATCACATCTTCTCATTTCGGCCTGTTTCGCTACTGTTTCGGTTGCGGTTTTTAAAATAAACTTTCGTTCATGGAGCCACCTTTCTGTGTACACAAAGTATTTTTCGCATTTTTTTGTCTTGGGATCATTTTTTAAAAATTTACATGAACCTAACTAATAAACGAAGATCAAAAATCTAAAGATGCAGGAATTTCAGAGCTAGTCTTTTGCAGGTACGATGTTCGTCAGATGAGCGGAGAACCGCTAGCACGTCCTTTTTTCTATGCTGTTAGAAAAATCGCTTTACCAGATTAGGTACATGGCTGAGTATTGCATTTGTTCCAGATGGTCGCTGCATCTTGTATGATCAGAAAATTAATAGCGTTCTTCTGCTGTAGTTCAGATCAATTCATCTAATGTTCACTATTGAGAAGGCCCTGAATTGCCCATGCCGACCGTCACTGTTGCGGCTGCCGCGGCGAAGGTCCCTTTGACTATTCGACCGCATGCGGCGGAATGGCGATGAACTGAGCGCCGCGATGGCGTCGCGGCGATGGAAGTATGCCCCCGGCCTAACACGCGTCCTTGATATCGAGATTCGAATTTTGGGCTTCCCTTTATGGTTTTCGTCAGCGTTCCGTCAAGTTTTTGTCGAAGCACTTTGATGGAAAGCTTATTGGCAAGGGTTTCGCACATCATGAGAGGTCGGAGGTTATCCTTCTATTTCTCAGCGAAAGAAAACCAAGAAAACTGAGATGGTCGAGGACCACGAGGTGTTAGGTTGTAGTTATATTGAAGTTTGTGCTTAAAAATTGACAGCAAGAATGGCGTAGCACTTTGAGCATATATTCCACTGCACATTAGATCCAAATGAAATTTCATCGATTGCACTTATGGCAATTCAATAATACTTTTACAACATGACACAGCGTGCATGATACGAACATTCAAATCAAATTCACGCCATTCCCAGTCGTCACGTCTGGGAATGTCGATAAATAGGACAGCTAGAACGCTTTTATAGGAGATCTTGTCCTAACTTTCACATTACTCATAGTACACGATACGCCGTTTGACTTGGGGAGTTTGATTAGGAATACCGTATCGTAGTGCTCATCTGCCATACACCTTTTCACCATTGTCCAGATATTCCGCCTTATAGAGCTGCAATAATGAAGAAAAAATTTCTGGATTATGTATCTATCCAAAGTATTAGATTCAAGCCAGACCTGTTCAATAGGATGATTACAGCCGGATTTAGTCCTTTGTTTATCACCCAAAACCATTCACTAAAGAATCTCGCAGTCACATTGAACTCAAACAGGCGCTTGTGAATGACAATCCAGTAAACGTAAGTGCTTAAAATCCAGATCACTTTGAATAGAATCTGAAATGATATGAGCTAAATGCACCGGTAAACTGCAACAGATTATCAACAGTTCGCTGTTATTTCTACCATTTGCAGTCAAAAGTTAACTTTGATTTTCAAAAACGGTTTTTGAATCAATTTTCAAGGCCAGTTCTTACATTCCAGCTGCATTTAATTTCTTCTTTGCCTTCTTCCTCAACTTTTAAAGTCTCGAGGATGTGGGAATCCAGCACGTAGCCCAAGAGCAACGCTGGGTGAATGTGACACATTTTCTACACACCTCATGTACAAGGACGTTCTAGAACTAACGACAGTCTTGTTGCTACCAAACAAAACCGCCTTATCTTTCTCCTCTAGTTGAAATAAATCAATATTGTAGGTTGCCTTTACGGCAGGGTGTGCCGCAAAGCATTTTTACTCCTTCGTGTTGTCATTTGATCTGCTTCTAGGCGGCATCAAAAGACCAATACATCTGCAGCGTTATAGAGTTTCGGCTTCGTACTACTGGGAGCGCGGAAAATATCGACGGCTTGGAACGGACTTACTTTTCAAGCAAACAACGCTAATCCACAAAAAAAATATTGGTGAGTTCCTAACAAGATATAGGACATATCGAGTTTAAAAGTGTTCGAGTTGGTCGCCTTTCTGACAAATGCAGATCCGAAGACGCTTTGGGACCACATCGACGCTCCACCGCAGGTTGTCCTTGTCTATTTCATCCCAAGCTTGTTGAAAGCCGTCTTGGGAGAAGCCAAACTGTTTGGTAGAGAATACTTTTCTCTCCAAAAACGCCCATACGAACTGTTCTAATGGTTGAGATCAGAAGAGTTTGTTAGCCAGTCCTCTGTCGCGATAATGTCGCTCAATGTGTCTCGACAGCTCTCCTGCAGAATCCAGCCTGTGAGCAAGGCTCCATCTTGCTGGAACAAGTACAGCTTCTCTCCAGAATAGAAACTGAGAAACGGAATTAGGTGCTTCTTAAGAGCATCTTCCAGATAGATTTGCGTGTTGATCTTGACCTTTGAATCCATGATGATCAAAGGCAGCTTTCCGCCACTCGTGATGGAGGCGCACACAATGATCTTACCTGGGTGAGCCTTGCTCGTAACAGGTACTTTTACTGACACTACTGAGATCAGGAGCGGCCACACTATCGTTTTGCCGATTGTGGACTTCCGTAATCATGAAAACTTCTTCAGAGAGAACGAAGGAAAGCGGCGAGATGCATCAGCCTACGAGAACTCTCTTTCGTTTATTTGCCTGTGACCAAGCGTGGCTCTTTCCAGTTTATAACTCCGGTATTTCAGCTTTCCAGGTACTATGCACTTCGCACACTCCACTGGTTCATTCCGAGCTCATTGGCCCTCTTCCTCATCGACCCCCTTGGGATTCGGTGATTCTCTTCCGAATTGATTCCATATTTCTAACTGTAGTCACAGTCGGCGGTCGGTCACTTCTTGGACGGTCCATACCAAAATCAGTTTCTGCGAATCGAGCTGGAGAGTCCTCCGGAGTGTTCAAGGACTTCAGGTACGTTTTCCACCTGAGGCAGAACCTCATTTCTTCTCTAGATATGTAAATATTGCAGTTCAGTGTAATATTCTGTTAATTGTGGACTTTGGAAGTTTTCTAGAAATGTATAAGCTAACAAAATATTAGAGCATTTAGCATTTATATTGATTTTCACTGGTTTTTACTATCAGGCGCCTAGGTGAATCCAAATGTTGTAGATTGCAAATTACTCTCCCGATCAACTGCTTGTCTACATTACGTTCTTACCTGCATCGTAATCGGCTTGTCATAGCAGGTATTTCCGCCATTCACCTGAAATATGCTTACTTATGCTTCCTGACGAATTCTCTTGTTAAGTATCTCCCCTTTAATGAAGAGGGGGAATGCTGTAACCTCCGCCGAATGCATAAATTATAGAAAGATAATCCGCTGAATCATTGGCTCTATAATCATGCTCACACTCTTCTACGTGTGACTCTTTTTTACAGATCTGTGGCTGCTCAATGGTTCTATGACGAACAATTAGCTACTAATATTCCCAGTGTCTCTTCGAAGTGGAGACTGGCCGAAAACTATTCCGCGGTACGAGGAAGAACACAAATTAGATACCAGGTTTATAATGAACACAAATCAATGGCGAGGTAAACAGTGGAGCTGCTGGAGTCGTGTGTGAGATCTCTGTGGCTCGAATCTGCTCCCTATATGCATATCCGTACACCAGGGCGTGGCTAAATTCAAATAGAAGAGTGGAAGACGGTGGGGCAGGCGATGACTTCTCCCGACGGAGTGTATCCACCGGCCATGCTACCGTGTGCACCATCAACGGCTTGGATTACGGTAGGGAAGTGAGCCCAACCCAACACATCTAACAACACCTAGTCAGCTGAGTCAGCAGGTGTGCTTCAACTCTGGCAGCATTGTTTGGGCTTCAGGAAATACAACGATTTTTTACGCTGTTCCTTCTGCGTCGCTACAGACGTGTGAAACTTACCGTTAAGAATATATACAGTGCAATAGTTGCGTAGCATAAGCAGCCGCAAATTACGGTAAAGAGAGTAGTGCCCTCTTTGAATGCGTCCATCACGCGTACAATATCTGCATTATCGCCCTCGAATCTCCACACCAGCAGCTGAGCATAGTTGACATAACGGACACCAGAAAATAAGAACACGAGGGGCGTCGCGATTAGGAAAATGAATGGCACCATAATGACGCACTGCAACCAAGCATTGTTGGATCGCCTATGTCTTGAACGAACTACAACCGCTTTGAACAGTTCTGAATACTGTATATAAGAGAAGTTGTTCCTACAGCGAAATTGTCAGCTTTTCCGGCTACCAACCCTACAGAAACTTAATCCTGTAGATTGTTTTAAAAAAATTCCATTTGGTTGCGCGTAGCACAGTCGGGGGAGGTGCCGGCTGTCGCGGGCACTCGATACCAGGTTCCTGGTTCGGATTTCCCGCCAAGGCCAACCAAGCCTTCCATCCCTCCGGGGTCGATGAATTGGTACCAGACTCGGCTGGAAAGGATATAGCGCTTGCTTCTTCATCCACTGGCCACAGATTCTCAGACAAGATTCTCAGTTTTTTAGCATTCACTGCCCCCAGTTTTTACCTCTAAACCTCCACCTCAGTGATCTCTGCCTCGTTTTAACGCTTTCATTTGAACGAAGCATTCTGTTAACGGCCTGTGTTGCCGTCGGTCGTGCTTTCTAACGCTTGTCTTAAACAACGTAATAAATTATTGTTACACAGTAAATCGTTGTATGGTCAAATACGCATTCAAATCACCTCTATGATATACCGTAGAAGTGGAATTCGGGGCGCATCCCAAAAAAG
This sequence comes from Heligmosomoides polygyrus bakeri, assembly GCA_947359475.1. Lineage (NCBI taxonomy): Eukaryota > Metazoa > Nematoda > Chromadorea > Rhabditida > Heligmosomidae > Heligmosomoides > Heligmosomoides polygyrus. Next base: position 2,869,911 of record OX375868.1, read on the forward strand.
GCATTGAGAAACGCCGTCCTTCATCCTTTATGATAACGTGCTGCTTCTCTTCTTTAACGCTCCGCTGTCATAAAGCAATGACCGACCCCAAGCGTATGGCACGATCGAAAGTGACAAAATCATCCAACTTAACATCACTGTGACATCTTTTAAAGGTTGGGTAGATTCTCCTCAAGCCTGTTAAAATCCAGCCTTCTGGTGGTAAATTTTGTTCAAATTCAATGCAACTGAGCTAATGTTCCTGTTGCTAAGGAAAACGCCGCAGCCATTCAACGCCTCAATGGTACCCCTGCAATGATATCAAACAAAGAATTCTATGATCCCACGGCGGCTTAGTATGAACGAAGCATGATGTTCAACCACGCGTTTGGTGCATATTCAAATGCGTGAGACACATTTAAGAGCGCGTGGAAGCGCAGTCGGACGAGGCGCCGGCTGTCGCGTGTACCCGATTACAGGTACTTTATTAGAATTCCCACACAGGTCAACCAAGCCTTCCACCCCTCCGAGATCGATGAACTACCGAACTATAATTACTGAAGCACAGGGTGCACCAAAACAACATGGTCAAGATATTTGTCCTAATTATAAAACGACCAACAATTCGAAAAAACGACGACTAATTTACAACAACACAAACATTAGGTACACCATCTTGAAGTGTTTTTGAAGTGGCCTTCCTTGTAGCGGATGCAAAGGGCCAAACGTTTTGCGAAGTTTGGGAGCATGAGCCGAAGGTCGTGGCTGAGAACAGATTCTGTGCACAGATGCGAAGCTGTTCACCGTGGAGCGGGCGCACAATCGCCAAAATGATAAGATCTGGTCTGCAGAGGCCCCAAGCAGCTCTGCTATCGTCGAACACCGCCAGAACCCACAATCGGCCACGGTTCGGGGGGGGGGGGGAATCATCTCCTGGCAGGACCTCTCTGGTTTTCGTGGATAAATGAGTGAAAATCGAAAAAGATGTGCCCCAGCGAGACATTCTCGAGTGCATAGTTCTTCCTTAGGCCCATCAGCACTTCGGTGATGCCCATTGGACGTTCCAACAGGACTCTGCACCCGCACATAGTGCGAAGAGTGCGCAGGCGTGGTGGTGCAAGGCCATTTTCCCCGACTTCATCACGCCTTCAGAATGGCCGCCGTATTCTCCGGATTTGAATCCGATGGACTATAGTGCGTGGGCATCTTAGACCAAGGTCAGCGTCAAGCGCCACCGCAGTCTCCAGTCCCTGAAGGAATCCTAACGCTAGAAGTGGGAGCGATTGTTTCCCGATAACCTACGGCCCATCGCCCCCAAACTTCGCGAAACATTTGGCCCTTTGCATCCACTCCAAGGGAGGCCACTTCGAAACCACTTCAAGATGGTGTACTTTAATGTTTGTGTTGTTGTAAATTAGTCGTCGTTTTTTCGAATTGTTGGTTGTTTTATAATTATGACAAAAAAATCTTGTCCACGTTATTTTGGTGCACCCAGTACTAACATTAATTAGTTAACTTTTTCACTGACGAGCCTCGGGGTAACCAATTTTAAGCATGTTTGGTATGAAGATAGAGGCGAAACAAAACATGCTTAATACTTTATTGTCACTGTTTGTGGATGTTATCGTCCTTTGATTACGATAGTTGTGGTGTTGCGTTTGACGTTATTGAAGAACAATGAGATTTTAAATAATTTATACATAAAGATTTACACCTGATTCTATTGGTACCAGATCTCCAGCTCTACGAAATATAGATACATAGCTGATTTATCCCTCGGTCGGCTGGCCATCCATTGTCTTCTGCGAAAACCCGCAAAAGTGCGTATAATGCGGGGCCCATTCCAAAATGCCTTTCTTTATACTTTTTTGTCCTGACACATTTGAGAGAAAGTCGAGTACTATTGAAAGCTGGAAGTATTTGTTGTGGGACCTACCTTCTGTGCCTTCTTGGAAAAAACCCTACGCGAATAACGATGCAGCACAATGACCACGAGTCGATTTATGTACACCAGGTTACATATGACTAGAATTTCGATCCAAATGGCGAAGTAGATGACACCAAAGATCTGAAATGTGGCTCCTCTTGCGATCAACCTTTGCGTCAAGCGATTGATCTATTCACTGTGCTTTAGGGTCGAAATTTATGTATCGACGTTCTTCAAGACATTTCCCACCTTGCCTACAAGAACCGGCACCTCGTACTGAATGATTGTTCTGACAGCCGTACATGTATGTTGAAGCAGCATAACTACTTCAAAAACGCCCATCATAAATAGAAGTCGATAAACGAAGAGTCTTCTAAATTGCGGACCTCGCATAGCCTAAACGAATACGTTAGATGTGTGGATCATAAGGAACAATGAACGTTTCTAAGTGGGAGGAGGCGTTTAAAGTATACATTGCGTGCCACAACATAAGAGCGCGTGCAGCGCAGTCGGAGGAGGTGCCGACTGTCGCGTGCACCCAATACCAGGTACCTGGTTCGGATTTCCCGACCAGGCCAACCAGGCCTTCCATCCATCCGGGGTCGGTGAATTGGTACCAGACTTGTCTGGGAAGGATAGAGCGCTGGCTTGTTCATCGGCTGGACACCGCAAGTTATTGTATGGCCAAACACGCATTCAAATCGCCTCCACGATATCCCGTAGAAGTAGAATGCGTGGCGCATCCCAAAAGAGATTGAGTAACGCCGTCCTTTATCCTTTTTATTTTACCGCAACATGATGCTTACGTTTCAGTTTCTGTAAGAATAACCTTGCAATTCCACCATGAAAACCAAAGCCTGCACCGGTAAAAACCACTAGTGTAATTATACCAAATACTTTTGTTTTTCGAAAAAAGTTGGGGAATATAGACCTTATTTCATCACTACATCTCGCCGATATCACCTAAGGGCAACAATTTAGCACTTCGTTCTTTTTAGCCTCCCACACATAGCCCTGATATGTCTTGATTTCATAAAGGTAAACATGTTGTTGTGGTGTAATACTGTTTTCACCTTCCTTTCCTTAATTCCCGTGTTCCTATTTGTTTCTATTTTTCTGCTCACAACTTTCCGTATTCCTGTTTCTTTCCAGCTCACCATTGTTGCTCTTATCCTTCTCTTTTATGGCAGTTCTGTTCGTTTTTTGTGTAGCACTAAAATAGATCGCTTGGTGGCGATGTCCGTTCCTCCTCGTGGTGCCACTGGAAACTGCTCGCTTCCGCGAGCTAAGCCAAACACGAATATTCGAATGCAGGCGACAGGCCCTGGTGACAGGCCGGCCTACGAACAACTCAATGTCACATCGTATGGGTGTATGTCAGTTGATGTTTTCCGAGATAATGCTACGGCGTACGCGGGAGCCGACGCGTACTCGCAAAGCCCGGCGAGTGTGGAAAGTATGCGAGGGTCGCTGATGCGAGGACGGCATCGGGGGGCAACTGAGCTAGTCCGAAAGTCCCGTAACGTAAGCAGGACCCGTGTGGCAACGCTGAATGTGGGTACGTTGACGGGCCGCTCGTGCGACTTGGTTGAAGCACTGGAGCGTAGCAGAGTTGATGTCTGGGCGGTGCAGGAGACGAGGTGGTCCTGCCGCAAGTCAAGGGACATAGGACGTGGCTTTAAGGCTGTTCTATGTGGAAGTCCCAGGACCACCAGTGGTGTTGGAATAATCGTCTCCGAACGATTTTGTGACTCGATTGCAAGCGTCGAGCGCTTTGACGATCGATTGATGAAGATCGTTGTCACCGCTAAGGAGCGATTCTTCCACTTCTTCGCTGCGTATGCTCCGCAGACTGGCTGTTCCGATCAAGCCAAGGATGGGTTTTGGAACCTGCTCGATGAGAAGACAGCAGAGGTACCGTCGAAGGACGTCATCGTTGTCGCTGGTGACCTTAATGGGCACGTAAGCGCTACGAAAGACGGGTACAGCTGTCATGGTGGATTCGGCTATGGGTTGCGTAACACAGATGGTGAGCGTATCCTTGAATATGCGGATTCGCATAACCTCACCATAATGAACACCGTTTTCCGAAAACGCGACTCGCACCTTATCTCGTTCTATAGTGGGAACACCAAGACGCAGATAGACTTCGTCCTTGTAAGAGATCTTGACCGAAATCTCGTCACAGACAAGAAGATCGTGCCGTATGAAACGGTCGCCCCACAGCATCGACCGCTGATCTGCACTTTGAAGATCGTCCCTCCGAGGCTGAAGCAGATCGAGCGATGCGGTGCACCAAGAATCAAGTGGTGGCGAATGAGAAAGAAGGAAGCAGCTGTGATTGCTCGCGTACGGTTACCGACAGTCACGAATGTTGACGAAACTTGCAAGAACCGACGTGATACTTCAAGCTACGAGGTCAGAACTTGGCACTACGAAGCCTGGACGACGAGAGGTCGACATGCAGGCATGGCTGTGGACGAACGATGTGAAAGAAAAGGTTCGAGAGAAGAAAGCGCTTTATCATGTGTTTCTCGGCGACAAGACCGCCAATAACTGGCAAAAGTACCACCAAACGAAAAAAACTGGCAAGGAGGCTGTAGCCGTTGCAAAAGCCACTCATTACAATCATATCTACGAAAAGCTCGAGTCGCGCGATGGTGAGCGGCATTTGTACCGACTTGCGAAAAACCGTCATCGCCAATCCGAGGATATAGAGAAGTTCTTTGGCATTAATGGTAAGAACGGCCATCTTCTGACAGAGCGCAAAAAGGCCTTGAAGCGATTATTTCGAGGGAATTTCGACTGAAGAGTTCTCTCATTCGGCCGTCCCTTCTGTGGCTCCTATCCACGGTCCCGTCCACAAAATCACTGTGGAGGAAACTGACGCAGCTCTGAGGATGATGAGACCGGGCAAGGCGACTTGTCCAGATGAGTTGCCAGCTGATTTATGGAAGTCGAAGTTCTGGTACTCTGCTGAGTGGTTGGCCAAGTTTTTCAACCAGGTTGTAGCGGAGAAGAAGGTGCCTGATATTTGGCAGGAAGGTACGATGATCCCGTTTTGAAAGAAGAAGGGCAGCCCTGCAGACTGCTCAAATTACCGTCCGATTCGGTTGCTTTCGCACAGCATGAAGATCTTCGAGCGAATCCTCGACAGCCGAATTCGCGAAATCGTCAAGCTTTCCAGCAATCAGTGCGGCTTTGTGGCTGGTTGTGGCACTATTGATGCCATACATGCCGCCCGCCTTCTGGTAGAGAAGCATCGCGAGAAACAGAGGCCGGTGCATCTTGCCTTTCTCGACTTGGAGAAGGCCTTTGACCGCGTACCGCGTGACGTTATATGGTACGCCCTACGACAGCACGGTGTTCCCGAAGAACTTGTAGAGTGGGTGCGAATGCTATACTCTTGTCCAAAGAGTCGTGTGCAACCTGCAGCAGGAACCTCGACGGAATTTCCTATCTTTGTTGGGGTGCACCAAGAATCTGCGCTTTCCCCACTCCTAAGAGGAGTGTTGGCCTGCGACAAAGGAAACGGAATGTCGTCTCAGCGTAATGGAAACGAAGATGCTGCGCTGGATGGCTGGAGTCACGCGCCTGGACCGCATCCGAAACGATGCTATTCGGCAGAAGTTCGGTGTCGCGGCGATAGCTGACAAGATGCGAGAAGCTCGCCTGCGATGGGACGGCCACGTTCTGCGTGGAAACGAAGACAGCGTTCGTAAGATAGGCCTTAACTTCGAGGTACTAGGAAAGCGGCCTAGAGGGCGCCCGAAGCAGCGCTGGGCTGATACGTTACACAAGGACTTTAAAGTAGCTGGTGTCCACCCTGATCTAGAACGGGATCGGGAAAGATGGCGACATGGCACCAGAAAAGCGGACCCTGCCATGAAGCGGGACAAACGCTGAAGAAGAAGAAGAAATTAAAATACCTCGCTTCCTGTTTTCACATACCAGACTCCGCGTGGCTGTTGAGGAAGTGATGGAGTTGACGGACCTACTAAGTTGGTATCTGGTGCCGTCTTCGAGTGCAACTTGCAGTGTTTGGCAGGCCAATGCTCTTCTTCATCAACAGCTCCACTAATCAACTCCTCAGCCCCTAATTCTTTGTTTGTCCTCTGTGTCAACATTTTTCACTTCTCCTTGTTTTTTTAGCAATTTTTTCGCCTACCTGCAATTAACACTTAACGCTGTTGAGCTTTGCAGTGTTAAGGTTTCTTGCTTTACTATGTTGTGTTCAGAGGCGTGTCGCGCAGTCGGAGGAGGCGCCGGCTGCCGCCTGCACGCGATACCAGGTTCCTGGTTCGGATTTCCTGCCCAGGCCAACCAAGCCTCCCATCCCTCCTTCGTCGGTGAATTGGTACCAGACTTGTCTGGGATGGATAAAACGCTGACTCGTTCATCGGCTGGCCACGGCAAGTTATTGTATGGTCAAATACGCATTCATATCGCCTCCACGACATCCTGTAGAAGTAGAATGTGTGGCGCATTCCAAAAGGGATTGAATAACGCCGTCCTTAATCCTTTATTATCCTTTATGTTACTAATCACCATTGGACCACTCTGGCACGCGACAGGGACGAATGGAGACGCTGCTGGCGCCCGCTCGAGCAAGTCGATGATCAACGGGACGACAGGTGATACAGGTGATGTTACTAATCATGTTGTGTCTATAGATTTTCTTTATTCTAGAGTTGTGCGCACATTTATGTGCAAATAAATGAATAAATATGCTTTGTTAAATATATTTCATATTGCCCACCGTTTGGTCCAAAAAATTTTCTTCGAACAATTAGGTTGGGTAAAACTGTTCAGGAGTGTGATGTCAGTGCTCGAATGTAAAGGATTCACTATGTAATCTACCGCTCGGGAATATTCGAGAATGGTGACTACTCTGAGAGAATAGAGACAACTCTGGGCAGCCAGTAGAGCTGCATTTCGACATGGCACAAGGTGGAAGCGAGTTCATATCAAGCTAGTCCCGAATTTTCACCACTGCTGATGTGAACCAGGCGGTTGAAGCTTGTAGCGCCTCCCATGCCTTGGCTCCCTCCGTTTGCCAACTTTTCTCCAACATTCAACGCCTTTGAATTTTCTATGCTTCATATTCACCATCGGCCTTGAAGAGGGACCTAATGCACCCTCCCAGGCCTAGTCCACTATTACTATGCCTGGCATAGCATATGCTTCCTGCAGTCGACTGATTTTAGAGGCTCCAGTTTCAAATGCCACTATGTTGTCGTATGAGAATAGTGGAATAAATATTCTGTGCCGAAAATGTTCAAGAATGTATATGTCAAAATGATTCTAGCGGAGCGCGGTAGGAGAAGGTACCGGATGTCGCCATGCACCTGATAGCAGGTTCTTTATTCGGAAACCCCGCCCAGGCCAACCAAGCTTTTCATCTTTCCGGGGTCGGCGAATTGGTAGCAAGGATAAATTGCAGATTTCTTCATCGGCTGGCCACCTCAAGTCGTTGTATAGGCTAGATACGCGTTCAAATCGCCTCCACGACATCCCGTAGAAGTAGAGTGCACAGCGCATCCCAGAAGGGATTGAGTAACACCTCTCTCAAAAAATTCTTATCCTTAATGCAGTTATGACAACGGTAGTTCCGAAACTGAAGCGAGCAGTTCGAAACTCCTTTATCCTCATGATACGCACTGTATTCACAAGTATTAGCAGTTCCTTCACAGCAGCGTGACCGCACATGATACCATTTTTGGAAGCGGAGTGATCCCCCAAAACTATACTATAGATGGGCGAAGACTGTGCCACGATCTCCTTACGTTTAAGATGTTAAAGAAGTCCATCCAGGTGCCGGAAGGTGCTTACCCTGCATTTTGACAACTGCGAGAAAATCGAAGGTAAACTATGTATTGCGGGATGAATTTGCCTCCTGTGCTTTCCGGGTAGGATGCTATCCCGTTGCATCGCCAGAGCCGATTAGCAGAGCCCAACATGCATGACATCCTCTGACCTATTAGCGCACCATGACATCGGTATGAAGCCGGCGTCGATACCAGCGTGGAACCAGTCCCGAGGTCAGTTGCCTGGTGCTAGGCCTTGTTCATACTTTCGACGTCGAGCGGCACAACGGCGTGTGTGGTTGCCAAATTGGCCCAATGCGTCGCTCGATCAATTTGGCCACATGCATGGCATCGCTCGCTCAGCGTCCGAGTACAAACAGGAGCAAAGAATTTTCAACAACGGATAAATCTAAGGAGTAGTTTAGTGTGCCATGCGGCCAGCCACGAGTTGTTAGTGTAAGCTTCCATATCGATTCGTCGCGTCGCGCGATCGATATGGGAGCCTACCATAACATCGCGTCGCGCGTCGCGTGCACACTAAACGACTCCTAATATCCAGCATCGTTTTCCTAGTCTAGAAAGCAGGACCGCGGCCTTGCTCTTCCTGGACTAGGATCGCGTCGTGCTGCCCCTTCCCTCACATAGTGGAGTGGATTCTGTCAGACTATATGTCTCCTGCATTTTATTTTCTGAAGTTTGTTCTAGATAAATGCAGCTGCAGTGTTTATCGGTTTTTGAACAGATTTCCTTCACAAAATCTACGTGAGATTTATTTGTTGAAAAAAAGCCTACATTATCCTCTACTTCTGTAGTAGTCAGCCCTATTCTTTGAATTACTTTCGGTAAAACTCACAATGAGGACCAGAATATAAAGAACGAAAAGCACTGCGGAAAAGCCAAGCAGTGTTGCTCCATAAACAATGCAAAATGGTTGTTCACAGGCATCGAACATCTCAAAACGTTCTGCACCGATATCCACCATCTGGAAATATTTATGCAGAAGGAGCAATTCGGTTGCACAGCACATCAAATATCGAGACAGAAATTTCGAGCATCTGAATCTGGTTCTCCCTTTGCGATGATGAAGGAGATGCAGAAAATATCGTGCGCAAGCAGAGTGGTGAATGACGCTCGAGTCTGAGCTAAGGATTTTCCTTCACTTTGGTTTATATATAAGTTGAAATAAAAGCTTTGGTTCGAGATCCTGTAATGCCGGCGTTCTTCCTTTCTTCTGAAGTTCTGTTCTCCGAATTCAGTCGTTGGAGTACTATTGTCAGTATCTCACCGTCCATAAAGGCATAAAGACACCAGAGGAAGTTGAAGCGCCCTTCTACAGTATAGAGAGGTGGGTAAGAGCAGAGACTCATTTCTTTCCTCTACTGGATCATTCCTTCCGCACGGTGGTGCGTTCTTCTGCTAGAATCCATACCGTGTAGACCATCTTAAAGAAGCTTTCATTCTTGAAGAGATGGGAAAGAAGGGTGCGGAAACGCTGTCAATCTCAGTCTCGGCCTCCCATCAAACTACGCAATTTGAGGACTGGAAAGTGGTACGGGATATGTGATGAAGACATTCGCGGGCTTGCATCGGACGCATCCGCCGAGGATCTAGTGGGGACTCAAGCCAAGGAGACCGAGTAGGATGTCGCCGGTGTGCCAGGGCATCAGCCAGCCTACATGTTGCATACGCGTCCGAAGAATGGAGCATGCGACAGTGGGGGTATAGGCAGCGTAGATGACATCATCAGCAAACGTTTGACCATGAACATCGATTTGTACGAGTCTCCGACAAACTGAATCGGACGTCTGAAACCATGTGGCTCCGTTCCAGCTTTGGCTGCGTTCGTCGCGTACAGCCCAACATCCGACTACGATGACGAAGACTCGAAGCCTTCTACGTGGAGCTGGAGAAGTTGTATAACAAAGGTCGCTCCTTATACAAGGTGATCGTCGGCGACTTCAACGCCAAGATCGGACGGCGAAGGTCGCCGGAAGAATTCACATCGGAACCCACGGTTTGGAGTGGAACGAGCAAGGTGAAAGGCTGTCTGAGTTTACATGTCGACCAAGACCATCCATTGAAACTCACAGTTCCAGAAGCCTCCCTCCCTACGATGGACCTGGGAATCTCCCGGTGGCCAGTTCCACAACGAGATCGACCACATCATCTTCAATCGCAAGTATTGCCTGACCGACGTTTCCGTTGTCCCCAAGTTCTACACAAGGTCGGACGACCTCCTCTTCCGCGTATGGTTTCGCTTTTTGCGTCAAGGAGAGAAGGCCGCGAAGATCAATAAGAGCAAACCCAAAACAAAAATCCACTGGGACCTCTATACCTCCTCTAAACCAGAATACGTATCGAGCCTCTAACTATGTAGTTCTGTACGTTGCAGTACGCTTTCTGGGTTAATAGAAATAGTAGAGGACCAGTATTGAGGCGTTGAAGGCTTGGTGCAAAACGCTCCTGCTGAAGCCTCCTGCCACGTGAGAAGCGATGGAGGACGGAACAGGACTGAGCGGAGAGGATTTGCATTTTCAGTAATGAGCTCTATAAAGGTGACTGCAGTTGCGACCACCGTCGTCACCGCCAACGTCATCATCAATTCTTTCATCAGCGACGGTGACATGTGTCTGGTACTACCGTAGCCGTCGACGTGACAAACTTCATGACGGCATGCTCAACAAACGGCCATTTTGAACGTTGAAGCAGGCTTGTTAAACGGCTTTTCCGTGATGCTTTGCACTTGCAGGTTCTTTCATTCCGTGTGTTACGTCGGATGATGAGTATTTTTAAAACAAGCGGTTGATCTGAAAATACTCATCACCCGACTTATGTGGTTGAATGAAATCCGATGGAGTTTAGAGACCATGCTGACAGTTCTACATTGCAAAAGGCAAAAAAGTGACAAACTTCGATCATATGATACATTCCCTGCCCTTATGAGGCGAGCTTGGACGCATAATAACCAGTCGGAGAACGAGCCATCTGTCTAGACTTAAGCTCGATTAATCGGGCCGAATAATTGTTCGAGCAATTTCGAACAATTAATCGCTCGATTACTCGAAAATCGTAAATCGTTGTTGTTCGAACATTACTCGAAATCGTATTTCGCGAAAAACCATTATTCGAACATTATCCGAAATCGACTTTCGCGAAAAACCGTTTTTCGGACACTGTTCGAAATCGACTTTCGCGAAAAACCATTATTCGAACATTGTTCGAAATCGAAGATAGGAAGACGTTGTTCGAACATTGTTCGTAATCGAATAATGCGAAAAAGCATTGCTCGAACATTGTTCGAAATCGAACAATGTTCGAACAATATCAAGAGTAGGCCGCCTGAGTATGGATAGTCTCCGTTCCCCGAAAAACACTTTCAAACTCGCTCCACTTCTGCGCCTAGGGTAATTGGCGGGAACGATTTGCGATTTCCTTTCGAGGGTTCTGGCGGCCGACTCTTGATATTGTTCGAACATTGTTTGATTTCGAACAATGTTTTTTCGCGATCATCAATCTGCGATTTCATTTGGAGGGTTCGAATTTGAAAATTGCGAAGTTTTGTTAGAACGTATTTCGAAATCGAACAATGCTGGAGATCGAGGGATTCGTCATAGTGAATTAAAGATGGAGTTCAAACAGAAGTGGCAGTTAACTAGAGGAATTGCGATATTTTGTTAGTTGCTGTTGAACATGCCTAGGATGTAAGAGTCCGATTTTTCTAGGTTATTATAACCCCTGAGAATTCTCGAAAATCTCATGAGTATTAAGCAGCGCTGTCTAGTCGATTCTGGTGACGATATTATGATTTTGGGTACTATCTCATCCTCATAATATCTAGTGTTGTGTATAGTTTTGTTCGGATGACCTATTCGAACAGGTATTCGAAAGATTTTCATTCGAATCTGGATATTCGAAATTTAAAAAATCGCGGTTTTCGCATGTATTCGAATCCTAACCTTCATAAACCACTTTTCGATTACGTTTGAATTCGAATACTCGAAAACTGCGGGCATTTGAAACCATTCCAATAGTTGAAAATTTTGCGAGAGCACAACTATAGTTGTGCGTATAGTTGGTCCTATAGTGGTTGTTTCAACTGATAATAATAAGTGATAATAAACTACGATTTTGATAAAAAAACCTGATAAACGTTTTCAAGTGATAAAATACAATTTTCTTGTAAAAGTGATAATGTATTACAAAATATATGTATGGATGTATCAGTGAAATGCTAGCTTAAACTATTTCTGTGGGCCATTTCAAGCAGTTTGGGCGTCGTTGAGAGCCCTTTCTTATTGCGTGCTCCGATGAGAATACGGCGTGCTACGTCGGTTTCGGTATTGTAATCGCATGCTAGTGTCTGCGTGTGTAGGCCGGCACGCCTCTGAACATACGGAAGCTCGTCGAGATCGTTGCCGAACGTCGCGTCCGCCGCAGTGCAGTGCATTAGAAATGCTCTGCTTTACCATGTGCAGATCAGAGCAATTCCTCATTAAACGTGCATTAAAACTGCGGACGAATTGTCACCGTCGGAAAACGCGCTGTATGAACGCCAAAATCGTCACTCTTTTCAAAACCAACCCACGCGCGAATTTCAAAACCGTACAGTGACTGTACGTAGAATCACGCTTTTTTAACTTTATGAAAATGGTGTCGAAGGAGGAGGGGTCACCATGTAAGGCACCCCCATAACGCATTTTGTGTTGCGCGAAAATGGAACTGTTGCTCAAAACTACTGTGTCGTGCCCCTTGTTGTTCCATTGAATTGTGTTGTTCCATTTCTGATGTAAATCGACATTCATGGGCCTTCTCACGAAGAGCGAAAACCACAAACTAAAAGGTGGCCTCCTCCACCAATTTACTGACCAATACCGTCCTTTATCCGCGTTCTTTTCTTGTCCGAGCTGGAAAAAGCTGAACAGGAGCAAGGAGCTGACTCTTGAACATAATAGGATAGAAGCTACCTTTCAAACCTTACGGATTTATATGTGTGCTGAAGAAAATATGCTATACCCGAAGCCGGCAAGCCTGGCGTGGCCCGCACGCAGAGCGTAGGGGACCGGCGAAACCGGCGACGGGCACTGGCTGAGGAAACATTCCTAGCTAGGTTCAGGCTACGTTCCCAGCGTGTCCGCCCTACCCGAAGTCTGGCGTGGCGCGCACGTCCATCGTACGGCGACGGACGCTGATTGAGGAAGCATCCCAAGCTATGTTTGGGCTACGTTCCCAGCGTGTCCGCCCAGCCCGAAGCAGGCAAAGCCGGCAAGGCTGACGTGACCCGCACGTCCAGCGTACGGCGTGGCGAAGCCGGCGACGGACGCTTGTAATGGGATAATGCGAGAATTTAGTGACATCGACTCGCAAATGAAGAACCCGTGGCAGATAGCAAATTACGCGTAGAAGTGAGGAAAACCCCTTCCTTTGGTAGCACCTCAAGTCTCGAAAGTGTCCACTACTTGCAAAATAAATGTCCAAGTATCTTGTTATTCCGGTCTTCTATTTGGATTGTAAACGACGTTTCAGTTGTCCTCCTAAGTTCAAACCTTTTCATCCACAACTGTGGTTTTGTTCTGTCTTCTTTCGGTTCTCTGTGGAACGTGCCTTCGAAAATCGAGTTATTCGATTGTTCGATTTTCTAAGACGGCGAAAAATCGAGTTATTCGATTGTTCGATTTTCGAAAATTTAAAAAAATCGAGTTATTCGATTGTTCGACTTTGAAAAAATTGCCGAAAAGCTCAACTCTACATCTGTCGCATGCGCCCGATCCCAAGGTTCTGTTCGGATTTCCCGCCTAGATTAACCAAGTCTTCAATCCCTTCGGGGTCTGTCGCATGCGCAAGCAATGCTTCTTTTTGACAACACTAGTCAATATATTGATTCCCTATCGACCACTCGTCCTATTGCCGAGTTTGCCATCTCGTCTTGTTCTCGTCGGCGCATCGGCGCTTCCCAATGGCTGGTTTATATTTCGATGCCGAGCGACGCGACACCACATATTGCGGTCACATTGATCGAACGCGTCGCTTGATCAATGTGGCTGTCGCGTCGCCCAGCGTCGGAAGTATAAACGGGCCTTAAGGCCTATGGTATACTCCCGAAGAGGTGTGCGCGGCGCGTACGCGGGCGGTAGCGCGTCGCGTTTTCGTCGCCGAACTCGGAACGGCGACGCTGACCGACAACTGTCCGCGGCGCACTTCCCATCTGCAGACGTGCCGCGGACAACTCCAGGGGAGAATTACATAGACCTAAGAGTCTCCTTTGCGGAATCCCTTTCGTATGGAGGTTAGATAATTTGACTTGCTGATGCCCTCGGGATTTAGCTTACATTTTTCATCACTAAACGTGCTACTAGCTCATAGCTAGTGTCATGACGTTCGCCACATCCCATCACGGCTCTCCAAGGGCACACACGCTTGGAGGCGCCCAGGTCCCGACGCGGAGGGCATATAGACGCGCGCACGCACCGCGACGCAGTATAAACGCCTTCATACGCGCGCCCGGCAGTTCGCATCGTCGTCGTCGCAGTGAGCGGTCGCTCCGCTCTCCTCTCCTCCGCAGCCAGCGGCCGGCACTCCATCGCCAGCGCAGTTCCATCGCCATCGGAACGTCGACTCAACCAGCCGCGCAGAACATCAGGACAACCAGGACAGGATGCGCAGGAGCATCAGATCGGAGGTAATCGCAGAATCCGACCGGACCACCGCTCTCTTGAGCGCTTGAGGCTCATCAGTAGGTGAGGTGGGGTGCTCAACCTTTCTTCTTCTTCTTCTTCTTCAGCGATTCTCCCGCTTTGAGGCGAGGTCCGCATTCTGGTGTGGTGGCGCCACTTTACGCGATCAAATGCTTGATCGGGATGGATACCAGCAACCTCAGGTCCACATGCAACGCATCAAGCCAATGCTGCTTCGGCCGCCCTTTAGGCCGTTTTCCTGGCACATCTATGTTAAGGCCAATCTTCCTAACAGTGTCACCACTAGCTCGAAGAACGTGGCCATACCACCGAAGGCGAGCTTCACGTAAATTGTCAGCAATTGGAGCGACACCAAACCACTGGAGTATGTCATCGTTGCGAATACGACCCAGACGCGTAGCGCCAGCTGTCCAGCGCAGCAATTTCGTTTCCATTACGCTGAGGCGAGTCTCAACCTCCTTGGTTGCACGCCAGCACTCAGCTCCATACATCGCTACTGCTCGGACGATGGTTCTATAAATCTTCGATTTGAGGCGTTCCGGTATCTTCCTGTCGCATAAAACACCTGTCATCGAGCGTCATTTGGAACACGCTGTGCTCACGCGCGAGATCACCTCGAATGTCAGACTACCATCAGACGCAATTGCAGATCCAAGGTACTTGCAGTTTGTCGCTTGTACTATCGCAGTGCCATTGATCTCAATGGACCCGGCTTCGTCTGTAGTCAAGTACTCAGATTTTTTGACGTTTAGATTGAGCGCGAACATCGCCAAGCGGTCGTACCAAGCTTGCGCTTGTCGCTCGAGTTCGCTCTTCTATTCGCTTGCAAGCATTACGTCATCTGCATATCTGCATACAGCAGCGTCCAGGGAGTAGGTTTCTGAAGGTCTCTCGAAATGGCATCCATTACGGCAATGAATAGAAGCAGGGAAAGCGCAGAGCCCTGGTGAACACCGACGGAGATAGGAAACTCCGCCGATGCTCCGGCTGGCGCTCGCACACTACTCTTAGGAAAGAGTAAAGAATGCGCACCCACTCAATAAGTTCCTCGGGAACACCGTGCTGTCGTAAGGCGTAGCATATGACCTCACGCGGTACACGATCGAATGCTTTCTCAAAATGCAGCGGTTTTTGTTTCTCGCGATGTCTTTCTACAAGAAGACGAACAACATGAATGGCGTCGATGGTGCCACAGCCGGCTACGAAGCCACACTGGTTGGTGGAAAGTCGGACGATCTTCGTCGTATACGTCCATCCACAATTCGCTCGAATACTTTCATACTGTGCGAGAGCAGTCGGATTGGACGGTAATTTGTGCAGTCCGTAGGACTGCCCTTCTTCTTCCAAACCGGGATCGTCGTGCTTTCCTGCCAACTACCAGGTGCCTTCTCTTCCGCAACGATCTGGTTGAAAAACTTCGTTAGCCACTTAACAGGACTCCAGCACCTCAACTTCCATAGGTCGACCGCTATACCGTCGGGGCCCGTTGCTTTGCCTGGCTTCGTCTTCTTCAAAGCCGCTTCCGTCTCCTCCACTGTGATTTTCGCACAGGACCGTGCGTAGGAGAGACACAAGGCATGGGCGGATGGGCAAACTCTACTGTCGAAATTCTCTAGAAGTGGTCATGCCATCGTTTCATAGCCTTCTTGCGGTTCGTTAGTAGATGGCCGTTCTCATCGTCGATGCCCAAGAATTTCTCGATGTCCTCGGCCTGACGATGGCGTGCCTTAGCAAGTCGATAAAGATGTTCATCATCGCGCGTCTCGGGTTTATCGCTGAGATCATCATAATGGACGGCTTTTGCAACGGCTACGGTCTTCTTTGCCGCTTTTTTCGCTTCCTGGTACGTACGCCATTTGTCTGCGGTCTTGTCGCGCAGGAATGCGTGATATAATTTTTTCTTCTCTCAGACCTTTTCTCTTACGTCGTTAGTCCACAGCCACGCCAGCTTCTCGATCTTGCGGCTTACAGGCTTAGTCATGCCTAATTCAGAACATGCAACTTGTAATATCGTATCGGTGGCATCTTTCCATGTTTTGTAGACTGTTATCACCGACGGTAACCGATTACGAGGAACAAAAGTTGCAGCGTTTTCCTTCAACCGCCACCACTTGATTCTCGGTGGACCGCATCGCTCGACATGCCTCAGCCTCGGAGGGGCGAACTTAAGAGTGCAAATTAGCGGACGGTGCTGTGTGGCGACAGTCTCGTACGGCACCACCTTCGCATCTGTAACCAGCTTTCATCGCGATGCTTCACAAGGATGAAGTCGATCTGTGTCTTGGTGCTCCCACTATAGAACGACACCAGATAGGAGTCACGCTTTCGAAATACGGTGTCCGCGATGATGAGGTTATGCGAGTCCGCATGCTCAAGGATTCGCTCACCATCAGCGTTACGTGCTCCATATCCAAAACCGTCGTGACAGTTGCGACCATCTTTCGCAGTCCCCACATAACAATTGAGGGCACCATTGAGGCAACAATTGAGGATAACGAAGCGTCTTCTGACGGTACCTCTGCTGTCATCAAGCAGGGTCCAAAACTCATCCTTGGCTCTCTCAGAGCAGCCTGCCTGCGGGCGGAGCGTACGCAGAGGCGGTGAGCGTGCGCGGTGCTCAGCCTTTGACTCCTAGGATATTGTGTTCCGCTTTATTGATGTATTGTCTGTATTGGGTTGCTATGAAGTTATGTCATCTATGTGCAGCGTCACACGTCTCGACCATGGGAAAAGGCTATAACGAGCGCAATGGTTGATACTACAAGGGTGTCGGACCGAAGGATGTCGGAGGTCAGCGCAGGTGCCGTGCTCGGAAGATCCTAAACACTATCGGCGTGAGGTGTGCTTCAGTCGGGGCAACAAGGGCCTAGCCTCAAACGTGGCAGACAAGTAAGGACAAGCGCGCAGGGTAAGACCTCGGCTCTGATTGTGCCTCAACACAAACTCGAATTGAGTGCCGCACAAGTGGACTACCGGTGCAATGGACTCCCCCGGTGCACGACACTGGAAAAGAGAGTCTAGTTCATAAAATCTCATCGCCAGCCTCTCTCACATGTATCTTGTTTTTACATATCAGTACGAAATTGTTTTACATAAAATAAACTTCAGTACATATTTTTGTTGATCTGCGATTGGTGTAGCCGTCTATGCTTAAAATGCATCATCTTTAGACTATTGTGCCATTTTCCAATGCATCGTATACAACAGGGTCGGTGAATTTGCAACAAACCTGATTCCATACTGTCTCTGGTTTAATATGCTAAGAGTGCCTAAAAGAGGTGTTTCTATTCCTTGAACCGTAGTCTCATTTCTCTATTCCTTATTGACTTTTTCCTTTTGAGCACACTATTTGTAGAGTGTATGAAATAAATAAATAAATAAATAAATAAATAACCTGTATAGGAAGTAGAGAACACCGACTTGTCAGTCGGCTGTCACAACAAGTCATTTATCATTTTCATTAGCGTCTGTCCCGCTTCGTGGCAGGGTCCGCTCTTCTAATGTGTGGTGACGATCAAATGCTTGATCAGGGTGCACACCAGCCATCTTTAAGTCCAAGTGTAACGTCTAGCCAACGTTGCTTCGGGCCCCTTTTCAGTAACCTCAAGGTACAGGCCAATCTTACGGACAGTGTCACAACAAGTCATTGTATAAGCCAGCCGTCATTGTATATACTTAAGCTGACTCCATGATATCCTGCAGATATAGAATGCTTGGCGCATCATCCTTCTATCCTTCTGGGGGACGCGGTAACGCTGCTGGGGCCGGATTCATCAACAATTAAACCCGTGGGTATGCGGGGTATAAGGGGTAGAGATAAGATAGGAGTTTGGTAGAGATAAGGCAAGGTCAGAAACGCAGGCCAGATCGTGGGTATCTCTACCCTCTATGTATACCCAGGGTTAGTCATTGATGAATCCTGCCGCTAGTAAAGGTTCTCACTCTCATTTGCATCTAGAAACAAGGTCTTCTAGGGCCGGATTCATCAAGCAGTGGGCATAGGTAAAGATACCGTAAGGGAATCGTACCCACTACCTGCAGTGGATAGCGGGTACAATTCGTTTTCATGAAAGGAATCAAGGGTAAGGTAGAACTATACTTGAGATCAAATTCCGCGACGGTGCTCCTGTTGCTCATTGTAACCAGATAAAGGTTCTAGGTGTCGTTCTCGCCAAGAATCTGAGTTGGCGGATGCATGTTCGAAAGGTCTCGAAAAAAGGTCTGAGGTTGTGCATCTGCTCTTCAGAAACATTCATTCTCTGAACGTGAACATTTGGCTCAAATTATGCAAAACATGTTTTTCCAGTGGTCGAATACTGTACGCCCGTTTGGAGCCCGTATTGTACTAAAGACGGCCGAGAAATTGAAAAGTGCAAAAAGTTTTCACCAAAATTCTTTATCTTAGAGTGTTTCGAACACTTCATAACCAAGGAGGCTCAACATCGATTCCGATATACAACGAATGATTTCAACACTTGGGGCTGAAAATTGTACAAAAAAATCGAAGGATTTTTGCTGACTTACTTTTTACTTTTAAGCTTCTAAATAGAGAACTTCGGCTCACCCATCAAATTACTGGCGCTTTCGACCATCACATGGGAGACACGGATGCTTCAATTTGGCTCATCACATTTCGGGCCGTCAGGATTGTTACATAATTCTTTTGTGGTTCGTTGTACGAAGTGGTTTGAACGCCTTCCTCTAGCTTTCGCTCATTGCCAAACGTCTTCACAAATCAAGACTGCGCTTAAAATATAGACATTCTGTCTGCTATCAGTGTCTCTGATGTGTGTTAGCTAGTATAACTCTGTACAGGAACATTCCGAGTTCTATGCTTCTGTTCATTTTCGGTTCCTTTTTCGACTTCTATTCAAGGCGTCAAGCAGCTAGACAAATACTGGACAGCTAGGATAAATTGATTTGATGATTTTCTCTTCTAAGCCAAACAGTAGTACATGCTATGCTTTTGAAATCCACAGACTCAGTTTATAACTGGATATACCTCTTGGGCCCAGGTCCGCTACCAGGCAAGCTTAGCAGGCTATGCTTCGTTCCTTCGCTGTTAAACTCCTAGGAGTCTCACCAGGGGAGAGCACTACCAATCTCTTATCCTTTGGTGTGGGCTGTCAGTCCTTGGATGTCTCCCACTGTCAGAATTTTGTTACTAGAAAAAGCATATGCAAATTATATCGTTTTCTTTGTCACTCCCAGCATATCCCTTTTGCATTGTCGTCTTTGGTCCAATAAATTTACATGGAAAGCGAGCGCTCGGAATTCTTTAGTTTCTTTAGTTTTACATTAGCTTTTTCTCTATTTTTGGCCATTCTTGAGTTTGAAGTGTCTACTGTTGAGTTTGTTTGAGTCGAGAGTTTGCCTACTCTCCATTGTTGTTGTACTCTGCTGTTGTACTAGCGCGGCTTTTGGTGCATAAATAAATAAATAAATAAAACTAAGCCTCTCGTGAGAACAGCTGATCTCACTGGAGCTCCATTCTATTAATAGGGCGCGGATTCCTCACGGGTATGCGGATATACCACGATGATCGTCGGGTATTCTCGGCCCACTGATAAACACATGACGTGGCAGTAAGGTTTATCACGAATAATGTTTTTAGTAGAGCTTTTCCTATTTCTTATTTGTTTCATGTAAGAGTATTATGTTCACGCTCTAAATTAATAGATAAAATAAATGAACGGCTCATCGTGGGTACGTCTACCTCGATACCCGCATACCCGCGGGTATAAGCGTTGATGAATCCGTTGCCTGGTACCGCCCGCGTTATCCGAGCCTTTCATGCAGCGGGGTCGACGAATCGGTACCTGCAAATGACACCAAAGTACTGGTTTTCCACCAGTTGATCCCCGAAAGTTATGACATTGCTCAAACACTCATTCAAACTGCGTCAGCGATGTCTGATAGTAGCTAGTAGCTAAGTGTAATACTATCCCCAAAAGGGGATGACACCATCACTTATCTTTCCCATAGAACTTCAACAATAAAAGGGACATTATAACTCTTTATTGAGTCGTTGCGTCTGCATTACAGTACTACTGTGGTTGGTGAGGAGATTTGCGTATAAAGCGCGCTGAATCCCTTGTCATTCTCTGTGTAGTCCGAGTAGAAGATGAGGTAGAGGCTCTGCTGTGACGAGTAGAACGTTGTGTTGGCCAAATCGCTGCCGGAGAGCCTGAAATCGTCATCTGTATTGGCATGTTATACTTCTTCAAATTCTAAGGATAAAGGACGGCGTTACTCAACCCCTTCAAATTCTATAGCTCAAAAATCGCCCAAGAAAGCACTAATGGCCTCTAGTGCACCACAGTTCGTTGGTTTTCTGCGTACATGGTATCATTACATCTTTACACTTTGCGCGGGAAGCAGTTTCCCTCAGAATTTTATATTTTCATAGAGCTGTCAGGGAGCTTTTACTGTGCACTCGACGCGCGAAGCGATGTTATGGTCAGGGCTTGTTTATACTCCGCGACAGGAGCCACGCCAGCGACAGGAGCGCCGCAGCAAAGCATATCTATTGATTTTTCTCAGGCAACGGCTCGGCACTGATCGATACATATCCTTCGCCCTGTCGCCCGCCTCTGCCGTCGCTCCCTTCGCGAAGTATGAACAGGCTCTAAAGGCCCATGCACATTTCTGCGACAGCGCGGCGCGGCTATGATGAAGCATAGAGCCGCGACGGCCGCGACGCGACACTGCGACACGTGCCGCAGGGTGGGGGCATGCACACTCTTGCGGCTGTCGCGGATATCGCAGGCGACGCCGCGCTGAGTGCCGCAGGCTGGAATGGTTCAAATCATTCCTGGCGGCGCGGCATGCACGGAAACGTTGGCCCCGTTGCCTATAACGATGCTCTAACGCGACCGCGCCGCGGCCGCCAGATTTAGCGGAGGTAGCCGTCGCTCCACTTGCCACGCCGCGGTGTCGCAGAAGTGTGCATGGGCCTTAAGGCCTCGTGCATACATGCGCCGTGATAGAATCGCGGCGATGAGTTTTGCAGTGCGACGCGAGATGTTGCGGAGTTCTCAGCGTTCGTCGCATCGCTCCACAAGGGAGCGCGACGGTGATCCACCCAGGACCAACGCTAAATATCGCGAGCGGCGCGATAAAGTGTGCCATGCCCGCGATGGGGGCGGGAATCCATCGCGCATGCCGGCCGCCAATCTTGCAGCGGCCGCGGCAAAGTTTCTTTTGACTATTCGTCATCAACTGAGCACCGCGATAGCATCGCGGCGATGTAAGTATGCCCCAGCCTAAGCCTCCATATTGATTCATTGCGTCGCGCGTCGCCTTCACACTGAACGCTCCCTCACATCATAGACAGTTGCCAAGGTCAAAGAGTGTCAACGTGCATTCTTCCATGGACTAGTCGGCGCTTCATCCTTCGCAAGGAAACCAACAAGCGATTAACAACAGACTCTGAATGTGAATGGGACTGTTTGTCAGTCCAGCTCATTGCGCCACAATTACTAACGGGTGTCGTGCCTTCCGCCACGACTTCTGAATGCAGTGAAATCGTAAATTATCTAGAGTTCTTCTCTGATTCGAACTGTCTTTATGTTTACATATTTCATCGCGATTTAGTCGTGCAAAATAGTGCAAAAACTATGAGCTTCGGTTATAACGTGACTTCCTTTATAACTTGGATTTCCTTCGGTCTCTTCAAACTCGGTATAACGAGAGGAGACTATCGGCTTATCAAAGAAGGTGGTACGAGGTATACACGACGAGAAGAATAAAAAATACGTTTACGAGGCAGAAGAATAAACATCACCTTAATGAATCATCCTTTGAGGTACCTATCTATGATTTTTCTAAGTTGTGGGACGGGTTGGGTAGAGCGTATTTTTTGAAATTTTTTAAGAGGTCCGAACCAGCTTTTTGGGTAAAAAAAGCTCGTAGTCGAGACCCTGCCTAAGGAAAAGGAATTATAATCCTGCGAGACGTAATCGTACTTTCGCAATGATCATTTTGTAAATCATGAGCAAATCTTTCGTCTTCCTCCGAAGTAAGAGGGTAGAAAGATTGAAAATTTTGTTCCGAGCACATCAATACCGGCTCTTGATCTTTCGGCGGAAAAAGCGAAAAAAAACACGTTCGTCCCGACAGAACTCGATGCTGAACCACACCACCTCTTCAGTGTTTGAACAATAATACGACACCACGATACCAGAAGCGTGAAGACTCTGGTTAGGTGGTTTACGGCGCCCTCAGATGGCGCAAGGGGTCACAAGTAAGGTAACGGGACTGATTCGGGAACTAATCTGCGTCCCGACGAGGGAAGAGGCTCGATGCTGATCACGAATATGTGTTTCAATTTACAATGCGCATTGAAGAGCGCTACAGAAAAGCGGTGGAAAAGGCGTTTTTTTCGCTTTTCCCCGAAAGACCAAAAGTTAAGGTCAGTATTGTAGAAGAATGAGATGAATGCACAATCATAACCATAATGCAGTTTCCGAAGCTCTCGAGTCAAATTATTCTGCACCTTCTCTAGTCTGGGTTGGTTGCTCATAACAGTGAAGTATGAGAAACATGTTGAACACCAATGCCGATGTTCCACTAACCAGGCAGCTATCTCAACAGTAGGTCGAAACGACCTAAATGTTGTATTTCGACAGAATCGCCTCTCTCTGGGAAACAACAAAATGCAAATATCTCCAAAATGCAAATATCTTGGGGTCGCCCAATACAACTTTGCGCAGTGTTAGGGACGACGGAAGTTGGTCCGTTGCCGACGTTAGCTCTCTGCCTGCACGCGGACGGCGGGCTCAAGTTGGCTGGAAACAGAAGTCATGGGGACTGCGCCGCAGCTCTACGCTCTGCGCTACCGCCGCTCGCTCGTCATCGCTGTTTCCAGCCAACTTGAGCACGCCCTCCGCCTGCAGGCAGTAGGTGAACGCCGCCAACGACCCAAATTTCGTCGTCCCTTACTCTGCGCAGAGTTGTACTGGGGTCGAGATATTTGCATTTTGTTGTTTCGTAGAGAAAGGCGATTCAGCCCGTATACAACTCTTGAGCTGTTCCGACCTACCGTTGAGATAGTCTCCTGGTAAGACGAGAGACATGGAGATTCTGCGCTCACTGCCGATGAGTTTAATTCCGGTGAAGGCTATTAGGCATGAAGTCGAGAACTTTGATTTCATTACTTTAGGTATGGCTTCGTTTTGATGAAGAAGTATTTTTGTTCAATAACACGAGTTGCTAAGAAGGCTCTCCTAAAGTTCTAATTGTATTTTTATTGTTTCTGTTATTTTCAGGTGTTATTTGTTGTTATTGCATGTTCCATCAGTGCTTGTTCCATAAGTTGTCACATGTGTTTTAAATAGTCGTAACCACTGAGCAATAAACGATAAGAACGAGCACTCACACAGCCAACTTTGTATACGTCGCATTCGGACCGTCGTAGATCTCAACCTTGTCACAGCAAGCCTCCGTTGTGAACGCCACGAACGTCAGCATCACCCTGCTTACGACAAATGTTTTACAAGAGAATTATAGCAGCGCTAATGCTTTGACAGAATAACTAAGGCTACTGGTAATGAATGATAAGCATGAACTTTCACCTTGGGATGAGAGAGGCTAAAGCCAATGACTTATGAACACTAACCCTTGTAGCGCTCAAATTCTTTGAAAGAAAAGCGCTTTCCGACATACTAATCCGTCACAAAGCGTCGCTTTGCCATAGCGACCTCTTCAAAGCCGCCATTGGCTCCCATCTCGGTCACAGAGCCGATTTAAGCGAAATCCGAAATTCTTTATTTCTCTTAAAAGATCTGAATTCAACTTGCTGCAACTATTATAGTAACACTAAACACTACTCAATTTGGTTGATTTTGATCTCACCACATATTTCATCCAGATGTTCGTAATGTTCAGTTTCACGACGTTCTTTCTCACTAACCACCCTTTCCCTTCTAAGCATTTATCTACGCTGATTTAACTGAGAGAACCTCTTTCACGTCTGATAAAATGGCTTTAAGAGCTAAAAAGCCGCTTCTTTAATATGTCCTCAAAAAACGCAGTTTTCCTTCCGCTTCAAGGAACTTTCCCAGTTTAAATTCGTTGTAAGACGTGTAGTAAAGCAGTAAAAGAGCTCCAACGTTTTTCAGTGAACGGCAGTGTAGTAAGTGCTCTAAGGCCAGCAGCAAAAACGGCTGGCTTTTTCAGGAGTGATAATTTTGTAGTCTCCACTGCTACCAAATTTGGTATTTTATCTAGCTTTTTCAATTTAACCACCGGGTTGTTGTTTAAAGAGAAAATGGTTTGGTTAGCAATTTTGGCCGCATCAACAGCTTTCCGGCAATATAATACGGCTCAATAGGAGATGGCCGATATTTTCCCTTTCTCACACAGTCCGCTCTAAAAGATCCTAAGCGAATTCCGGAAAATCCGCTAAAAATTTGATAAATTTCTGAAAATTTCCTTGAATTTGTCAAGCCAGATTTTAGCGGAAGATGTCGTCAATTTGTTTAAATCGTTAAAATCATAAACCGTTAAATGTACACTCCTAGGACAGATCTCAAAGGATCGATCAGAGTTGCTTTTATTGCTCCAGTGAGGTCGTGCACTGTCACTGGGTATCGCACCGAGGTGCGAGCCGAGTAGAGGTCGCCCACGACTCGGCCGCCGAGTACAGGGCTCACAGCGAGTCCGAGTCCCACTCTCAGAACAGACTATGCGCGGAATGGGGCAATATCGACTATCTCCCTATTATATTGCCGGAAAGCTGTTAATGCGGCCAAAATCGCTAACCAAACCATTTTCTCTTTAAACAACAACCCGGTGGTTAAATTGAAAAAAAAACGAGATAAAATACCAAATTTGGGTAGCAGTGGAGACTACAAAATTATCACTCCTGAAAAAGCCAGTCGTATTTGCTGCTGGCCTTAGAGCATTACCACACTGCCGTTCACTAAAAAACGTTGGAGCTCTTTTACTGCTTTACTACACGTCATACAACGAATTTAAAATGGGAAAATTCCTTGAAGCGGAAGGAAAGCTGCGTTTTTTAAGGACATATAAAAGAAGCGGCTTTTTAGCTCCTCAAGCCACTTTAACAGACGTGAAAGGAGGTTCTATCAGTTAAATCAGCGTAGATAAATGCTTAGAAGGGAAAGGGTGGTTAGTGAGAAAGAACGTCGTGAAACTGAACATTACGAACATCTGGATGAAATATGTGGTGAGATCAAACCAACCAAATTGAGCAGTGTTTAGTGTTACTATAATAGTTGCAGCAAGTTGAATTCAGATCTTTTGAGAGAAACAGAGAATTCCGGATTTCGCTGAAATCAGCCTGCTGAGTGACCGAGGTGGGAGCCAATGGCAGCTTTGGAGAGGTTGTAAATCAATTAAGGGCTTTCTAGAAGAAAATGCTCCATATGTAGGTCATAGGTTGTCGAACTGTGCAGAACTTTGAAGCATCGAACGCGCCCTAAGAAAAGGATTCGAATGTTGTTGCTTGGAACGCAAGGGAATAACTTTAAAGTAAACTATGGCAAAGCGACGCTTTGTGACAGATTAATCCGTCGGAAAGCGCCTTTCTTTCAAAGATTTTGACCGGTATCGTAGGTTCCTTTCTCCCGCACTATTCTTCGACACCTCTTCGAATTTTCAGGCTGTTCGGTCTCTTAAGCTTCGCTGCAGGTCTTCGAGGGTTAAGCTTTTAAACCACTAACATTTTGAAGCTATTACAGTTTTTTCTCTATCCCAGTAAACCACTAGCCGTTTAGAGGTATCTTACAAATGGGGCCTACGTCGTAGGACATCAGTTATGAAGGAAATATGCACTAAAAACTGTGCGTGCAACGGCAAGAAGCCGAAATGAGGCTTTCCGTCGCAACAGCGACCGGACCGTTAGGTCTATGTCATACTTCGACGACGCTGTTGTCGGCGACAGTGTTAGGCCTCGTGCACGGTTCCCGTCGCCGCGATGGCTATTAGTTTTGCAGAACGACGAGAAAGAATTTGAACTTCTCAGTGCCCGTCGCATCGCTCATCGCTCTGCAGAGGAGCGCGACGGCAATCCACCTAGGACCAACGCTAAACACCACGCGCGATGTGAAAAAGTATGCCATGCACGCGATGCGCGCGGAAAAGGGGGGGGGGCAGTCGTTCGGTACACCGTGTTGCCCGCCGCCCATTTCCCTCCCTGCCCGCGCCACGCTATTTGAACAAGTTTGCTGCGCGCGAAACCGTCGTTAATTGGCGCGACGTCATCCAAAAACCTAACAGTTGGTAGGAGACGATTGGGAAGCGCATCTCGATGAACTCTGAAGTCATTTTCCAGTCGGTTCGGTTGTGAAAGCTGTTGAGGAAAGGAGAACGCCGTTCTTCTCTCTAGATTCTTCCAATTTTCACCACAATTCTTTAAATTTTCGCCTCAACTAGAGACTATGGGTGATTCCGGTCAGTTCTTCATTGGAGGGACCAGAAGGAAGCCTTGGCGCTGCAGCTGAAAACTCTATTGTTCCAAATATGGTTAACAAGGTTCTGACACTTGTCTCAAGAACGAAATCAGTTCAGGATAGAGATGCAGGGCCAAGGGAAGTGATTAGAAATGCGGCGCCTCCATGTGAAGGCAGGGATCCGGACATCTTGTCCTCGGCGCAGCCCTTGCCCCGCCCCTTTCTGAGGGCGCGGTATCCAACGACTCTCCGCCCGCGGGAAGCCATCGCACATGCCGACCGCCAGTACTGCGGCGGCCGCGGTGAAGTTTTCTTTGACTTTTCGGCCGCGTGCGGCGGAATGGTTATGAATTGAGCCCCGCGATGGCATCGCGGCGATGAAAGTATGCCCCCGGCCTTACGCGGGCTGCTACGCAGTGTGTAAACCCTAGTTTATACATGCGCCGCTATGCGACGCGGCACTACGATCGCCATAGATATCGATTTTTCGCGCCGCCCGGTCGATATCTATCCCGATCATCGTGCCGCGCCGCGCAGCAAGCATAAACCAGGGCTAAAGGCCCCACAGAGTTCTGCGACAACGCCGCTCGCCGCAATGGTTAAGGATAGGGCAGGGACGCCGCCGGCGGCGAGCTCTGCGTCTCTGCCCTATGGTTAAGCATAGGTCCGCGGCGCTGCCGCAGAACTCTGTGGGGGCCTTAAGGCCGGGGGCAGCCCGCACAACACAGCGTCGCCGACGCGCCGCCGAAGTATAACAAAGGCTTAGTTGAATTGAAGAAGAGACTAAATCCAATACTTGGGATCAGCATCAAATGATCCACCCGATGAAGTAGGACGGAATAGAAAACGCCTTGTAAATATTGAAAATGTTGATTCTATGAGCTACATTCAGAATGTGACCTATGGGTGTTTGCAGTTATCTCCCGCAAAGGAGGGAGTCCGCCGCGCCGACTAGAACCGGTCATCGAATCAACATTTTTAACATTTACTGAGGGCTTTTCAGTTTCTCGGACAAATTTATTCGGTGCTGTTCCCAAATCTCGGATTTATTTTACAAAGCAAACAATTTAAAGAGCGCTATCAAAAAGCGACAGAAAAGGCGTTTTTATTGCACTTTTTTCCGATCAATGACCAAAAGGTACGGCCGCTATTGTACTGTATTGGCTCCGAGTTCACGCCATTCATAAACTGATCGTGAGTGGTTCAAGCCAAGAATCAAATGGCAAGCACCTACTACTAGCCCACTCTATGACCTTTATGATGGAGATACACTAACCTCCCTTTCGGCATCGTTATCAGAAAACTGCACAAGATGTCATCAGGGTAGTTCGACGGCCATTCTGGAGACGTCACAAACCCGATGCTGGAAGTTCGCAGACCAGACTGGCACGTGCTCGGTTCGGCGAACGCGGTGTCTGCTGAAACCTGCGTCCGATTCCTTAGGATTGTATTTTGATAAGTGCTCTAAACACGTACCCAACACCATCTCGTATTGAATGGCGAAACCGCGATCCTGACCGGTGATATCGGTGCTGAACAGCAATGTCATCACGGGTCCCGATGAGCTGAACGTCATGCCGGCGGCGTATCCAGAAACACTTAAATGCGACAATCTTTAGATTTGATCTCTGGTTTCATGTCAGGGCTTCTTCCCTGACGTTGACAAAGGCGTCTTTTTTTGCTTCACGCAAGTTCATTTTTAAAACCAACCAAGTAAAGAACGCTGCACACAAATAAAGAATGCGTACCATGATCTCGACACCGTATCTCCCCTTAAATGTCGATTTCCTGCATTTTAAAATAGGATACAGAGCTTAAGTATCTGAAGAGGTACTTTGTCTCTATTGAACCAATGACAGTAGACAGCAGATAAAGGGTAGGAATGGATCCAAAAGTCGGCGTCAACAAATTTCTCTGCCGGATGCGCCACGCATCCTACTTTTCCGGAATATTGTGAAGGCATTCTGAATGACCTACAATGTATTGCCGTGACCAGCTAGTGAGTGTTTCGTTCTTATAAGGCGAACTTGGCACCCATTCAACGATCCCAAAGGGCAAGGAGCTTCGGAGGACGAAGATGGCTGAGCGGAACCCGATTCCCAAGTTGGCGCCTCCTTTGACTGCGCTATCCCCTCTCCCTTCTCCTTATTCTACAACATTAACAAAGGGTAAGAGAAGGCGTTACGAATATCATCAAAAATCTAGTAGACTATTTGGCCTATCCGTTGGAACAAATTTTCAATCATAGATACATGAAGGGTGAAGTTCCCTCAAAGTGGAAGCACGCTTTTATCACTCCTGTTCATTCTTACAAGAGCACCCTCCAGTGATCCCAAAAACTATAGACCTATAAGTATCACTTCAACTTTCGCTAAGGCCTATGGTATACCCACGCGTCGCTCCAGCGACGGGCGCGGAGCAACTGCCAACGGCGCGCCTTCGCTGCAGTGGCGATCGGCGCCGTGGGGCGCGGTTGTCAGTTGACGCGCCATCGCTCCCGCGATGCGTCGCAGAGCGGTGCTATACCTCCGCGTCGCTGGAATGAAACATACTCCCGTGCGGCGGCCGTCGCAGCCCGTCGCTGCGACTGCGACGGGTTGTGATGGTCGCGGGGGGGGGGGGGGGGGGAGCGCTTGTTGGGCCCTATTCTATGCACGTCCGCCTCTTATTTCGACACTTCGTTGGTTAGTGACCATACCACAGCAATTTCAAAACGTCTGGTGATGTTGGGTGGTCATGTGATGTTTCTGTTGTTCTCCTCGTAGGGTTTTCATCGCGGCTAGACTCAATTTGGGTTTTTTCGACGGCTTGAACGGCTAGTTTTTTGAGGAGATATTTTTCTAGGCCGTTTTTCCCACTTTTGGGCCGATCCTCGCTTTTTTTTTCGCCTTTGAACTTCCTCGCCGGCACCGAAATCTACATTTCTGTGCCGAAAAAGTCACAGCGAGGTTCTATTAACATGTCCGGCACAGAAATGTGCCAATTGAAGGCCGTTTTTTTCGAGGTCATGTTTTTCTAGCGGGTTTTTTTTTCGCGTCTTCGCTGACTGCAGCATTTCTTTTGATTCTCATGTTCCACATAGGCACGGAGACGCACAGTCTGGTGCTTGACAGGTCATTAGAGGGTTATCGTGACGCCTTAGCACAGAAATCTGCCATATAAGCTCCAAGTTCTTTAAATTGATGTTTTTGAGCTGGGTTTTTTTCTTGTCCGCGCTCTCTTCGGCATTTCTTTTCAAACAAGAGGAAACGTTTACCATTGCAGAGCCATGTTCCCTAAGCGTACTAAAGTGGAGGTGATGGAGAAGCTGTTCCATAACGATATTCGATGCCAAGAAGATCGCCGGTGACAAGGAAAAGGTGCACTCTCGTGCTTTCTCATCTAACCCAACGCCCTCTTTAGGGCTACATCACTTTGCAGAAATTGAGCCTCAACTGGGACGATTCCGTGCTGGACACGTCACGAGAACCCTCTCGTTTCGTGTCGAGAGCGGAAACGTCACTTTCCGTGCCTGTGGGTGGAAAGAGAAACGAAAGAAATGCCTCAGTGGGCACAGGCATGGCGAAAACCCCCTAGCAAACACGACATCGACGAAATACCCTTGAAGACAACAATCTTACAACGGTACGCGGATCAGAAGACGATAAAACGAGAATAAAACGCGAAATCATAAACGAAACGGTCGAGAAAACAAGGAATACAGGAAAAAAGTGCAGTGAATCAGCTGATTCGCTAAAATTCTGCAAAAGCTTCCGTCTGCAGAACGGCGTGAACTATGTCAGCCTCAGCGATGGCGACGGCTCGCGACGCGCATCGCTAACCGTCGCGGGAGTATACCATAAGCCTAAGACATTGTGAGGATGCATATTATGGAACATATTTATAAAAACAATATTGTGTCTGGGTCCCAGTTTGGGTTTTTAAAAGGTAGATCTGTTGAAACTGCTGTTCTCACATCAGTAAGCGACTGGTCCCGCGCTGTGGAATTAAAAAAAACGAATGTAATCTACTTCGATTTTGCCAACGCCTTTGACAAAGTTCCAATCAGGAAACCCCAATTAGGAAAAATTTATAGGTCTATAAAAAAACTAGAAATAGTAGGCCAACCTCCCATGTTGATAAATTCCCTACAAGACTTTCTTACGGGTAGAACATCATTGTTCGTGTGTTGGACCGATATTCCAATGTACTTTCGCTCTACAGTGGGGTTCCGTAAGAAGGAGCCTTATTCCCCTTGTTGTTTTTATTGTACACGTTTGAGTAACCGTTTGAGTGAGCAAGTTATTTCTAGATTTGGAGTGGTCTCAAGAATGCACGTGGATGGTGCAAAAATTTATAAAACTCTTGAAAAACCCGAGGATTCTTTGCTGTTCAAGAAGTAATTGATTACATTGATAGTTGGGCTTAAAAATGGAACCTCCCCTTAGCGGTTGAAAAAACGAACAACATGATCATTGGGTCCAGAAACACTTGTAAAAACTCGTAACACAAATTACGAGGTTTATCTTTAAAGCCAGTAAAAGAAGTGCGGGATATAAGTTTCATAGTGTCGGCTGACCTAAGTTTTGATAGCCACTACAAAAGCATTGAAAAGAAAGAATCCTACGAACAAGAGATCCCAAGCATACTTGCGAGCATATAAGACTTATGTACGTCCCATAGTTGAAAGTGGAGTGACCGTACTGTGGTGCTGAGAGACCGAAACTTCTCGGACTATCTCCTCTCCCTAGCAGGATTAGGAAAGCAGATCTTCTGATGATGTTCAAAGTTCGTTCTGGTAAGCTATCAATAAGGACAAAGGTCAATACACTTTTTCGGTGTTCCGCTGACTAGAACCGTGAGAGGAAAGCTCGAACTGCGAGTTCCCATGGCTAGGTCCCGGGTTAGGGCAAATTTCCTTACATAAAGGAGCGCAAAGGAGCTAAACTCGTTATTGGGAGACGATGAGCACCTCCAGGGTTACTCTGTTCAAGTTTTTAAGACCTTAATATCTCATGGCCGCACGTAGAAACTTAGATGTTTCAATGGCATATTTTAATGGTCTGTGTTTCTGTAATAGAGTTTTGTTTGTTGTTCTACAACACTGTTCTATCCTTTTTAGAGGATGTTTACACGTGTGACAGTAACTCGTGTCTTCAAATAAATAAATATATAAAGGTTGTTAAGGAGATTACTCACTTGGCTATTGTCGGTGACGAAGTGTCGTCACCATCCCATATGTACAGCTTATCGCAACAAGCCTCCGTCTGGAAGTCGTAGAGCGTCAGGTGGATGTAGTAGCCCGCTTCGACCTGGATAAAGCCACAGTTCTTTTACTCCATCAAGTATTTATTAATCACTTTGAAATATTTTGAAAGTTTTCTTGCATTGCAATACCGATTACGATTGAAGCGCGACGTGGAACTGAAGAAAATTCGCGACATTCTTTACTTCTCTTGTTTATTTGCAGTAAATAACAGAAATTGAAAGAACTATTGACATAACCTGACCGTATAGTAGGATTTTGTTATGCAAAAGTCTAGCCTACAACATGCTTTTTAAAGCTGCAGAGCGCTGACAAATCTCAGAATTTCTGCATAGATTGTAGCTTTTTTTAATAAAAACATACGCTCTTCACCTCTTTCCACCTTAAAAGGTGATTTCGTCGCTTAGACACTTAGAAGCTTCCTGGGGCTTGATTCTTCAACGATACAGCGGGTATCAACTCAGCGCGGATTAACCATATCGGCCTACGTAGTAAGTGATACAGAGATACAGATAGGATAATCGATAGGCCAATACCGTCCGGTAAGCGGTTGATGAATCTGGCCACTGGCGAATTCGTTCCTCGTTGGCAGTTTAATGTTTTCTACACTATGTTGTTGTTTTGTCGGGGTTTTCTAGTGTTTTCTTTCATGTCTAGTTGTTACTGTGAATTGAGTGAACATGACCAACGCTTAGAAAGACAAGATAAAAGCGTTTTACCCCATAAATTCTTGTTTCATGTCGACCAAGACCATCCATGGAAACTCACAGTTCCAGAAGTCTCCCTCCCTACGATGGACCTTGGAATCCCCCGGTGACCAGCTCCACAACGAGATCGACCATATCATCTCCAACCGCAAGTATTGCCTGACCGACGTCTCCGTTGTCCCCAAGTTCTACACGGGATCGGACCACCGCCTCCTTCGCGCGAGGTTTCGCTTTTCGCGTCAAGAAGAGAAGGCTGCGAAGTTCAAGAAGAGGAATCCCAGAACGGCCATCAACTGGGACCTCTACACCTCTCTTGCCGGCCTTTGGGAAGATGCCGTCATGGACAACGTCGACGAGGAATACGACCGCTTCGTGCACCATCTCCGCGAGAGTGCTAAGGGAGCCGAGAGCTTGAAGACCACCAAGAGACGCCTGTCTCCGAAAACTGTCGAGCTGATACGCCAGCGTGGAACAGCACGAGCTTCAGGCAACTACCAGCTGACGTCCGAGCTTGCGAAGCTATGCAGAGCGGCGATAAAGGAAGATCTCAAGGAGAGAAGGGCGGAAGTGTTGGCTGAAGCAGCAGAGGCAGGGTTGAGCATCCGCAATGCCCGCCGGACCTTCGCCAACTTCAAGACCAAGATGACCGCTCTCCGACGTTTTAACGGAACCATCACCTCTTCCAGAAGGACCATGGAGAGGGTCATCCACGACTTCTACTCCGATCTCTTCGATAGCCACGTCCACCTACTCCGAGGATTGATCCCTCTGTTCTCCCTTCCGAGATCCGATACGCCATCTGGTTGGTGAAGAAGCACAGCACCCGGTCCCGACAGAATCAGACCCGAACACCTGAAGAACCTCCCGCCAGCGCTCATCAACACCCTGGCGCGGCTCTTCTCGCGCTACCTGTCAGAGTGCAAGGTTCCATCTCAGTGAAAGATCAGCAGGACCGTCTTGCTGTACAAGAAGGGAGACGTGCACGACATTGGCAACTATCGCCCGATCTGCCTGCTGTCCGTAGTCTACAAGCTGTTCACTCGAGTCATCCTGAATGGGATCAGCAGAACGCTGGAAGAAGGACAGCCATGCGAACAAGCAGGATTTCGGAGAGGATTCAGCCAGATCGACCACATACGCACCATTACAAGCCATTCTTATAAATTCACGAGAAGGAACGGAAAATAAATTTTCGGCTGCGTACTCCATTAATTTATGTGTGTGTGTGCGTACATTCTACTGCCATAAAAGCGCTTACCGTAATTGTGTAGAACTGTTCGAGCTGATTGCTGTAGTTGTCGGGATAGCCGGGAGAGTATATGATGCCTTGAGCTCCGGAGAACGAAGCGTTTTGTGCTGCCACTGCTGAGGCAACGAAAACTAGCAGCAGCACTCCACTCAACGACGTCATCTCTTTCTTCGTGCGCTATTCTTCTTTAGCGGGTCCAACTCGGTTGTTCGGCCAACCTGAAGAAAGTTGGAAGTCATTGTGGTCGAAAATTAGAAATTTTGGAGCAAAATTGACTTCTT
The DNA here is from genome assembly GCA_947359475.1 of Heligmosomoides polygyrus bakeri. Taxonomy (NCBI): domain Eukaryota; kingdom Metazoa; phylum Nematoda; class Chromadorea; order Rhabditida; family Heligmosomidae; genus Heligmosomoides; species Heligmosomoides polygyrus. Next base: position 2,904,214 of record OX375868.1, read on the forward strand.
TGTAGGAGAAATAGCGGTGTAGAGGATGGCCTACGCTGATTTTCCTCCTCGGAGTCAGTGGATTTTATCCGAAAACCCGAGAAGTGAAAACGTTGAGCTCGGATAAACGCACATTGTAACTGCAGTAGAAAATTTAAGGCTATTTTGGTAGGATATGGTTTAGAAGAAATACAAGATCTCCCCCTCTCTGGACTTTGAAGCGATTTTGGATGAACCCATAGAAACGGAAATAAGGAGACGATCATTCTCTGAGATTCTAGGTGTAGGATACTTGCACCATTATTGAGCGCATGGCAAAAATTCAAAAGGATGGGCCGATTTCAAAAATCCTTCGAATGATTCAAACCGAGCAGACTTTCAAATTTAGGCCTAGCTAAAAGTCGCGCCTGAAGGGCAAGGTTCAGATCGGACTGGAGAGTGATGCGAGGTGAACCAAGGGCTGAACTCATGCTGTGGAAACACCTGCTGTGCGTGCAAACAGCACAAAGCACAGGGAGTGGTCGCCACACCTATGTAGGGGAGCTTAGCGCTATCTAATACCATCACAACGCTTCCGATAAGAAGGATTTCCAGGAATGCGAGAAACTGACGCAGCCTCGACGAAAACCGGCGGCGCTTCCGGTACTAATCTGTGACGCTGATTTCTCGGTGGCCTTAAGGAAGTTACGAATACGCCGCGTCTTGGAGCTGATGGATTTATGGACGTTCAATCGGTAGAAGACACTTGCTTCAGAAGAAGAACGCCGCTAATGAAAATGTGTTTTTTACTACTGTCTCCCTAACGCTTAAAAATTAGGTCGCTCAATTAGGCAACGAGTTTTATCGAATGCGGAATCTTGACGTAGTCTTAAGCCCGCCACAGACTTCTGCGGCGCCGCTGGAGGCGAGCTCTGCGTCTCTGCCCTATGGTTAAGCATAGGGCAGCGGCGCCGCCGAGCGGCGCCGCAGAAGTCTGTGGCGGCCTTTAGGGCCCGTTTATACTGCGACGCCGAGCGACGCGACGCCACGTATTGTGGCCACATTGATCGAGCGACGCGATCGATCAATATGGCCACTATACACGCCATCGCGTCGCTCGGCGTCGGAAGTATAAACGGGGCCTTAGGCCTTATCGCGTCGCCCAATCAATATGGCCACTATCACTCAATTAAATTCGATTGAAACAACTTCTAATCTACTATTTTTCTCAAAAATAAAAATTTATAAAATTATTACACCTATTCGAGCGAATGAACTAAAAAATGACAGGAAGTTATATCAAATTTTCCTTGAACAACAAATTATTCTTACCACCTTGGAGAGTCGGCACTTTAACCTGTAGGAAACTTATTTCGGTTTGGAAGGTGTTCACTGTGATTCCAGAAGCGTATGGTTTGTTCAGAAGAATGACCAATTTGACGTGGAAGTGGATGGAGCATATGAAAAAATAAGGAGCGGTTTTATTACAGAGAAAGAAGTTGCTCCAAGAATATCAAAAAACTCGGATCTATCCTAGTCCGGGGGGGGGGCACATAACTAAAAAGTATTATATGTAACAAATCTACTTGAGACTTACCGAGCGGCTCCTACAGAGCAACATGGGACCTAAACAAGAAAAGTCACAAAGAAAAAAAAACGAACAAAATTACATTTGTTGCGGTTGCAAGCCGGCAAAGTTGTGTGCCCTCCTCACCATGTTAGATCCCGGTTATAACATGTCAGCGGGCGGTAGGTACGCGGCATGCCTCCATTCCGTCGCTCTTTGCCCGCCGAGTCGGTTATAAAACCGCGACGATTTTTTATTTTTTGTTTGTTCGTTCGTTTTTGGTTTCTTCTAAGCTCCAACTCGTTCTCTAGAAGTCGCTCGGTAAGTCTCAATTCATTTTGTTGCCTACTTTTTAATTATGTGGCACCCCGGACTAGGATAGATCCAAAAACTCTCTTATGCTACCCTGAGTTCCATGATCGAGCTCAAAATCGATATTATTATACGAATAATCGCATAATTATCAAAGGGAGGCATATTCTGTGTGGTACTAAGACGATTGTTCAAAGAAATTTTGTAATTCATATGAAATCCCACCTTCAGCATAAAAGGATTTCTTGATGAAGGACACAGCGACGAGAGAAGTTCCTCCGTCCTTGAGTCCACCTCAAAGCCGAGCAATTAAATCTTGTTTGCGTTCAGACACAGGATAATCAGCAATTCTTCAGCTCATTGAAATAGTACAAGATTCAAGGAAGAGGAAAAAATAAGACAGACACACTTAAAAATTAGGGAACCTTTTCTGCACATGAGTACATTTTGACGCATCAAACCCTAAGACTTGAGTATTTTTAGGGCAACTTTTAGAATTTATAAAATGACAGTGGATGTCAGGACAATATGTCAAAAAAAACTGAATGCCGATCAAAGGAAGCAGATAAGGGAGCGTTTTTCTTCCGAAGAAGCGCACAGAACAGCGTCACTTAGCACATACCGAGCAGGTGATAAGCGTCACGAAGGCGCGATAAGTGACGAATTGCACCAGCATGTCGTTTTTTAGTGGCCGTTTATTTACTTGATTACGGAGTAGGTAGTGAACAGCCCAGATAATCTTGTCAGCTTTCGTGTCCATGTGCACATCTACATGTTGGAATTGTTCGTTGAATGTCGTCGTCCCTTCATCAAACGCATGATTTCAGCAGAAATTCGATCACATCGCGATGTTGATGTGGAAAACTTCAGGATAATCAACGTGTTTTTTCGAATGTCTCTTCGTCTTCAAAGGCCGATAAGAACAAAGGAGGGTCTCAAGCATATGTTCGAACAAGAAGGATGAATACCACAGCCTGAATCTCAACCATTCAACTGATATGTACCATTTTCACGTCGAATTGGACACTTCTCACGTCAAATTGGACACTCTTCTAAGCTGGCCTAAGAACTTTGAAATCAAACTGAACGTCTTCCGAATCGAAAGGGCTTCTTACTGGTTAACTAAAGACTCTTCAAGATGGTTAATTTTTTTTGTTCAAGGAAAACTTAGAACAACTTTCTTTTGATTTTTTTTTTACTTTAGCTGCCGAATGGGTGAAATAATCTTATAAAATTTTTATCTTTCAACAAAAATAATAATTTAAATTGTATGTCAAGGCGCAGCAAGGCAGCAGTCATGTCCTACATCAAAAACTAGATCGCGCCATGCACTCAAAAAGTTCAACGCAACGTTTATTTGATTGATAGTGTAAATACTGCCTACATGCAGCAAGAAAGTTACGATGTGTGTGTGTTTTTACAATTGTTTGTGTTACAACCGCACCGTTTGCAGGTGAGAAACTTCATGCGAATAGAAATTTCGCTATCAATCGAATGAAAATCGCAAAGTTTCGGACGAAGCATGGCGCAATCTGTGTTTTGGCGATAAAAATGGCCGCCCTCCTGCTCTTCAAAACAGGCTTTAATTCATTGTTTTTCCTAAAAAAAAATGAAATTTTTATAAAATCTCAAACTATGTGTTCTCTTATTGGGAAGCAAGTTAAAACTTCAAAGCAAGTTATACTAAAATATTCCCTGAACAAAAAAAAATATTCTAAAATTTTTGGAAAGTCTCTAGTTTAATGTAGAAGAAGTTCATTTTGATCTGGAAGAGTTCTCTTCGATTTGACAAATCTTACCAGGATACTATCTCAACGGTAGGTCGGAACGGCCCAAGTGTTGTATATGGGCAGAACCGCCTCTCCCTGGGAAGTAACAAACTGCAGGTATCTCGACCCCAATACAACTCTGCGCAGAGTTAGGGGCGACGGAAGTCGCAGGTTGGCGCCCTGTTGATTCACGTGCTCCACAGCTGACGGGCGCGCGCGGGATGAGGGCTCGTCGTATCGCAGCACGGCGCAGTGCACAGGTGGCGTAGTAGGGAAGAGCTCGGGCTCGTGAACGAGGTGGCGGGGGTTTGGATCTCGCCGACTGCGTTTGTTTTGCACTTTTGCAAAATCCATGTTTATCATATAGGTAATCCACCTAGGGGTATTATAGTGTGTTATAGAGCATGCTTACATATAACATACCACTCATACCGTTAACAAGGGTGGTCCAGGCAGGGTCACCGATTTCGCTGAAACTTTGTATAGGGGGGTTATTTGGGGTACTGATCACGAATCTGACATCCGTTCTTCACGATTCGGCTGGATAATATAGATACAGGAAGGCGCAGGATTACATTCTTAAAGTTTCTGCCGGTGATGGCAGGTAGAGACAGAATCGTGAAAAACGGATGTCAGATTCGTGATCAGCACCCCAAACAACCCCCCTAGACAAAGTTTCAGCGAAAATTTTTTTTGACCGAAGTCTTGTCGGTGGAGTCGGAACTTTTAACTAGTGCCACAAAATATCTATCGTTACATAACTATAGTTTCACACAAAATGGGCTTAAAATAAGTGACACACAGAAGTGAACATTTTAGCTAAAGTTTGAAGCATATGTTATATACAAACATGCTCTATAACACCCTATAATACCCCTAGGTGGATTACCTATATGATAAACATGGACTTTGCAAAAGTGCAAAACAAACCCAGTCTGCGGGATCCAAACCCCTGACCCCTTGTTCACGAGCCCGAGCTCTTCCCTTCTACGCCACCTGTGCACTGCGCCGACCCGCGATACGAGCCCTCATCCCGCGCGCGCCCGTCAGCTGTGGAGCACGTGAACCAACAGGGCGTCAACACGCGACTTCCGTCGCCCCTAACTCTGCGCAGAGTTGTATTGGGGTCGAGATACCTGCAGTTTGTTACTTCCCAGGGAGAGGCGGTTCTGCCCATATACAACACTTGCGCCGTTCCGACCTACCGTTGAGATAGTATCCTGGTTAGACTAGCTTAGAAGAGTGTCCAATTTGTCATGAAAAGTGTCCAATTTGATTTAAAATGTGTCCAATTCGATGTGAAAATGGTGAAAATGGTATAAATGTATGTCGCATTTTTTCAAATTCCGAAGCCTATCGGGTTAGAGGCTCGATGGTTTACGACGGAACCACAGAATCGCACAAGGTAACACCTCCCACGCACTGAATACAAGTATAAGGACAAAGTACGGCGTTATTCAATCCCTTTTGGGATGCGCCACGCATTCTATTTCTACGGGATATTGTGCAGGCGACTTGTGGCCAAACGACGAACAAGTCAGTGCTTTATCCATCCCAGACAAGTCTGGCACCAATTCACCACTACGGATGGATGGAAGGCTCAGTTGGCATGGAACACAGGAAATCCGAACCAGGAACCTGGTATCGGGTGCAGACGACAGTTGGCGCTTCCTCCGACTGCGCTACACGCGCCCAGGATATGCAGGACAGAACAAGGACATGCATTGAATATGCGAGCTTTTTTACTAATCGTGCTGGTAGCGAATTCTTGAAGTTCTCCAAGAATATCACTTCACCTAACTCAACAAAGCGGTTCAGAACACTTGCTGAGAGGTATCTCCAAGAGGATTCCTAACAGTTCACTGTGTTTTAGACTTGTTGATGATTTCTGTGCTTGTTCGAGGTATTGAATCTTATGTCATCCATTTACTATGCCGTTTTTTGCTTTGTAATTGTTGTTGTTTTTCTGTTGTGTTTGTGATTTCTAACCTGTGTGGTTGTCCACGGGCAAATAAACAAATAAATACAGCAAAAATGCAAAAAAACTGGGTCATTATGCGTCGTCATAAGTTCGGTTCCTTCACATTGCAGTATTTTTGCAATTTTTCTGTGCTTTCAACGTTCGGAAAGTATTGTATCGACTATGCGATTATATAGTAAACCAGTTAGGGCCCCTAACTGGGTGGATTCAAGTACTTTGCAAAAAATAGATCATACTTTTCTACTATATTTGGGGTGGAGATTCACGAAGTGATATCCGACCGACTTAAGCGTAGTAGTCGGATATGGTGACGTGGAATTTCCCACATTGTACGCAAACTGAGGGCCTGTTCATACTTCGTGACAAGAGCGACTCGTCGCCCGTGCAAAACATGCATATCGATTAAAACCGAGCGCGCGCCGCCAAAAAGTGTTCATACTCGAGCGTCAGCGCTGTCGCTCCAGTCGCTCTTGTCGCTCTAGTTGCTCCAGTCGCTGCTGTCGCCTGTTCATACTTCCGCGCGCTGCGCTCTCGTCGCTTCCGTCGCCCGTGCAAAACATGCAAATCGATCGCGCGCCGTCGAAAAGCGGTGCCGCTGTCGCTCCCGTCGCTTTTGTCGCTCTAGTCGCTCTTGTCGCAAATGTAGCGAAGTATGAACAGGCCCTGACGCGCACATACGTGTAATGCAAGTTGCAGCGAGAGCGGCGTAGGTCAAACGGGTAAAAACTCGTTCAAATGTGGGCTGGCCCCTCATAGTAGCATTGCGCCGGGTCGTTTTGTACCCTCACCTCACCTGTACCACCTGTTCATACTTCGCGACACGAGCGATGAGAGCGCAGCATGCGCGGCGTGCACAGCGCGGGGAGGTATGAACAGGAGACAGTAGCGACTGGAGCGACAGCGCCGGCGCTCGAGTATGAACACTTTTCGGCGACGCGCGCTCGGTTTTAATCGATTTATATGTTTTGCACGGGCGACGAGTCGCTCTTCTCGCGAAGTATGAACAGGCCCTAACCATAAATGAGGGGATCAGTGTCACATCGTGAGTATGCCTCTCCAATTTTATCCCGCACAATTCCCTGAGGCCGGATTCATCAACGACTTACAGGAATTTGACAGAGAAAATGCAGACGAGATCCCTGATAGCGCGGCTTATCAATCGATCTGATGAAACATGCCGCCGCGCCATCAGGGATTTTGGCTGTAATTTCTCCGTTAACTCTCTGGAAGTCGCTGATGAATCCGGCCCCAGATGGATTTCATCTTTTCCCGTTATTTCAGAAGGTAACCTAGTCGCAAGGATACCGCTTGTTGAGCACACTTCAAATCGGTTCAGGATTAGTGTCCCGTCCGAGCTATCCGAATCCTCCGATCCAATTTTTGGTCGGAGAATTGCTGTCAGAGTTTCCCGAGAAGGATAAGGTGTTGCTTCCAATTTTGAAAATCAACTTGTTATCATTTTGATTACCCTTTTCATGATGTTACTTGTTGCTGTTTTGTACTTGGCTGTGTTGACTTTCTATTTTTCCCATGGCTGCCTTATGCAGCGTATCCAATAAATAAATAACTAAGAAAACTTATTGCAGCATTGTTCCACCCAGTTTCTATTTTTAGCGCCACCACAAACCATGTATCGACTAGATAGGCATTAAACTGCATGCACGATATCCCGTTGAAGTAGAGTGCGTGGCGTATCCCGCAAAGGGATTGATTTTGATTGACTTTCGTCACTGAGAAATAGAAGGAGAACCGCTGACCTACTGATGATGTACAAAATCCTTGCCAATAAGCTTGACATCAACGCACTAGAATTCGTTGATGGGATGCTAACGAGATCCGTAAGGGGAAAGCTCAAACTTCGAATCTCGATAGCGAGGACGAGAGTTAGGTCGTAGTATAAGCGGGACCTTAATCAACCACTTAGCGTGATGCGCCACGCATTCTACTTCTACGTAAGGCAAGTTGAACGTATTTCGTCTACACAATGACATCCTTTGGCTAGCCGATCAGCAAATCAGTGTTTAATCCTTGCCAGACAAGTCTGGTGCCAATTCACCGACACCAAGGATGGAAGGCTTGGTTCGTAATCCGAACCAATAACATGGAATCGGGTGTATCTAACAGTCGGCGCCTCTTGCGGCTGCGCTACCACGCGACCCAGAGCGCCAGCAGCCACGGACAGGAATGTCTCCGGAAGCTCATCAAACGAAGGGCGCGGCGTATCACGGAACATCTGATCCTTCATGGGGTAAGGCCCCCATCCAGCCATTATGACCTTGCATAAAACGCGCGGCCGCAAGAGGCGCCGAGCAGGATAATTCGAATAAGGATGATTTTCACCTGGGAGGGGCCGGATTCGTCAACGACTTACAGCAATTTAACAGAGAAATTACAGCCGAAACTCCTGATAGCGCGGCTTATCGCTCACCATATCGCTTGATAAGCCGCACTATCAAGGGTTTCGGCTGTAATTTTCTCTGCTAAATTGTTGTAAGTCGTTGATGAAACCGACGTGAAAATCACCCCTATACGAAGCACCTTAAGATCCGTGCTTTTCAAAAATGCCATTTTCCACAGGTCCACTTATCCGGCCTTTGAAAAATGGGCGATTTAAATCGATGGCGGATGCAAGGCAAGGTGAACATCCAGCTCATGGAATTTTTCGGAACCTTACAGAAAGCGGGTTCAAAGTGCCCAGAGCCACCGGATGTTACTGATAAGCTGGCTGTAAAACAGGCGAAAGTCTGTTGGGGAAAAGCGCTGAACACTCTAAATGAGCGCCATTCCGCTCGATTACAGTTCGGCACATTCCTCGATGGAATGCACGCACGACTACGAAATTCTCCTACTATTAGGTTGTAACGAAATAAATGGCACTGAACCACTGTAAATTTAAACAGTTAATATCTCGGCTTGTAGGCAAGTTTATTAATCGAAATAAAAACCTTCTGATTCTGCACATCTTTGCCAACGTGATACAATCTTTTTTGTCCCAGTAGCATAAAAATCAGAAGTTCTGGAATTGACGAAATCTTCGAAGGCACTTTCGGCATCCTGTTGGTATTTGAATATTTTCCCTACCAAGATGTCGCCAAGATGCTTGAAGAAATGGTAGTCTGTTGGGGAGAGGTCGGGAGAAAACGGAGGATGTGGTAGAGTTTCAATGCTCAGCTCATTCAATTTCTGCAACGTCATTCGTGCTACATGGGGCGAGCATTGTCGTGCAGAAGGAGAACTCGCCTTCGGTTTACCAAGGCCGGCCGGATATCCTTCAACTTTTTCATCATTTCTTCAATTTCAATGCAGTACTTCTCTGCCGTGATGGATTCACCGGGAGGGAGGAAGCTGTGGTGAATAATTCCCAGCGAACACCACCATACTGTCACCATTACTTTCTTTTGGTGCAATTCCGGCTTCGCAAAAACCTTGGGGCTCTCATCGCTGTCCACCCACTCTGCCGATCGTCGCCTGTTGTCGTACATTATCCATTTCTCGTCACAGGTTACGATGCGATCAAGGAATGGGTCCGTTTCGTTCCGTAGAAGCGGTGCGGACGAGATCTCATATCGTCGGTTTCTTTGCTCCTCAGACAGCTCGTGAGGCACCCATCTTTCCAGCTTTTTGGTCTTTCCAATTTCCTTCAGATGCCGGGCAGCTGTGTTGTGACTGACGCCAAGAACCTTCGCTATCTCCCTGGTATCTTTGTGTGGATCCCCCTCTACCACATCTCTCAGCTTGTCCTCATCAACATCACTATGCCTCCCACGACCTTCATGTTCTCCCAAGCTCTCATCTCCATTCCGGAACTTCTGATACCAACGATACGCCGTCCGAATTGTGGAACATCCTTGACCGAATGCGGCGTTGATCTTCTCGTTCCTTAGCTGTAGTGCCCAGCTTGAATTCATACAAGTAAATGCCTCAGATTACCCTTTTGTCCATCTGCATAAAGTCAATAAAACTCTAAAGTTTTCCACTTTTACATAGAAAATTTGGTACTTACCGGTAGAGCAAAGTTTGCGCTTCTAAATGATATACCACATGTTACGGTTTGTTCTTGATCAAACGCGTAAAGACGCGCCAAAAAATGGCGCGAGCCAGTGCCATTTAATTCGTCACAACCTAATACTTCTACGAGATGTCGAGGAGGCGACTTGAATCCATATTTGCCCTATGCAACGACTTGCGGTGGCCAGCCGATAGACAAGCCACTACTTTATCCTTCCCAAGCAGGTCTGGTATCAATTCACCGACCCCGGAAGAATAGAGGGCTTGGTTGGCCTGGGCGGGAAATCCGAACCAGGAACCTGTAGCACGCGACAGCCGGCTCCTTCTCCGACTGCACCCAACGAGCCGTTCCAACAAAACTTTTTGAACGAAATTAACGTTGTCAGCACGTACATACAATACCGGCCGTATCTTTTAAAAATCAACATTTTAAACATTTACTGAGCGGCTTTCACGTCATCGAATAGATCGATACCGATCCCAAGTAGCGAGTTTCTTTTTTAAAGCACCGAGTTTGAAGAGCACTGTCAAAACGCGACGGAAAAGGCGTTTTCTGCGCTTTTTCCGCCCGAGGACCAGACGATAAGGCAGGTATTTTGTGTTCAACGCACTAAATGAGTATTCAATTTTACTTCGAATTAGCTTTAGCTCAATCTTGAAAGCACTAAGACTCACCCCATACTCATGACTTTTGTTGTAGATGACATTGAACAGTGCTACTTCGAACTCCGGATAGGTGATGCGACCCCAAAGCAGCGAATCCACTGGGATAGTTACCACTGAATTCAAATAATCAACACAATCGTTTGCATGACTAGTGAGCAAAAAGAAGCAAAAACATACGAAGAACGTAAAAAGTGGTCCTGATGCCATTCGCCAGGGCACCATCCCATCCAAAAAGCGGTAGTCTCCCACTCAAAATCACTCTCAGAAATATTGGAGCGAACAGGAGCACCAGCTCGCACCTGCAAACAACGTATGTAACAAGGTCTTCCCGAGAAATCACTGTGTTCTGCTCTACC